>CM072699.1:1484200-1616790 GCA_036884735.1 Huso huso | reverse complement strand
TCATTGAATTTAATGAAGTGCAGCTCTAACGAGTGCTTAATTTCAATTGAGTTCGGCACGCCTCTGGAGCATTGTCGGAACTGGCCTAAAGTTTCTCTCCTCTGTGAATTCGCTGGTGTGAAACAAGTTTGTTTGACCACCTGAAACTCTTCCCACAGTCAGAGCAGCGATACGGTTTCTTTCCTCTGTGAATTTGCTGGTGTGAAACAAGGCTGTCTGACCGACTAAAACTCTTCCCACAGTCAGAGCAGAAATATGGTTTCTCTCCTGTGTGAGTTCGCCGGTGGACAACAAGGTTGTTTGACTGACTGAAACTCTTTCCACAGTCAGAGCAGCGATACGGTTTCTCTCCTCTGTGAATTCTCTGGTGTGAAACAAGGTTGTTTGACTGACTGAAACTCTTCCCACAGTCAGAGCAGCGATACGGTTTCTCTCCTCTGTGAGTTCTCTGGTGTGAAACAAGGTTGTTTGACTGACTGAAACTCTTCCCACAGTCAGAGCAGCGATACGGTTTCTCTCCTCTGTGAATTCTCTGGTGTGAACCAAGGTTGCTTGACTGTCTGAAACACTTCCCACAGTCAGAGCAGCAATGCGGTTTCTCTCCTGTGTGAATTCTCTGGTGTAAAACAAGGCTGGTTGACGACCTGAAACTCTTCTCACACCAAGTGCAGCGATATGGTTTCTTTTCTGCGTCAGTTTGCTGGTGTATTTTTAAATGTCCTAACTGGGTGAAACCTTTCCACAGTCAGGATATTCTCCGCCGCCCCCGCTTTAGCTGCTGGACTGGAACCTGGAAAATATGAACAGGAAAGAAAGTAAGAGGGACTGCTTGTAGGCTTAGGGTTTGTGGGTACATGATCAAACTGAAGTGTTATTCTTGGCCTGTGATCGGGTAAACATGACAAAAAAAAAAAAAAAAAAAAAAACACTTCATTTAGTTTCTTTGTCTTGCTGGGCCACCGCACTTCAGTACAGCTGGTTAACGCACATCATTGGACAGGGAAGGGACTGGATTTCACTGCCTGCTTGCTGTCTTTTTTTTTCGTGTGACATCACCGAGACGGGCATTTCATTTTTAAAGGGCGGAGTCATTTTCAGCAGCAGGCAGAAACAAAACATGACACAAGAACTTGTTTACAGCCAAGAAAACAATGGGAACACTAAATCTGAGATATGACATTGTTATATTAAAACATTTATTCTGCCTCATGTTTTAAAATATATGTTTTTACAACATTTAATCGGGTATTTTTTTTTCCTTATTACGGATAATAATGGAATGAAGAATGATTAGTTTGTTTATAAATATTTATTTTGAGAATATAAATCGATAGTGTCCATTATTGCTAATAAAGACCCTGTGAATAAGCGTGTATGATGTCATTGCAATCACTCAGGTGAAACAATGTCTTGTAATTTGACCAAACATCAATATTTTTCAACATCACTTTCAGGAAGTATTGCAAGGTCCCTCAGGTCATCGAATAACATGTTTTATACATGTAACTAAGCATACATATAATAAAATTACTTAACGTTAAAATACTTCATAGGTTTTTTATTATAGAAAGAGACTTAACTACAGCCAAAAAACGGGTCCTGGGTCCATGCTTGGTCCTTAAAGGGTTAAAAGCATGTGAATTTCAGCTGTGGGGCTTGCACCACTTTAAAAAAGCAAGGTTAAACTGAAAGCCTTTACTTTGTGTGTAAAAGCAGAGTCAGTAAAGACTGATGCTGGTGAAACCGAGCCCTGGGATCAAAATCTGCCTTCAAAGACCTCCTGTAATGTTTCAGGTCCATTTCCTCTAACACACGCTACAATTATATCAATTATATATTTTTCAATAGCATTACACTGAACATTTATAATGATCTATACAGTACTTTAGTGTTTCTAATCCTTGGTATAATCCCCCCCCCTCCCAGAGCAATGGCAACATTATATCTGTATCTGAAGTTCACCAGTAGTGAGTCCTATCTTGAACTGGTTGGAGTGGTACAGGAAAAACAAACAGCTAGTAATGTAACCTACATGCTCCCTCCCTCCCTCTCAACCACACTGTGGATATCACGCAATCTAGAATGACAATGTCACAGCTACTGGGAGTCACTCACCTGCTAGACTGCATTCTGAATGGGAGCGCCTGCCTTCCTTTCCACCTCCTTGCATGCTGTTGGGAGAGCCTTCCTTCCTCTCCAGCCTTGCTCTCTCACACAGATTCTCTCCAGCACCACGCTACACTCCTGCAGGCGTACAGGCTCCAGCTCAGGGATGTTTGGTTTGAAGTCCTTGGATTCTTCCTTCCCTGGTTCCATGTGGTCAAACTCTACTTCAGGGGGATCCTGTTTAATACGGACAGTTTCCAGCACCTCTTCTTGTTTAACAGGAAGGGGTTCTTCTGTCTGGGGGATCTCCAATTCATTGTGCTCAGCTTTAATCTCACAGACCTCTGTCTGACTGCTGTCAGATTTCATCTCACAAAGCTGTTCAATGGGGAGGGAAGCCATTCCAAAGGACTCCAGTGTAAAGGGGAGAAGTTCAATTTCAGGGAGCTCCTCTTTAATCTGGACAGATTCCATCTCCACACTGTCCATGGCAGCACACAGGATTCTGTTTAGTAGCTGCTGGGGAAAACAAGGAATTATTTATTTAAATACAGTGCTACTAATGCCATTCAAGGGGCCGGCAAAACCTGACCTGAATAGCAGGGCCTGCTTTACTATTGAAGGGACACAGAATTTCTTGTAATAACTTTAATACCAGAGGATTTTACTTGTTTACACAATGTAGCCATTCCACACAGTGTGCATTACAGTTGTCCAGTTTTTTTTTTTTTTTTTTAAACTGTGTCTCTGACAGGGAAGAGGCTTTCGAAGGAGGCTGTATGGCTAGACAGTACCCACAGGACAACAATAAAACTGCAAAAATAACGTATTTTTAAGGAAAAGGTGTTTCAATGGGGTATGCTGTTTATTAATTTTTTAAATCGCTGTCAGAGTCGAAGATTATTTGTGTCGCCGCGCTTGGTTGGTGCTCCCAATGGTGAAGGAAGATTGTAAATCTTCACAGAGACAGATTTGTTAAAAGTGCCTACAAACCACGAGATTTAAAATGAGACATTTTGTTTGAAAGTGGTCTGGGTCACAAGAGTCAAATATGGGTCAAAGGTCAAGTATAGTCTTTCTAGACCAGTGTTTCTCAACCGATGTTCCATGGAAAAAATGAAAACATTACTGTTAGCTAGCTAGCTAACGTTAGCCTAGTTAGTTAGCTAACGTTACATTTACATTAAGCCCTCATACACGTTTGAAATACGTAGCTAACGTTAGCTAATACAGTGTTGCTCAAAATTAACTCATCACACACACGCATTTGTATTGTATATTTAAAAAAATATTATAATCAGCGACAAGCAAGTAACGCTACACTTAGCAGGCTGACAGCTAGCGGTGTGTTTCTGTCACGTGAGACGTAACTATAGCGACAAGCAATTTGACATGTGTGAGTTTTTCAAGCCTTACTTACAATCAAGAACAAACAAAGAGAGTGGCTGCGATCTGTGGAACAAGAACTCCGAGTGTCACTGTCAACGATTCCCCCAAGGATTAAACACCTCTGTGCCACAAAACAGGCACAGGTGTCACACTGATTTATTATTTAATTTTGCCTTTCATAGCAGCACGCACAACACTTTTGTCAACCAATTGTTTTTAATTTCACTTCAATCTTCAATTACAGTTTGAGCGCATATGCGTATACTGTTGATAAACGGTTTTTCATTTATAGAGCGCATCCTGCACTCCACGCGGAGAGCCTTTACCGGATGCGCCACTAGGGAGCCCGGAGAATGTGAATTTATCCAAAGATATAATCATTTTCATTTTGAAACAAGATAGCCTAATAAAATACCCATAAACAAATTAGTGAACACAGAAATGGTGAAAATATTTCTTAAAAGCTATGATCATTTCCATTTTGAAACAGGATAATAAAATATTGGGGAAATGATCATCATTTTAACTGCTTACACCCATAAACAAATTAGTCAACATGATAATAAAATCAGATTGTATTCCTGAAAATATTTCTTAAAAGCTATAATCATTTCCATTTTGAAATCAGGATAAGAAATAACTCATCACAGCCACACGACTATGAACTGCTTGAAGCTTTACTCACTGGGATTTATGCGCTAGCTTTAAATGAAGCAGGCTTCACGCATACACTGTGGTTTAAATGAAGCAGGCTTCACGCATACACTGTGCTGTAAATGAAGCAGGCTTCACGCATGCACTGTGGTTTAAATGAAGCAGGCTTCACGCATGCACTGTGCTTTAAATGAAGCAGGCTTCACGCATGCACTGTGCTTTAAATGAAGCAGGCTTCATGCATGCACTGTGCTTTAAATGAAGCAGGCTTCACGCATGCACTGTGCTTTAAATGAAGCAGGCTTTATGCATGCACTGTGGTTTAAATGAAGCAGGCTTCACGCATGCACTGTGCTTTAAATGAAGCAGGCTTCATGCATGCACTGTGCTTTAAATGAAGCAGGCTTCACGCATGCACTGTGCTTTAAATGAAGCAGGCTTCACGAATGCACTGTGGTTTAAATGAAGCAGGCTTCACGCATGCACTGTGGTTTAAATGAAGCAGGCTTCACGCATGCACTGTGGTTTAAATGAAGCAGGCTTCACGCATGCACTGTGCTGTAAATGAAGCAGGCTTCATGCATGCACTGTGCTGTAAATGAAGCAGGCTTCATGCATGCACTGTGCTGTAAATGAAGCAGGCTTCACGCATGCACTGTGGTTTAAATGAAGCAGGCTTCACGCATGCACTGTGCTTTAAATGAAGCAGGCTTCATGCATGCACTGTGCTTTTAAATGAAGCAGGCTTCACGCATGCACTGTGCTTTAAATGAAGCAGGCTTCATTTAATGCACTGTGGTTTAAATGAAGCAGGCTTCACGCATGCACTGTGGTTTAAATGAAGCAGGCTTCAAGCATGCACTGTGCTGTAAATGAAGCAGGCTTCACGCATGCACTGTGCTGTAAATGAAGCAGGCTTTCATGCACTGTGCTTTAAATGAAGCAGGCTTCACGCATGCACTGTGCTTTAAATGAAGCAGGCTTCACGCATGCACTGTGGTTTAAATGAAGCAGGCTTCACGCATGCACTGTGGTTTAAAATGAAGCAGGCTTCACGCATGCACTGTGGTTTAAATGAAGCAGGCTTCACGCATGCACTGTGGTTTAAATGAAGCAGGCTTCACGCATGCACTGTGCTGTAAATGAAGCAGGCTTCACGCATGCACGTGGTTTAAATGAAGCAGGCTTCACGCATGCACTGTGGTGTAAATGAAGCAGGCTTTATGCATGCACTGTGGTTTAAATGAAGCAGGCTTCACGCATGCACTGTGGTTTAAATGAAGCAGGCTTCAAGCATGCACTGTGGTTTAAATGAAGCAGGCTTCACGCATGCACTGTGGTTTAAATGAAGCAGGCTTCACGCATGCACTGTGCTTTAAATGAAGCAGGCTTCATGCATGCACTGTGCTGTAAATGAAGCAGGCTTCACGCATGCACTGTGGTTTAAATGAAGCAGGCTTCACGCATGCACTGTGGTTTAAATGAAGCAGGCTTCACGCATGCACTGTGGTTTAAATGAAGCAGGCTTCATGCATGCACTGTGCTGTAAATGAAGCAGGCTTCACGCATGCACTGTGCTTTAAATGAAGCAGGCTTCACGCATGCACTGTGCTTTAAATGAAGCAGGCTTCACGCATGCACTGTGCTTTAAATGAAGCAGGCTTCACGCATGCACTGTGCTTTAAATGAAGCAGGCTTCACGCATGCACTGTGGTTTAAATGAAGCAGGCTTCACGCATGCACTGTGGTTTAAATGAAGCAGGTTTCACGCATGCACTGTGCTTTAAATGAAGCAGGCTTCACGCATGCACTGTTATTTAAATGAAGCAGGCTTCACGCATGCACTGTGCTTTAAATGAAGCAGGCTTCACGCATGCACTGTGGTTTAAATGAAGCAGGCTTCACGCATGCACTGTGCTTTAAATGAAGCAGGCTTTATGTTACGATATTTTATGTTACGATATTTACACACATTCTCCAAGGCTTCGGGTTAATGCGCATATTCTCCTTTATTCGCGCATGTACCGCACCACACATTATATATACTATATATAGTTAGTATAGTCAGTTTACGCGTCTCTCGTTTATCAGTGTACACCCTGTATGGCATATCGGTAGTTTAACATCACCTCAAAAAATTAACTCGGACACAAGTATGTTAACAATAATATTAAACAGAACAACATTGTCACCTGATTTTGTATTGATTTCCGCGGTAAGCGTTTAGTTTGTTACATTTTAAATTGAAATCGGTCTTGTTGATCCTGCCATGCCTTCTTGCGTGTTTACTGAACAAAGTCTGGATCTGCCTCACCCGGGCGTCGCAAACAATTCAACTTCAATTTAAATAATAATAAATGTAACTTACTTTATCATCCACGCCTTACAAACCGGTATGCAATACCGTTTAACTAAACTAAAAAACAACTCTGCGTGGCTCAGTCTTTATTGAAAACGATATTGTGTCTCTGAAATGCCAGCAGAGAACACGTCACATGACCGCGCTGCACTCCGCGATGTAATACAGCGGGCGCGCTCACGACACCTTTGCGCCGGCTAGATTGCAGACGGGAGTGCGCGCGTAACGTCCCGGTCCATGGGATGGAACTGCATAACAGTCTCGCGTTTTGATTGGTCCATGTCTGTCACATGAATATGTCGTCACACGAGTGGAAAAGCTTGCAGGCATTTTTAACATTGTGATCAGAGAGAGAGAGAGATCTGCTTTCCACAACCTTACCATTAAAATATAATGTGGTATTACGCTGTACTGATATAACAAACTATGGGTGATTACTTTATATGAATGATCATGTTATGCACCAATGTAAGAATTGGCTTTCTGTGGTGGTGTACTTTTTTCTTTCAAGTAGCATATATCTATAATCATTTTTGCGATATATTTTAATATAAAATGTATACACTATTGCAGTTTTGTTAGAGGATGCATTAGTTTATCTCTAATGTAATCACAGTTTTACATATACACTGCCCCTGTTTACATTTACGTCCCAAATTCTGGGGCCGCTTGGTTTTTAGATAACGTCCCGAATTCTGCATTTTCGAATTCAGGCCAGTTTTTGAGGTATTCTGCTTAGCTGACAGCCGAGTTTCTAAATCATGCATGCACAGATTACCATAAACTGGACCGTTAATTCATTTAAGCGTAACCCTTAATACATGAATCAAAGTTAACGTATTTTTTAATCTCCACGGAAAACATTTAGGAACAAAAAAAAAAAAGGAAGGACATCTCATTTGCTTATGTAATGTCCATCAATATATAGTGAGACGTAGGGGTTTATCAGAACAACTGGGTTTAAGAGACCAGTGCCCTTCAACAACTTCAAATAAATCCTATTGTATTGTATTGGTCAACATTTCCCTTATCTATTCCTGATAGTTTATACTGTAGGTCAGGGGTTTGCAACCTTTTTTTTGAAACTGTACCCCTTCTATCTGGAGGTTTCAGCTCGAGTACCTCTTTACAATTTTCACTCAACTAAACGGTACCTCAGTTACAATAAAATGGAGAATAATCTGATGGACCCCCCCCCCCCCCCCCGTTTATTTAATAAATCTGGGTGACAAACTGCTGGTTTAGGACAGAATAACAAACAGTAGGCTTAATTCTTAAAACTTTTAACTACAAGTATTTGGATGCACAGAATTAAAAAGACAAGTATTGGGTTAGGAGCACACCTATTTTTTGTAACTTTGACGGCCTTTTTAAAATTTTGACATCCTTTTGTAAAAGTGAAGGCCTTTTGATACCCAGCATACACTGCGATGCCCAGCAAAGTTATACACTGATATTCTGATAGCACAGCAATTCAAATGAAGTTTGTAATTGGTTGTGTTCCTCAAATACACAATAAAAAGTGATATTTATAGGGTATACAGTTATACAGAGATACAGTGGTTTCAGACATTTAAGAACAGGTACTGCGAGCATCTGGATTCATACCCAGAGGTACTCTGTAGCCTCCTGGGACATTCACAGCTTGTTTGACACCCTCTTGTAGTTGCCCGTTTCTGCATATAAAGCAAAATGCTGTTTGTCAATCTCTCTTTTTTCTTATAAATCAGTCTTTGCAAGAATCATTCCAAAAACACTTGAATCAGTTAGGGACTACCAGTCTGACACTGCAGGCCTTTAAATTGCAGTACCAATTTGCAAGTTGCTAAGTGGTTGCGTTCCTCAAATTTGCACTGCAAAGTGATATTTTAAAGAATAGGGTATATAGTGCTTTTTATCGCCTCTGCTCGCTTCTGGTGCAAAACTATGCTCCGATACACTCAAGCTGATACTGTGATCACAAAACACTTGGAATGGACTTAAATTGGTGCTTCTGTTGCATAAATACACGACAAAATGTGCACATTTCAGGTCTTATATATAATGGACTTTTTTTGTATGTATTTTGCTATAGGAAATCACGGTCGGGGGGGGGGTCCTCCTGTCGTAACCCATGAGTCCACAAATCCTGGGCCAACAAAACTCGCTAGTACTCTCTTTAGATGCACAACAGTCTTAGTTAAAGAAAATGGGTTCCTTCGAGTTCGGTGACGACCCACGACCGCCATTGGCGAGCCTTACCCGATGGTGTTTTTATAATGGGATTTGCCATAGGGAAGGGTGGTCTCTTATCGTACCCGTATCTCCACGACCCCTGGGCCAACAAACTCAGACTGAAAATGTGTAAATTTGTTGAAAAGTATTTGAAAACGGATGGCTCCCTGTGAAAGAGGGCCCCCCAGACATGACCCTAGGAAGTTCAACCCAGTTTCTCGGCCCCAGGGTCATGGAGATATGACCCCGAAAAGGGTAGTTTTTGGACATTTTTGACAGGGCGTATCTCGGGTTCTGTGGGGGTTAGGAACTTGATTTTTTTTCGTGGTGGGGCCCCATGGTTCAGATGCCAGGACGGCTTGGCAAAGTGTATTTTTTCGTCATGACATGAGTTTTTGGGTGAACCACCACACCGTTTTAGGGGGTGGTCTGCGGTGCTCCCTGAGTCTATATCACTTTGAATGGTGGTTCTATGTGCTCGGGTTCGAGAGATATGCCTGAAAATGTGTTTTTTAACACTGCCATAGACATGAATGGGGCTGAATACCCGAAAATATATTTTGTAAAGAATTGCTACAGTGTGCATGTGGGGGGTTGCATGGTGGTGTGTGCGTGCAGGGGGTTGCATGGTGGTGTGTGGCGTGCCAGGGTTGCATGGTGGTGTGTGCATGTAGGGGTTGCATGGTGGTGTGTGCGTGCAGGGTTGCATATTGGTGTGTGCATGTAGGGGTTGCATGGTGGTGTGTGCGTGCAGGGGTAGCATCGGGGTGTGAGCGTGCAGGGGTTGCATGGTGGTGTGTGCGTGCAGGGGTTGCATGGTGGGTGTGTGCGTGCAGGGGTTGCATGGTGGGTGTATGTGTGCAGGGGTTGCATGGTGGTGTGTGCGTGCAGGGTTGCATGGTGGGTGTGTGCGTGCAGGGGTTGCATGGGGGGTGTGTGCGTGCAGGGGGTTGCATGTGGTGTGTGCATGCAGGGGGTTGCATGGTGGTGTGTGCGTGCAGGGGTTGCATGGTGGTGTGTGCTTGCAGGGGTTGCATGGTGGTGTGTGCATGTAGCGGTTGCATGGTGGTGTTTGCGTGCAGGGGTTGCATGGTGGTGTGTGCGTGTAGGGGTTGCATGGTGGTGTGTGCGTGCAGGGGTTGCATGGTGGTGTGTGCGTGCCGGGTCACATGGTGGGTGTATTCATGTAGGGGTTGCATGGTGGTGTGTGTGTGCAGGGGTTGCATGGTGGTGTATGCGTGCAGGGGTTGCATGGTGGTGTGTGCGTGCAGGGGTTGCATGGTGGGTGTATGCGTGCAGGGGTTGCATGATGGTGGTGTGTGCGTGCAGGGGTTGCATGATGGTGTGTGCGTGCAGGGGTTGCATGATGGTGTGTGCGTGCAGGGGTTGCATGGTGGGTGTGTGCATGCAGGGTTGCATGGTGGTGTGTGCGTGCAGGGGTTGCATGGTGGTGTGTGCGTGCAGGGGTTGCATGATGGTGTGTGCATGCAGGGGTTGCATGGTGGGTGTGTGCGTGCAGGGGTTGCATGGTGGTGTGTGCGTGCAGGGGTTGCATGATGGTGTGTGTGTGCAGGGGTTGCATGGTGGTGTGTGCGTGCCGGGGTTGCATGATGGTGTGTGCATGCAGGGGTTGCATGATGGTGTGTCGTGCAGGGGTTGCATGGTGGTGTGTCGTGCAGGGGTTGCATGGTGGTGTGTGCGTGCAGGGGTTGCATGGTGGGTGTATGTGTGCAGGGGTTGCATGGTGGTCTGTCGTGCAGGGTTGCATGGTGGGTGTGTGTCGTGCAGGGTTGCATGGTGGGTGTGTGCGTGCAGGGGTTGCATGGTGGTGTGTGCGTGCAGGGGTTGCATGGTGGGTGTGTGCGTGCGGGGTTGCATGGTGGGTGTATCGTGCAGGGGTTGCATGGTGGTGTGTGCGTGCAGGGGTTGCATGGTGGGTGTATCGTGCAGGGTTGCATGGTGGGTGTGTGCGTGCAGGGGTTGCATGGTGGGTGTATCTCTGCGTGCAGGGGTTGCATGGTGGGTGTGTCGTGCAGGGGTTGCATGGTGTGTGCATGCAGGGGTTGCATGGTGGGTGTGTGCGTGCAGGGGTTGCATGGTGGTGTGTGCATGTAGGGGTTGCATGGTGGTGTGTAATGGTGCAGGGGTTGCATGGTGGTGTGTGTGCAGGGGTTGCATGGTGGGTGTGTGCATGTAAGCGGTTGCATGGTGGTGTTTGCGTGCAGGGTTGCATGGTGGTGTGTGCGTGTAGGGGTTGCATGGTGGTGTGTGCGTGCAGGGGTTGCATCGTGGTGTGTGCGTGCCGGGTCACATGGTGGGTGTATTCATGTAGGGGTTGCATGGTGGTGTGTGTGTGCAGGGGTTGCATGGTGGTGTGTGCGTGCAGGGTCACATGGTGGGTGTATTCATGTAGGGGTTGCATGGTGGTGTGTGCGTGCAGGGGTTGCATGGTGGTGTGTGCGTGCAGGGGTTGCATGATGGTGTGTGCGTGCAGGGGTTGCATGGTGGGTGTATGCGTGCAGGGGTTGCATGATGGTGGTGTGTGCGTGTAGGGGTTGCATGATGGTGTGTGCGTGCAGGGGTTGCATGATGGTGTGTGCGTGCAGGGGTTGCATGGTGGGTGTGTGCATGCAGGGGTTGCATGGTGGGTGTGTGCGTTCAGGGGTTGCATGGTGGTGTGTGCGTGCAGGGGTTGCATGGTGGTGTGTGCGTGCAGGGGTTGCATGGTGGTGTGTGCGTACAGGGGTTGCATGGTGGTGTGTGCGTGCAGGGGTTTCATGATGGTGTGTGCGTGCAGGGGTTGCATGGTGGTGTGTCGTGCAGGGGTTGCATGGTGGTGTGTGCGTGCAGGGTTTGCATGATGGTGTGTCGTGCAGGGGTTGCATGGTGGTGTGTGCGTGCAGGGGTTGCATGGTGGTGTCTGTGTGCAGGGGTTGCATGGTGGTGTGTGCGTGCAGGGGTTGCATGATGGTGTGTGCGTGCAGGGTTGCATGGTGGTGTGTCGTGCAGGGGTTGCATGGTGGTGTGTGCGTGCAGGGGTTGCATGGTGGTGTGTGCGTGCAGGGGTTGCATGGTGGTGTGTGCGTGCAGGGGTTGCATGATGGTGTGTGCGTGCAGGGGTCACATGGTGGGTGTATTCATGTAGGGGTTGCATGGTGGTGTGTGTGTGTGCATGGGTTGCATGGTGGTGTGTGCGTGCAGGGGTTGCATGGTGGTGTGTGCGTGCAGGGGTCACATGGTGGGTGTATTCATGTAGGGGTTGCATGGTGGTGTGTGTGTGCAGGGGTCACATGGTGGGTGTATTCATGTAGGGGTTGCATGGTGGGTGTATTCATGTAGGGGTTGCATGGTGGTGTGTGTGTGCAGGGGTTGCATGGTGGTGTGTGTGTGCTGGGGTTGCATGGTGGTACACGTGTGTGGAAGGGAATTGGAGTGCAGGTTTTGCGCAAAAGAGGGGTGGGGAAAAGACTGGGAAGGGTAGGGTAAAAGAAAAATTACTACAATCATTTATTTTCACTGTCGACTCCCAGCCTCCTTACCCTCACTTTATGATTTTATTTTGTGATTATTTAATTATTGTCAAATAAACGGCCTTCATCTACTCACAGTCTCATTTCTGTCCAAAAAGAACCTGAAACACTACAATATATTGATGGACGTTACATAAGAAAATGAGATGTCCTTTTTTCTGAATACCATGTTCCTTCCCAAAAATGTGTTTTAATATTAGTCTTTAATAAAGGAAAACGACTGCTTTAATTAATTTTCATGTATCTGTTTCAGTGCAATGTAGTTTCTTCACGTAATAAGAAATACTTTTTTTTAACATTTACATTTTATTTGTTTTTTCATAAAAAAAAAGATTTCTGGGGAGAGTAAAAAATACATTAACTTTGATTCATGTACTAAGGGTTACTCTCAAATGAATTCACGATCCAGTTTATGGTAAACTGCATGGATGACTTAGAAACTCGGCTGTCAGCTGAGTCCCCAAAACTGGGCTGAATTCGAAAATGCAAAGCGGCCCAGAATTTGCGACGTAAATGAAAACAGGGGCAGTCTATATGTAAAACTGTGATTACATTAGAGATAAACTAATGTATCCTCTAACAAAACTGCAATACTGTATACATTTTATATTAAAATATATCACAAAAATGATTATAGATATATGCTACTTGAAAGAAAAAAGTACACCACCACAGAAAGCCAATTCTTACATTCGTGCATAACATGATAACACCGTTTAACAATTTTTTTTATTTATTTTTTTGTTCCTGGGTAGTAAGTGTTATTTCCTAATTGCTTATGCCTCAAAAGTATAGAAAATGGCTATTATTCCCCACAAACTTTGCTTTTGTGACCAGGACAGTGATATTTTGAAATTTACCTATTTTCCATAACATTCCAGATGGATTCAGTGCTGAGTAAACTTGGAGTAACTTCTAGAACTTTCTAGAACTTTCCAGTAATATAAATAGTAGTATAAATACAGGGGCCTTAAGCCCACCAGTTCAGTTTAGTTCCAGCTGCCTAAGTGGATACATATCTGCATTTTTCTGAGATGGCATCAAGGTCATAGGAGACTTCAAAATGGTGGCATTCCTGATGGGTCTCCAAGGCGATTTTACCAAGTTTCCCTGCTATCTTTGCCTTTGGGACAGCAGGGACACCAAGGCGCACTACCACAGGCGGGACTCGACACAGCGGACCGAGTTCTCTGTGGGGAGGAACAACGTCAAGTGGGAGCCACTGGTGGACCCCTGGAAGGTGCTGATGCCACCACTGCACATCAAATTGGGCCTTATGAAACAATTTGTCAGAGCTCTAGATAAGGAGTCGGCAGCCTTCAAGTACCTTCAAGACTTCTTCCCTAAGCTGTCTGAGGCAAAGGACAAAGCCGGTGTCTTCGTCGGACCACAGATAAAGAAGATCCTGGAGTGCAATGAATTCCCCAAGAAGCTCACTAGTAAGGAGAAAGCGGCTTGGAACAGCTTTGTCGCAGTGGTTCGGGCTTCCTGGGCAATCACAAGGCCGAAAACTATGTGGAGCTGGTTGAGACTCTGGTGAAGAACTACGGCACAGTGGGCTGTAGGATGTCCCTCAAAGTCCATATCCTTGATTCTCATCTTGATAAATTCAAGGGGAACATGAGAGCGTACTCGGAGGAGCAAGGCGAGCGCTTCCACCAGGATATACTGGACTTTGAACGCCGCTACCAAGGACAGTATAACGAGAACATGATGGGAGACTACATTTGGGGGCTGATTCGTGAAAGTGATTTACAGTATAATCGTAAATCTCAAACACTACTCACTTCTAAATCTTTTGTAGTCATTTTGTATTACTTTAGTATAAATACATGTTAATTTGGATTCATATGTTGTTTTTTTCTAACTTTATGTAAACGAAAAGACACAAATTCGCCCGTTTTCTCATTGGAAATAGGTAAATTTCAAAATATCACTGTCCTGGTCACAAAAGCAAAGTTTGTGGGGAATAATAGCCATTTTCTATACTTCTGAGGCATAAGCAATTAGGAAATAACACTTACTACCCAGGAACAAAAATTGTGTTACATAGTGTAATTCATATAAAGTAATCACCCATAGTTTGTTCTATCAGTACAGCGTAATACCACATTTTAATGGTAAGGTTGTGGAAAGCAGATCACTCTCTATCTGATCACAATGTTAAAAATGTCTGCAAGCTTTTCCACTCGTGTGACGACATATTCATGTGACAGACATGGACCAATCAAAACACGAGACTGTTGTGCGGTTCCATCCCAGAGACCGGGTCTGTGTCACACCTCGCAACGCGGCTGTGCGCGCATGGAATCGGTCTCCTTGGGTTCACTGCAGACTGGAGGGAGCGCTCTTTGATTTTAGGGAGGGAGTCTCTTCTTTCCTAGTGCTCTGTTAGACACCATTTGAGTTGAATGTGGAACCCATAGTGCTTGTAAAGCAGCATTTCCAGCTAATTCACTGTTTGGAAACTGAAGATTTGAAAGATTTTTTTTCTTGTTTATTATTTATATACCAGTACCACGTAAAAAAGTCCTGGGAGAGCGGCTCAGCAAGGTGGTAATGTTAATAAATATGAGTGTATTTTGTAGAGGGGGAATCTGGTTTACACCTTTATTCCCCTGGAGTTTAGTGCGGGGTTAAAAGCACTGCATCCGAGCTCTAAACTTGCTGAAGTGTTGCAAGCTGTGTGCTAGCTGGATCTAGAGGGGAAGGTTAACCAGTATCTTGCTAAACATCATGAAGCGTACAGCGTTAAACACAACTCATGACAAATAATAATACAAAACAATTATAAAATTATCAATTATTGTACATTGGCCCATTTAAAAAATATTGATTAGTTGTGATGTTTTTAATATTGTGTTGTATAATTAAGGCTTGAAGTTTTGGTTTGAACCAATTATAACGAAAAAACTTAATTTCTTAACTTAATTTAACTTATTTCGGACAATTTTAATTTTATATTTTAAACTGATAAACCTGGTTTTCGGCAATATATTTTAACTAATGTCAATCATTCCCTACTCTTTCTACATAAAGAAAACGTCTTTCAGAAAGCGGGCAGTGTGCAAACACATTGCTACTGACCAATCGGCAACTGTTGTGGCCCTGCGCACTATAACAGAGTCATTGGGCGTTTTGTGAATGGGGAGGGCTGAAACAAACAACAGCTCTGTGGTGTGGTAAGACTGTTAGTTATTGTTAAGGACCAATAGATTCAGGACCAGTAATTAATTAAATGCTAACATTTGTATTTACAAAATTAATAATTTGTGTAAATAAATACAATAATAAAACTTGAATAAAGGTATTGAAGTGTCTTGAATTCAATAAGCTTTGTTGATAAAGCATGCAGGGAGTTGAGAGGTTGGTAAACAATGCATACATGAAGGTGTGAGCCTCACTAATAACACTGGAGGATTGGAAGCTGTCTGCATCCAGCTGAATCATTGATTTAAGAGTTACTTCATCACCATATCCGAACCCCAGCATTACAGTGTCCTGGTAATGGGGCGTACAACGAAACATTTCTCACCAAATCTAAACCATTTTCAAAAATAATAACCATATCATTTTGGGCAAAGTCACTTATAAAATACACAAACTGAACAGCTTGCTTTTTTTATGTTAATGAATCTTTAAGAAACAAACTATTCTAAATACATACTATCCAAAAATGTGTTGAATATGCATATAGTTCTATCTCCACTGACAACTTCAGTTACAACAATTGTTTGAATGAAGAGGACTTTTAAAATATAAATATTTCAATATATACTTTGGTGTGTACTCTTTGTAGTTAAGTCTTTGCGATGTTAAAATGTTATTTGCTTATCCAGGGGTTCTTTGCTTGGAAAATACTAACCAGGCCTGTC
This sequence comes from Huso huso, assembly GCA_036884735.1. Lineage (NCBI taxonomy): Eukaryota > Metazoa > Chordata > Actinopteri > Acipenseriformes > Acipenseridae > Huso > Huso huso. Next base: position 1,600,663 of record CM072699.1, on the reverse strand, counting down.
AGTAATATAAAGTGTGTGTGTGTATAGATGTGGTTTAAATGTTTAAACGATGACACTGCATAGCATTTAAACATTCATAAAAATGTACCAAAACCACGTCCCTAGAACACAGTCTTTAAGGTTCCTCTCCTTTGTGAACTCGCTGGTGGTTTTGAAGGCCTTGTTTAATGCGGAAACTTTTCCCACAGTCAGTGCAGCGATACGGTTTCTCTCCTGTGTGAACTCGCTGGTGTGAAATAAGGCTGTCTGACCGACTGAAACTCTTCCCACAGTCAGAGCAGAAATACGGTTTCTCTCCTGTGTGAATTCGCTGGTGTGAAACAAGGCTGTCTGACCGACTGAAACTCTTCCCACAGTCAGAGCAGAAATACGGTTTCTCTCCGGTGTGAGTTCGCTGGTGTGAAACAAGCTGTCCGGAATGACTGAAACTCTTCCCACAGTCAGAGCAGTGATACGGTTTCTCTCCTGTGTGAACTCGCTGGTGTGAAATAAGGCTGTCTGACCGACTGAAACTCTTCCCACAGTCAGAGCAGAAATACGGTTTTCTCCCTGTGTGAATTTGCTGGTGTTTTTTCATGTTTCCTGAGTCACTGAAACTCTTCCCACAGTCAGAGCAGTAATACGGTTTCTCTCCTGTGTGAATTCGCTGGTGTGTTTTCAGGTCCCTTGACTGACTGAAACTCTTCCCACAGTCAGAGCAGCAATATGGTTTCTCTCCTGTGTGAATTCGCTGGTGTGAAACAAGGCTGTCTGACCGACTGAAACTCTTCCCACAGTCAGAGCAACAATACGGTTTTTCTCCTGTGTGAATTCGCTGGTGTGAAACAAGGCTGTCTGACCGACTGAAACTCTTCCCACAATGAGAACAGCAATACGGTTTCTCTCCTCTGTGAGTTTGCTGGTGTGCTTTCAGGTGTCCTGACTGAATGAAACTCTTCCCACAGTCAGGATATTCTCCAGCGCCCGCCCTCACTTTAGCTGCTGGACTGGAACCTGGAAAATATGAACAGGAAAGAAAGTAAGAGGGACTGCTTGTGGGCTTCGGGCATGTGGCTGGGTGGAGGAGGGGATTAACACTAGAACCGCCACGGCAGTCATTTTGACGGTTTTCACTTCATTTAAATTACTCTGCGTGTGTGAAAGATACGCGGTTGTCCATTCCTTACTTTTCCTAAATACATGTATTAAATACCCTGATGGCGTTTGAAAGGCAGGGTTGCAAAAATTAAAGTTATAATCCGCTCTACCTAGAACTGCCATTTTGACTGCCTTTTACAATACATGTTTTTATTTTGAATATAACCTGTACTATTTTTAAAGTTTTGTATGTACATATACCTGTTTACACACTAGTTTCTTTTTATTTTTTTTTATTAGATTTTTTTTTGAAGTAGTGCTTTATATGTGGCAAGTTAGAAAAAAAAACCCTTTTATGTTTAATTGTTCATTTAAATATGGTGTAAATACAGACTCTGCTTTTGAAGTTCAACAGTAGCGAGTCCTGCCTTGAACTGGTTGGAGTGGTCCAGGAAAAATAAACAGCTAGTAATGTAACCTACATGCTCCCTCCCTCCCTCTCAACCACACTGTGGATTTCACGCGATCTAGAATGACAATGTCACAGCTACTGGGAGTCACTCACCTGCTAGACTGCATTCTGAATGGGAGCGCCCATCTTCCTTTCCACCTCCTTGCGTGCTGTTGGGAGAGCCTTCCTCTCCAGCGCCTTGCTCTCTCACGCAGATTCTCTCCAGCACCACGCTACACTCCCGCAGGCATACAGGCTCCAGCTCAGGGATGTTTGGTTTGAAGTCCTCGGATTCTTCATTCTCTGGTTCTTGTTTAGCAGTAAGGGGTTCTTCTGTCTGGGGGACCTCCAATTCATTGTGCTCGGCTTTAATTTCAGAGACCTCTGGTTGGCTGCTGTCACATTGCATCTCACAGAGCTCCTGTTTAATGGGGAGGGAAGCCAGCCCAGAGAACTCCACTCTAATGGGGACCAGTTCAATTTCAGGGAGCTCCTCTTTAATCTGGACAGATTCCATCTCCACACTGTCCATGGCAGCACACGGGACTCTGTTTAGTAGCTGCTGGAAAGAAAAAGCTCATTTATTAATTTAAATACAGTCAGTGGTTAAAGTGGGGCGGTACACGCACAGCCTCTCTGGCTGCTTTCATTGTACTTATTTTTTTGTACTTTTTTTACCCAGCTCGATTGCATCCGTAGTCTGCAGCTGATGTCACAGATTTTACAGACAGACAGACAGAGCAAACATGGAGGCTGAATTGTGTGAGATCCTTACTGCAGAAGAAGTGGACGCATTACCATTCGTTCCATTCGTGCTCCACAGACTTGAGCATGCATAGCACCGTCGGAAAAGGTGCATGTGACAGAAATACAATGAGTTCTGGTGATAAATCTTCCTCCCGACCTGTGAGGGCGCTAAAGAACGGGAGGAGAAGTATCTGGAAGGGCTGGCCTGACAGTTCGTTTCCGGGACCGGAAAGTGGGTCAGCCTGGAAGGAAGCGAGACTCTGTTGTAAGACCGTATTGATTTGACAGGTAAACGAGGGGCAGCTGCAAGTAATAAGGCAGCTGCAACCGTTTACCTAGATATCATGCGGGATTACATATAGGGGCCGGGGTAACGCTGTTCTTTTCCTTCGTTTGGGTTAAACCAAGGACCGAGAAGGACCTAAAGAGCTGTATTACTCTAAAAGAGTTGTGTGTGTGTGTTTGAGTGCTGTATTAGCTGAAAACTAACTGTCTGTCTTTGTTTCCGAATCACCAGACAGCTAAAAACATATCCGGAGCTGTCGCACTGGGCGAGCACAAGCCGGATCACCGCAACACGTACTGTCACAACATCCCGTGTATTCACCCACCACAATCACGACTGCACGCACCCGAGACGGGTGACCGTGTTTTGATTTCTTGTTCAGGACTGTATCCTGTGTTTTGTCAGCCCGAGCTTTACACATCGTTGTGTATTGCCGGGCTTATTATTTTGAGCACTAGACCAGTGCTGGCAATAAAAGCCTATTTTCCACTGGACTACCGTTGTCTGCCCATTACTCCTGCACCGCATCACTGCTACACAGCTACCCCTCACCACCCACTTTGCCACAGTGCATTACAAACATTTATGGTTGTACGGAACGTACTATATGAATAAGTATGTTGTGCTTTAAGTGTATGCAAAGGCAGGTACTGAATTTACAATATGAATCATAAAGTTATTCTGCATTGTCTCAGCCACTTAATGCGCTTGTGATTACTGTAGTCTAGATGTGCACAGATAATGTTCTTGTCTGAGATTGTAATATATATAATGTACACGTGGGCGAAACGCTTCTCTGAGCACTCCAGTATGTGAAGAATCTTTGGTTGTGACGTGGTATGTAGATTGATTAGGCCTACACATGTATGAAAGAGATGTTCCTCATATCTTGGTTGCGATGTAGGCAGTAAGTCAATTAATAATAAATCCACATACATGTATGAAAGAGATATTATACATATTCAAGTATGGAGACTAAAATGATCAACTGGAGTGGTCGCTGTAGAAGGTTCTGTTGCAGGAAAGGGTAGGCTGCCTCTAATGTTGTATTCACTGAAGATAATGCAAATTGAAGTGGCTATGCAAAGTCATGTAAAGTTCTGATTAAAATACGACAGCAAAAAGTGAACTGCATCTCTGCAGCCGCGACACACTGGCGGGGGCTGCTGCTTTCATTAGCAGAAGCTGGGCCGCGTAATTCATAAACTGCAAATAAACAAATGAGAAATCAAATTATTTCCATGTCAATAGGCCATAATGTTAATGTAGTTTTAAAACCTTTTTTTTTCTTCTTTGGACAGTGGAGTTGATTTTATTTTATTTATTTATTATTTACTTTCTTAATTTACCGTTAGGTTTACACTGGAAATTCATCAGATTTCTCACAAATCAAGGCAAAGGCTAATGAGGGCAGGAATATGAAAATTGGAGGGTGCTATATTTAAATGCCAATGCATTTATCAAACATGTCTTAAAACATCTGATTTGTTTGAATGTTTTTATACCATGCTCTATAAAAAGAGGGCTTATTGTTCCTTTAAACTGTTACTGTGAGGGAAGTTTTTTTTTGTTTGTTAAGCATTTTAACTCGATAATGATCGATAATCGTTGCTAGAATTAGCACGATAATCAACGTCAACGTCAGGGTTACAACACACGCACACACACACACACACACACACAAACACATTATATATACACACACATTATATACACACACACACACACACACACACTGATGCACAATGAAAACACAACAGTAGGTTTTACATCAATAGCTCATTGGGCACATACATAATGTTATTTACATTTTAAATAGTGAGCAGATTTGTTGATTGTTTGAGTAGCGCTGTTCCTTGGGATAACAAGTCATGCGACTTCATAAAAACACCAGGTGCTCAGCGTTTGGTATTTGAGTTGAGTTAAAATTGTCAAAATGAGTTGTTTATCTGTATAAATAGCCATTTGAATTAACGCAAGAACAGTGACTACAATTGCACAACTTCAAGAAAACAAATGTCGAGGTCTTGCCGTGGACAGCTTTTTCTCCTGACCTGAGACCAATAGAACATCTGTGGGACCAAATCGCCAGTGCCATCCACAGGAGACAACCGCGACCTGCCAACCTTCACCAGCTGACTGCAGCGGAACATCCCACAGCAGTCTATCCAGAGGCTGATCAGGTCTATGCATCAACGCTGCCAGGATTGTGTTAATGCTCAGGGAGATCATACCCGATACTAACTTTGTCATGTTTTCATTTTGACAGTGTGTCACGTTTCACACTGAAAACTTATCATGATGTCTTTTTGTCCACATTTTCTGTGATTTTGTTTGATACCTGTGTTTAAAATATTTGATTAAATCCATTAGACCTGAGTGTTGCATTTATTTTGTGCATCAGTATGTATATATTAGGGCTGTCACTCAATTAAAATTTTTGATCGGCTAATTTATGGGCATTAGTTGATTAATCGATAGATTAATCCATGCACATTTTTAATAAAGGTAATGATCTTATAGCGGCTATCCTGCTAGTAATACTAAAAAAAAAGAACACCAATAGAATCTAAAAAAATAAAACAAGCCCAATGGGAATTTGGTCTTTTAAAGCATTTTTATTCTTATTTTTATTTTAGTAAATGTAACACATTTTCACAGAAAGCGTTCTTTTCGGGCCACTGTCGGTCACATACCTGAAAACACAAGACAGTTGAGCTGCATTCCCATCCTCTTAAGGCTGGTTCACACTGGACAAACAATTAACACGATCACACGAGCAGAAAGCAGGTCGTAGTTCACACTTAGCCATCAGCTCCTGCATTGGTTCATTCTGATTGGTCAAAAGGAGAGTCATGTGGACGAAGCGCCAGATAAAAAAATAAACTAACACAACAAAGCCTTTGATTTTGTCGTCCGAGTATAATTCTCAATCAAATGAGAAGAATTATTCTTATGATCAGAAGAAATAATAGGAGACTGTGGGTGAGACCTATAAACCAGCTTAGCTTTCAGCAGAGAGACTACAGCAGCCTGGTCCAGGAGATGCGTTTGGGGGACACGGAAAGGTTTTTTTCGGGTCTTCAGAATGTCTCCTCAGAGATTTGATGCGCTTCCGAGTTCAGTGGGGCCTCTTCTGAGAAAGGAAACGACTCGACTGAGGCAACCGTTTTCTGAGGGGCAGAGACTTGCTGTTACGTTAAGGTAAATTGATTATGTATTGAATAAAGCAATACGTTTCTTTTATTTTATTTTAGTCATAGTAATATGATTTTTTCAACATAGGCCATCTATGCAATGTCATCATTGCCCGGTCAATGTTGTTATTTAGGTCTTTATGATAACAATGAAGTCAGCAGTGTGGAGTAGTGGTCAGGGCTCTGGACTATTGACCGGAGGGTCGTGGGTTCAATCCCAGGTGGGGGACACTGCTGCTGTACCATTGAGCAAGGTACTTTACCTAGATTGCTCCAGTAAAAACCCAACTGTATAAATGGGTAATTGTATGTAAAAATAATGTGATATCTTGTAACAATTGTAAGTCGCCCTGGATAAAAGGGCGTCTGCTAATAAATAATAATAATAACACACACACACACTCTATGTAAGCGAGACGACATGACAGGGTGTTGGAAATGCCCCTAAAAGTTATTCTAGTACACCCAGGAGTGGAGTGTCTTACTGCGCTTATTAAATAGGTTCATATATTTAGAAATAAAATATACACCTTTTTTTTTTTTTATTTCAAATGAAATAGAAATGTATTTTGTTCAATATATTACTAAGCTAGGGACACTAGTCCCGTTACATATGATTTAATGACATGAACATATCTGCGTGTGCATTATTACTGTTACTGGAAGCTTTTTCAGAATCTTTTAAAGAAAAACTGTCTAAAGGAAAATGCCTCAGTCTTTCGAATGGAAGTTTTTTGTGCAATTTTTTTTTTTTTTTGCTAGCAATGACGTGTATGTATGTAGTGAGTGCCCATTAAGGGTACTCTTAAAAGTTGGCTCTATCTAGATGCCATCCCAGATAACATCGTGATGATGGAAGTCATTAGCGGAAAAGCAGGGGTGATTGTTCTGTCATTCACACCCCCTGACCAGGTGGCAGTAGGTGGTCTACACCTCTATCTCTCTGTCTGTCAGCACTCCTCTCCTTCAGCGCAGCACCTCTCAGGATCTGCAAGATCTGTGCAGCCGCAGAAGCCTACGTCTGCGTGACCTGGTGACGTCTTTTCCGGCTGAGCTCACGCAGGCGGCTAACTAGAACGGAATGCGCAGAATCTGCGCGTCACAAACGCGACCTCTGATCCAGGAGGCTCGCTCTGCCGCTCGAGCTCACCTACAATTCAAATATAACGGCTGCGTTACAGACCGAAGCCATTTTAAGATAAAGTTAGCCAATAATACACAAATATTATTTTATATATATATATATATATATATATATATATATATATATATATATATAAAGCAACATACAGGAGAGCCGACGATGCCTTAATAATATTTCTACGTAGAGATTTGTTTCGTTATTAAGGAAGTTTGTCAACTGTATATTTTAGGTGAAGACCTTTTTACAATAACGCCTTTAAATCTGCACATGTTCTAGCTTTAGTTGCATGTAAACACAATAAAAGCCAATTATATGTGTTATATATATATATATATATATATAAAAATGGTGCTGAAAAGCCTATGGTGTAACTGTAAGTACAGCTATAGCGATAGCATCACATACCTGTGCTGGTACAGAAAGCATTGACCGAGCCGAAAACACCGCGGCTCACAGTAATACAGCAGCAGGCAGAGGCTGTTTGTCACACAGGTCTGAGTTCAAAGGAAATTGAATCGGTCTTGTTGATGCCGCCATGCCGTGTTCATTTTAACAAACAAAGTCTGAGTCTGCCGCATCCGAGCGTCGCAAAAAAAAAACACTAAACAAAATACAAAATGGAACTTACTTTTTTTTTAATCGTCAATGGTGCATTGAAGCAGTTTTTTTTTTTTTTTTTTTACTTCTCTTTAAAAGAAAGACGACGTGTCTTTAAATGACTGCATGTCCCCGTTTAATACGTCACTGAAGCCCTTCTGTCACATGACAAGGTTGCATTCCGCAGTGAAGCAGCTGTGCGCGCATGGAATCCGTCTCCTTGCTTTACATCTGCTATAGACTGGAGGGGGCGCTCTTTCTTTCTCTTTGAGGGAGGGAGCCTCTTCTTTCCTAGTGCTCTGTTAGACACCATTTGAGTTGAATGTGGATCTCACTGTGCTTGTAAAGGAATTCACAGGCAGTCTGACTCGAAGCTGATGAAGCAATGCGAGGCGACGGACTTCAAGACTGTTTCGCATGGAGTACAGCTCTTGCTCATCTTCACTTTCTTTCTCATGCAATCCAAGGACTCTCGATATCAAGTGACCACTTACTCGGATCTAAAATCTGAATTTGGTCAATTAATCAATTCGTCAAATTCAGCTGGATTAATAATAATAATAATAATAATAATAATAATAATAATAATTTCTTTGCAGACACCCTTATCCAGGCCGACGGGTCAAGAAGGTGTGTTCTACCTTTCAGCCATCAGCGGAGATGATTCAACCACAAACAGCGACATGGATGAGAATAGGAAAGTGTAGGAGGCTGACGTAGAGGATGAAGACATGGATATTGCAGAGTGATTGAAAATAATGAATAGACTGTCAGTTACCTGAATAGGTTTTTCCTGGTATCTGCTGTAATATTGTGAGCTGTGTGTGTCGGGTTTACAGTCTACTTCAATTATATTCATCTGTGTTTTTTTTTCTTTCATGTTTCCAAAGTGCAAAACAAAAACTACAACTGCAAAAGAGAAAAGGGAACCGATTATCTAGTGTAATAAAACTCTAAGATGTTATTTTTGTAATGATTTATCAATGGAAATTACAGCGACATTGATACAGTACTGTATGTATTACAGCCGTTAAATTAAAAAAAGCATTCTTGTAGTGTTAGTTTTTAGCAGTGTGGTTATCTACATGTTCAGAGTTGTTGTGTTTACCTGCTGCCCCGGCCTGCTGAAGACTAAGCCGTGTAGAGTGTGTTTTAATGACCCCTGCAGGCACACACCACCATGCAACCCCTGCACGCACACACCACCATGCATCCCCTACATGCACACACCACCATGCAACCCCTACACACACACACCACCATGCAACCCCTGCACGCACACACCACCATGCATCCCCTGCACACACACACACCACCATGCAACCCCTGCACGCAGACACCACCATGCAACCCCTGCACACACACACACCACCATGCATCCCCTACATGCACACACCACCATGCAACCCCTGCACGCACACACCACCATGCATCCCCTGCACACACACACACCACCATGCATCCCCTACATGCACACACCACCATGCAACCCTACACACACACACCACCATGCAACCCCTGCACGCACACACCACCATGCATCCCCTGCACACACACACCAATTATGCAACCCTGCACGCAGACACCACCATGCAACCCCTGCACGCACACACCACCATGCAACCCCTACATGCACACACCACCATGCAACCCCTACATGCACACACCACCATGCAACCCCTATACACACACACCACCATGCAACCCCTGCACGCACACACCACCATGCATCCCTGCACACACACACACCACCATGCAACCCCTGCACGCAGACACCACCATGCAACCCCTGCACGCATTACACACCACCATGCAACCCCTGCACGCACACACCACCATGCAACCCCAGCACGCACACACCACCATGCAACCCCTACATGCACACACCACCATGCAACCCCTACACACACACACCACCATGCAACCCCTGCACGCACACACCACCATGCATCCCCTGCACACACACACACCACCATGCAACCCCTGCACGCAGACACCACCATGCAACCCCTGCACGCACACACCACCATGCAACCCCTACATGCACACACCACCATGCAACCCCTGCACGCACACACCACCATGCAACCCCTGCAAGCACACACCACCATGCAACCCTACATGCACACACCACCATGCAACCCTGCACGCACACACCACCATGCAACCCTGCACGACACACCACCATGCAACCCCTGCAGGCACACACCACTATGCAACCCCTGCACGCACGCACCACCATGCAACCCCTGCACGCACACACCACCATGCAACCCTTGCAGGCACACACCACCATACAACCCCTGACCCCCCCCATGAAAATGGGGCCCGCCACAAAAATAAAATCAAGTTCCTAACCCCACAGAACCCGAGATACGCCCCTGTCAAAAATGTCCAAAAAACTACCCTTTCGGGGTCATATCTCCATGACCCCGGGGCCTAGAAACCAGGTGGAACTTCCTAGGGTCATGTCTGGGGCCTCTCTCACAGGGAGCCACCCGTTTTCAAATGCTACATTTTCAACAAATTTACACATTTTCAGCATGATGGCATGTCAAGGTTGCATTTTCAATAGCTTTTGAGCTCCAGGTTGGCAAAAAAGTCTAAATTGGTGTCCTTTCTAGCTGGGGACACGTCGCTTTGAGGGATCGACAGGGCCCCGAGGTGGACCTCCGCATTGATTTTCAAGTCTCGGGGACCCCAGAACCCGAGATATAGCACCCTGAAAAAATGTCTATGGAAATCCCATTATAAAACCCCTTTGGGGCAACGCCCACCATCTGGTGGTGGGGTGGCGTTTGAACCCGTGGCCGATGTCTTTCTTTAGCTAAGAATCTTGTACACACAAAGAGTGCCCTTCTGAGGTCGTTGCCCAGGGGTCGTGGAGATACGGGTACAATAAGAGACCACCCCCTTCCCTATGGCAAATCCCATTATAGGAGGCTGTGTGGTCCAGTGGTTAAAGAAAAGGGCTTGTAACCAGGAGGTCCCCGGTTCAAATCCCACCTCAGCCACTGACTCATTGTGTGACCCTGAGCAAGTCACTTAACCTCCTTGTGCTCCGTCTTTCGGGTGAGATGTAATTGCAAGTGACTCTGCAGCTGATGCATAGTTCACACACCCTAGTCTCTGTAAGTCGCCTTGGATAAAGGCGTCCGCTAAATAAATAAATAAACAAATAATAATTATAAAAACACCATTGGGGTAAGGCTCGGCCAATGGCGGTCGTGGGTCGTACGAACTCGAAGGAACCCATTTTCTTTAGCTAAGACTGTTGTGCATCTAAAGAGATTTGGCCAAGGATTTGTGGACTCATGGAGTACGACAGGAGGACCCCCCCCTCCCGAACGCGATTTCCTATAGCAAAATACATACAAAAAATGTCCATTATATATAAGACCTGAAATGTGCACATTTTGTAGTGTATTTATGCAACATAAGCACCAATTTAAGTCCATTCCAAGTGTTTTGTGATCACAGTATCATCTTGAGTTTATCGGAGCATAGTTTTGCACAAAAAAGCGAAAGCAGAGGCGAAAAAAAAAAGCACTATATACCCTATTCTTTAAAATATCACTTTGCAGTGGAAATTTGAGGAACGCAACCACTTAGCAACTTGCAAATTGTTACTGCAATTTAAAGGCCTGTAGTGTCAGACTGGTAGTCCCTAACTGATTCAAGTGGTTTTGGAATGATTCCTGCAAAGACTGATTTCTAAGAAAAAAGAGAGATTGACAAACAGCATTTTGCTTTATATGCAGAAACGGGCAACTACAAGAGGGTGTCAAACAAGCTGTGAATGTCCTAGGAGGCTACAGAGTACCTCTGGGTATGAATCCACATGCTCGCAGTACCTGTTCTTAGAGGTCCAAAACCACTGTATCGCTGTATAACTGTATACCCTATAAATATCACTTTTTATTGTGTATTTGAGAAACACAGTCTATATGTACAGAAGTTCTGATAAACCCCTACGCCTCATTATATATTGATGGACATTACATAAGCAAATGAGATGTCCTTTTTTTTTGGTATACCATGTTCCTAAATGTTTTCTGGGAGAGTAAAAAATACATTAACTTTGATTCATGTACTAAGGGTTACTCTTAAATGAATTAACGGTCCAGTGTATAGTAAACTGTGCATGCATGACTTAGAAACTTGGCTGTCAGCTATGCAGAATATCTCAAAAACTCTGGCCTGAATTCCTGGGGTACCGAACTGCCTTCACACATATTACACAATAATCTAGTTAAGGGGGGGAAATGAAAGGGCTTGGTGACCACACTTTATACCCTCCTTCTCCAGGCATCATACAAAACTTTGGTGATTAATACTGTTTGGAAAAGGGACTTATCCTTTGTAGATAAAGAAATATCTTGGGTCACAGTATGGAATAATTTAAGGACAGCTTCTAAGAATCCTAATCATCAGCTTATCCACTTCAACTTTCTTCATAGAACATACTTAACCCCTCTCAAAAGATGTCATATGAAACTGGCCCCTACTCCCCTCTGCATGCTCTGTCCCCAGTGTACTGTAGGTACATTCTTACATATGCTCTGGGAATGTCCGGATGAGCTTGTGTTCTGGAAGCAGGTCGCTACAACCCTATCTGTTATTCGTGATAGTGAGATTCCTTGTTCACCTAAAATATTATTATTAGATGATGACTCTTCACTTGATCTTTCTGTTAATCAAAAACGGATCTGGTTATCCGGCATCACTGTTTTTCGCTGGCAGCCCCCCCTCTTCCCCTGGCGCCAATGGATTCTCTCTTTCCTGGACATTGTTCATTTGGAGCTTTCCATCGCTCGGATCCATGGTGCCGGGGAGGGGACTGTGCGGGCCTGGGAGTCGGCTTCAGACTTCATCAAGACCTTCCTGGACAGACCTTCACCTGTTATTGACTGAATTCTGCTTCGGGTCCTTCTTGGGGGTGGGTGGGCGGGTTGGATGGGGGGGGGGGTCTAATTGTTTTGTGCATTGTCTTGTTTTCTTTAATTAAATAAATAAAAAATTGATCACAGAAAAAAACTCAATTCGAAAATGCAGAATTTGGGACGTTATCTAAAAACCAGAGCAGCCCAGAAATTGGGATGTTATCAGAGGGGCCCAGAATTTGGGACGTTATCTAAAAAAACCAAAGCGAGCCAGAATTTGGGACGTTATCTGAAAAGCAAAGCGAGCCAGAATTTGGGAAGTAAATGTAAACAGGGGCAGTGTATATGTAAAACTGTGATTACATTAGAGATAAACGAATGTATCCTGTAACAAAACTGTAATAGTGTGGAAGACATATATATATTTGATATTAAAATAGATCGTAAACGATTATAGATATATGCTACTTGAAAGAAAAAAAGTACACCACCACAGAAAGCCAATTCTTACATTCGTGCATAACATGATAATTCGTATAAAGTAATCACCCATAGTTTGTTATATCAGTACAGCGTAATACCACATTATATTTTAATGGTAAGGTTGTGGAAAGCAGATCTCTGTCTCTGATCACAATGTTAAAAATGCCTGCAAGCTTTTCCACTCGTGTGACGACATATTCATGTGACAGACATGGACCAATCAAAACGCGAGACTGTTCTGCGGTTCCATCCCAGAGACCGGGTGTGCGTCATCATCCGGGAACTCCGAGCTGCTGGCGTTTCAAACAGAGCGCGGCGTTTCTCAAACAGAGCGAGATAAACACCGAGCCGTGAGGAGGAGGGGGGTTAATTATTATCATTATTATTATTAGTTTGTTTAGTTAAACGATATTACATACCCGTTTGTAAGGCGTGGACGATACTAAAAGGTAAGTTACAGTATTATTCATTTTAATTGAAGGTTATTTGTTTGTGACGCGCGCGCGTGTGGCAGACGCTTTGTTTGTTAAATGAACAGGCGTGACGTCATCAACAACACCGAGTCCATTTAAAATATAACAATTTAATCAATAAAAAATAAGGCACCGATGTTTTTATGTTTAATATTCCATGACAATATGTTTGAGTCTTAGTGTATTAGCTGGGTATTTACATTTTTGAGGGGCAGGCGAACTACCGCTAATATCCCATAGTATGTGTCACAACACTGATCAACGAGGGACGCGTAAACTGACTAATTATATATATATATATATATATATATATAGTTTAGCAGACACATTTATCCAAGGCAACTTACAGAGACTATAGGGTATGTGTGAACTATGCATAAACAGCGTCTCACCCGATAGACGGAGCACAAGGAGGTTAATAATAGGGTCCGAGTTGTTTTCGCATGTTTTTTACTGTTAGATTTGTGGCTATAACTCTTTATTTTTCTATTTACTTTATTTTTCTTAAAAATATTTCCCAACATAAAACCAATGTCACCTTACAATAATTGATTTTGAGTTTCAGTGTTTTAAAATAAAATATCAAACAGAACGAAATTTCAATGTACCAATGTTTCAGTAATATGAGAGAATTGGTCAGGGGTCTGAATATTTTTTGCAAGGCACTAATATATATATATATATATATATATATATATATATATATATATATATATATGTATATGTATCTGTGTGTGTGTATATATATATATATATATATATATATATATATATATATATATATATATATATATATATATATATATATATATAAATAAATGTGTGTGTGTATTATATATATTGTGGCAGAGCAGTGCTTGGAAATACTGGCAGGGATGGAGTTTAATTCTCCTCCCTGCCCAGGTTGATTGCATCAGGTGGGAGCAATCCACCAATTAATTATTCAATTACTATTCAGCCACCTGGCATAAAAGGAGGCCTCAGCCTGCCAGCAGGGGGAGAGTTCTGGAAGGAGAAGAAGCGTTTTTCTGTGTGTGCTGTTTTGTTAGTTTTTGAATCCAGTGAAGGCAATGCCCAGCCTGGAAGCCGTGTTTGTGTTGTAAGTTTTGTTTTGTGTTGATTGTTTGTGTTTGAAATCTTTTTGTTTTGGTCCTCGTGTCTGTTTATTTGGTGTATTTTGTTTAAATAAAAACTTCATTTTTGAACTTTTAAACTGTCTCTGAGCCTCACCCTCTGCCAATCTTGTCATATATATATATATATTATATAGTATGTGTATGTATGTGTGTGAAAATAGGTCCTTGTGCCTTCGATGTCGCCATTTCATTTATATTGATTTTGGGTGTTTAAATACATCGCACAGACTCTTACATCTCGATTTGTATTTCATTACTGACAGTTTATCAATTTTCCAAAAACTTGAGGTCATGCTGTTTTACTAAACATTTTAAAACTTAATACATAAACAATTACCATAACACACAGGATCGTAATATAGGGCCAATTGCAACGAACTTGCAGAGTTAATGCAGACTGCGACAAAGTTGCGTACTAGCTAGTACGGTACTATCTCAGGATCATCCCCAGCTGCGGACTAAGTTAGTACCAATTGCATCGAAAAAACAAGCGGATCAAAGTTGGAGACTAGCTGATCCCCAGCTTTAGTACGGTACTGAGGATCAAGCATTGTTGTTGTTCCCAAACAGGATCTGAAGGGGGCTCTGAATCATTCTTTCATTCATTCATTATCAGAACCGCTTCATCCTTTTACAGGGAGCCAGACACGGCGCAAGGCGGGGTGGCTCTGAATCAGAACATTTGAAATATTTGTAACAGTAATGTATGTATTTTACAATATTATGAGCTAATAATCATTTTTACAATGTTACAAATAGGCCGACAGTTACACATAAATATTAAGTCGTCTCTAACATATATTTATATGTCTGCACGTAATAATTTTTTTTTATTTAAGATATATATGCATGGTAAAGTACTCCATATCAGGGCACACAGACTTCCTATAAAATACTCAACCAAGTGCAATGCCATTAAATAAACTAAGCTGGTTTAATGTTGACACTCAACACACACAAGCTGTTTCGACACCGTTGTCATTGGACCACAGGTAGTACAAAACAGGGAAGGGGTGGTATTGCGAAGACGTATCCTAGATAATCACTTCTAAAAACACCCTGAGAAGAGCACTGATTATTTTATTTTTCAATGTGCCCCCAGGTCCTACTAAGTAAAATAACACTTAAATCCCATTCTACCCACTGTGTCCCTACTCCTCAATATCTCTGCTCGCCCCTAAGAACCACCAGTGTCGAGTCCCCTCAACTTAAAGGGAATGAAAAGACTTGCTGCCCAACCCCCCCACCCCAAAAATAGTCTCTCAAATGTGAAATCTACTATCGCATACTACAGGTTCTACATGCATGACTGTAATGCTGCCGACACTTTCCTTCACTATTAGTAGTTAACAGTATTGTAGTCGTAATGTAATTTTGTTACTATTACAATATCCGTACAGGCAGCAGATGCTTCAAATATAGTGACTGCATATATATGTGTGTATTATATGCACACATTATTATTTCAGCAAAAATCAACTGCCAGTACATTCTGGGACTTTCACATGTATTCCACTTAGTACAATACTAAAGTTCTTAGTCCATAGCAAGAGTTAGACTTAGTTAGTCCCGTACTTGGTATCCTCTAGAGGGCAGCAGCAGTTATTTTTGGCTTCAGTGCAATTGATACCTTTTTTAGTACGCAGCTGGGGACTAACTTCAGCCTCCAAGTTCGTTGCAATTGGTATCTAACTTGCGCACTAGTTTAGTACGGAGCTGCGTACTAACCACGGGATCATCCCCAGTTACTACGCTGCTTTCAGTTCAGTGCAGTTGACCCACTGAGGATAAAGGGAACATTGACTGATTTTGCCAGAAAATGTTATGACAAAGAGCCCACGTTGCAAATATATCAGCAAACGAGAGACTAAAAGATTTTCATTGCTTTGCTTTGAACACTGTGAAGGTGACGCCCGATGCGATCCACGGCGCTCTACCGCCAGGGGAAATTCGACATTGACTTGTTTTGGTCATCGACAGCTGACCGTCGTCTTCATTTGAAAACATTAGCTTTCAGATACATCAATGCAGTAAATACAGCCGATGCCGAGCGCAGCACCTCGCTGTGGAATCTTGTCCTGTCCGATCGGAGGCGTTCTCTTTCGGAAGACAAACTGAAGGAGCTGGTGTTCCTTTATATCAATCATGGAATTTAGAAAAAAATCCATTGTTTTCTAGTTATTATTTTTTAACTTATGCTAGTATTTTCATATCCAGTATGAGAGAAGGACCCAATACAACTGCACAATAGTTTTGTTACTTTGCACACACTTGTACAGAGATACCGCATCATTTTGAATATTTTTTTTCTTCTGTGCATAATTCCCTGGGGTGTAAGAGATTCGAAAGACTTTAAGAGAAGATTCAGGCAGTTGAGAGCATGAGAGTGCATTGTCAGATTGTGTGTGCTTTTCTTCTTTATTTAAAAGTGGTTTCAGTTAAGTGGTATGGTGTATATATTGCTTATGCTGCTTTAGTATTGACTTCAATATAATGCATACTGTGTTTTCTAGGTTTGAAAGTGCTGTTGAAAAAGTTACTGAAGTTTATTGTAGTTTAATTAGAATAAAAAAAAATAATCAGGAACCTTTTTGTGACTTTCTGCCCCTAGAAGGATGTTATTAGAATAATCGTAACTGATAATTCGTTATTCAAATTGACTGTAAAAAGTGATAATGTCTCATCACTAATCCATGCCTCCGATATGATACGCTAGTCATTCACAATACAGATGCAGCTTCAAATAGCAGAGTGAAAAAATAAAAAAATGAATCTCTGTCAACTTTCCCCTGTGTAGTCAGTCTATATCAAAAAAGTGTTCTCTTAGGAGGTATTCCTATATGCAGAGACTACTGGGTATGTTCCAAATCTGAAACAAATGTTAGAACATGTTGCTCGAAAAGAAATCTGCAATAAATAATATATGGAATGGATACATTATGTAAACATTTCAACAGATAAAATCCTCTGGTATTATGAAGTAATTACAAGAAATTGTATGTCCCTTCATTAGCAAAGCCACCCCTGCTATTAAGGACAGATGTTGTCGGCCCTTGAATGGCCTTCATAACCCTGTATTTAAATAAATACATGCATTTGTTTTTCAGCACCTACTAAACAGAATCCGTGTGCTGCCATGGACAGTGTGAAGATGGAATCTGTCCAGATTAAAAGAGGAGTTCCTTGAACTGGTCCCCATTAGAGTGGAGTTCTCTGGGCTGGCCCCTCCCCATTAAACAGGAGCTCTGAGATGCAATGTGACAGCAGTCAGCCAGAGGTCTCTGAGGTTAAAGCTGAACAGAATGAATTGAGATCCCCCAGACAGAAGAACCTCTTCCTGTTAAACAAGAAGAGGTGCTGGAAACTGTCCATATAAAAACAGGAGCCCCCTGAAGTAGAGTTTGAGCACATGGAACCAGTGAAGGAAGAATCGGAGGACTTCAAACCAAACATCCCTGAGCTGGAGCCTGTACGCCTGCGGGAGTGTGGCGTGGTGCTGAGAGAATCTATGTGAGAGAGCAAGGCGCTGAGAGGAAGGCTCTCCCAACAGCACGCAAGGAGGTGGAAAGGAAGACGGGCGCTCCCATTCAGAATGCAGTCTAGCAGGTGAGTGACTCCCAGTAGCTGTGACATTGTCATTCTAGATTGCGTGAAATCCACAGTGTGGTTGAGAGGAGGAGGGAGCATGTAGGTTACATTACTAGCTGTTTTTTTTTGCTGTACCACTCCAACCAGTTCACCAGTATTGAGTCCTATCTTGAACTTCAGATACAGATATAATGTAGTCATTGCTCTGGGAGGGGGGGGGGATTATACCAAGGGGGAGAAACTCTAAAGTACTGTATAGATCATTATAAATGTAAAGGCTTTAAGTTTATTTGCTTTTTTAAGCTGTTGTAATGTATTGCAAGCCCCCACAGCTGAAATTCACATGTTTATTCAAATCCACCACCTGCCCTAAGTGAGGGATGGAAATAAGACTTCCATTGCATAGCAAATTCACCTATTCCAGGTTTTAAATAGATTCTGATTAGCCCCAATGTATAGGTAACAAGCACAGGTGTGTCTTATTAAACTGCTAGTAAAACCAGGAAGGGATCAAACTGCTGTGCAAAGAGAGGCTTATTTCCATCCCTGCCTAAGCCTACAAGCAGTCCCTCTTACTTTCCTGTTCATATTTTCCAGGTTCCAGTCCAGCAGCTAAAGCGAGGGCGGGCGCTGGAGAATATCCTGATTGTGGGAAAGGTTTCAACCAGTTTGGGCATTTTAAAACACACCAGCGAACTGACGCAGAAAATAAACCGTATCGTTCCTCTGACTGTGGAAAGAGTTTCAGTCAGTCAGGTACCCTGAAAACACACCAGCGAATTCACACAGGAGAGAAACTGTATTCCTGCTCTGACTGTGGAAAGAGTTTCAGTTGGGCAGGAACCCTGAAAGCACACCAGCAAATTCACACAGGAGGGAAAACATATTGTTGCTCTGACTGTGGGAAGAGTTTCAGTCGGTCAGACAACCTTGTTTCACACCAGCGAATTCACACAGCAGAGAAACCATATTGCTGCTCTGACTGTGGGAAGAGTTTCAGTTGGGCAGGAACCCTGAAAACACACCAGCGAACTCACACAGGAGAGAAACCATATCACTGTTCTGACTGTGGGAAGTCTTTCAGTCGGTCAGACAACCTTGTTTCACACCAGCGAATTCACACAGGAGAGAAACCGTGTCGCTGCTCTGACTGTGGGAAGAGTTTCAGTTACTCAGGAGACTTGAAAGCACACCAGCGAACTCACACAGGAGAGAAACCGTATCGCTGCTCTGACTGTGGGAAGAGTTTCAGTCAGTCAAACAACCTTGTTTTACACCAGCGAATTCACACAGGAGAGAAACCGTATCACTGCTCTGAATGTGGGAGGAGTTTCGGTCAGCCAGGAACTCTGAAAGCACACCAGCGAACTCACACAGGAGAGAAACCGTATTGGTGCTCTGACTGTGGGAAGAGTTTCAGTCGGTCAAACAGCCTTGTTTTACATCAGCGAACTCACACAGGAGAGAAACCGTATCGCTGCTCTGACTGTGGGAAGAGTTTCAGTCGGTCAAACGGCCTTGTTTCACACCTGCGAATTCACACAGGAGAGAAACCGTATCGCTGATCTGACTGTGGGAAGAGTTTCAGTAGGTCAAGAGACATGAAAGCACACCAGCGAATTCACACAGGAGAGAAACCGTATCACTGCTCTGACTGTGGGAAGAGTTTCAGTCAGCCAGGAACTCTGAAAGTACACCAGCGAACTCACACAGGAGAGAAACAGTATCGCTGATCTGACTGTGGGAAGAGTTTGCTTTTTAAACAATGCCTTCAGAAACACCAGCGAATCCACAGAAGAGAGAAACCTTAAAGACTATGTTAATTGGGACTGTTCTATCATGAAGAAAAAAATGTTAACCTTGCATTATGAATTTGAAACAAAAACACTTTGGAAATGTGAAAAAACGCCAAGTTCTCAAAAGTGCCCAGCCATTTAAAGTAGGGATATCAAAAACACAAGCCAAGTTTCAAGAAACCATTGGGGCAACCTTGCTCAGCACAAAGCAAATAGGCACAATTGTAAAACCGATGAGGTCCAAGGTTGCCCCAGTTGTTTCTTCTAATTTGTATCAAAAACACAAGTTAACTTGGAAGAAACAATTGGGGCAACCTTGGCCAGCACCAAGCAAATAGGCACAACTATCAAAGAGGTGGGGGCCAAGGTTGCACCAATTTCACAACTAACACATTTCTCAGTTTTAATTCAGAAATCAATTGTTTCTACTAACTTGGCTTGTGTTTTTCATGCATTTGATCTTCTTTTACTGTGTCTGAAAAACACAAGCCAAGTTAGTAGAAACAATTGATTTCTGAATTAAAAATGAGAAATGTGTTAATTGTGAAATTAATTGATTAATTATATAACACAATAGTAAGCAACACTAAAACAACACCTATGTCTAGCTTGTATTTAAATTAGCAAAATGTACTTTTTAAAGGTTGTTGTATCAAATGGAGTTCTATCGCTCTGCCTCTCTGAGTCGTTGTCAGTGCTGGAGCCTTCATCATGTGACGCAGCACCCAGGCAGACTCTGCATTCAGAGGATATAGAGGACTGCTGGGAAAGAGCCTTTTAGGTAGTGAAAAAAACATGAAAATAAAAAGTCACAACTAATCATGCATTTTTTAAAATGATCTAATGTGTAATAAATTTTATTTTTTAGATGTGTTTATTATTTTTATTTGTCATGATTTGTGTGTTTAATGCTGCACATAATTCCTGTTGTTTAGCAAGATACTGGTTAATCTTCCCCTCTAGTTCCAGCTAGCACACAGCTCTCCTGGGTATTGCAACACTTCAGCATGTTTAGAGCTCGAATGCAGTACTGGGAGCTCCTCTTTAACTCTCTGAGTCCCCAGCCACAACAACCGCGTGCAGAGCGCAGGCTTCTCTTAATATAAGCTTATCCTCACTGCTCATTGGTCGGGCTAGAGTAGGTGATTTGCATAACTTTCCACCACTCGCACAGCAGAGCGAGCCCGCAGGGGGCGGTGCACACACACACAGGAAAACTACAGCTCATACACAGACGTTAGATGTAATTTTTAGTTTGTTTGAAAATGTTTAATTAATTTTAGCAATAAAAATTGAGCTGAGGAAACAGTGTGAAACCAGCAAGTTATTTTATTAGCTGTCAGTGCAGCATATCTGCTTCTGTGCTTCTGGCAGCATTTACAAGTGCTGGAACCAGGCAGCAGCAGAGATGCAGACAGAGGGAGAAGGGAGTGACGTCACATCCGCAGACTGACCGCCGAACGGGGCTAAAACAAACAACACAAGGAGAACACGTGCAAGGGAGGCAGCCGGGGACACAAGAGACAAGCAAACACAACACACGTGTGCAACCGCACACACACACAAAACAACAACACAATAAACAACAAACAATTCAAAAAATAAATTGTACAAGTCCCCTGGTTCTACTTCAACCATTTACTTTTGAACAACTAAAGTCAATTTGAATGTTCAACTAACTTAAAATGGATGAGTGTTATGAATACAATTTGAATTTGTAAGTGAATGTAACTTGATTAAATTTATTTAGAGTGAATTTGGGGATTACATTGTGTGTGTGTGTATATATATATATATATATATATATTGGTTAATTTGTGCCAGGGCTGGCTGGGACTCAGCCCGGCACCTCTGGGCTTGACGAGGCAAAGCGCCGGCACCTCTTCAGCTATGAGATTTAAAAATGTCAGAAAATGTTTTGCTCTCAAATGCGTTGTCTTCCAATTCTCAACAGAGTTCCATCCATTCTGCACGTTCTTGCGTGCGCTAAACAGAGACAGCGCTGTCACGTTACCATTTCAGCTTCGTGCTATAAACATGACACTGGCTGCGATAGAAGGGCTGCCACGCTCGTGTGTCGTTTGTTATACACAAATAAGCTTACTTGAGTTGAAAAACGTCTTGAACGATTAAAGCAAATTCCACACTACTGGGTTTGATTGAATGAGTCGCCCACAACAAGCTTCAATATGAAAGCTGAACATTAATTTCAATAAACACGTTTTTAATGAAAAACAAATTGTAGCCTACTTCACTAAAGTAAAAACTGGCTTCTGTTATTTTCAATTTACCACTGCTTCCCATTATACCACTGCTTAATAACAGGAAGAACATTTTATTAAGGGTTAGTGTTGAAGTTAAACGTGTTGGTGCTGCCTGTCTCCCTATCCCCACGCAGGAACATTACCCTGCTAACCTCCCCTATTCAGCCATCAGCGGAGATGATTCAACCACGAACAGCGACATGGATGAGAATAGGAAAGTGGAGGAGGCTGACGTAGAGGATGAAGACATGGATATTGCAGAGTGATTGAAAATAATGAATACACTGTCAGTTACCTGAATAGGTTTTTCCTGGTATCTGCTGTAATATTGTGAGCTGTGTGCGTGTGTGTGTCGGGTTTACAGTCTACTTCAATTATATTCATCTGTGTTTTTTTCGTTAATGTTTCCAAAGTGCAAAACAAAAACTACAACTGCAAAAGAGAAAAGGGAACCGATTATCGAGTGTAATAAAACTCTAAGATGTTATTTTGTAATGATTTATCAATGGAAATTACAGAGTCATTGATACAATACTGTGTGTATTACAACCGTTAAATAATAAAAAAAAGCATTCTTGTTGTGTTAGTTTTGAACAGTGTGGTTATGTACATGTTCACATGTTCAAAAACGATTATAGATATATGCTACTTGAAAGAAAAAAGTACACCACCACAGAAAGCCAATTCTTACATTCGTGCATATCATGATAATTCATATAAAGTAATCACCCATAGTTTGTTTTATCAGTACAGCGTAATACCACATTATATTTTAATGGTAAGGTTGTGGAAAGCAGATCTCTCTCTCTCTCTCTGATCACAATGTTAAAAATGCCTGCACGCTTTTCCACTCGTGTGACGACACATTCATGTGACAGACATGGACCAATCAAAACGCGAGACTGTTGTGCGGTTCCATCCCAGAGACCGGGTGTGCGTCATCATCCGGGAACTCCGAGCTGCTGGCGTTTCAAACAGAGCGCGGCGTTTCTCAAACAGAGCGAGATAAACACCGAGCCGTGAGGAGGAGGGGGGGTAATTATTATTATTATTATTATTTGTGTGTTTAGTTAAACGATATTACATACCCGTTTGTAAGGCGTGGACGATACAGAAAAAGGTAAGTTACAGTATTATTCATTTTAATTGAAGGTTATTTGTTTTTGATTTTTTTTTTTTCATATGAGAGACTCTTTGTTTGTTAAATGAACAGGCGTGACGTCATCAACAACACCGAGTCCATTTAAAATATAACAATTTAATCAATAAAAAATAAGGTACCGATGTTTTTATGTTTAATATTAATGACAACGTGTTTGAGTCTTAGTGTGTTAGCTGGGTATTTACATTGAGGGGCAGGCCAACTACCGCTATACCATAGTGTGTGTACAACACTGATCAACGAGGGACGCGTAAACTGACTAATATATATATATATATATAATATAGTTTATCCAAGGCAACTTACAGAGACTATAGGGTGTGTGTGAACTATGCATAAACAGCGTCTCACATGTTTTTTACTGTTAGATTTGTGGCTATAACTCTATTTATTTTTTCTATTTACTTTATTTTTCTTAAATATTTCCCCATCATAAAACCAATGTCACCTTACAATAATTGATTTAGAGTTTCAGTGTTTTAAAATAAAATATCAAACAGAACGAAATTTCAATGTACCATTTGTAATTCAGTAATATGAGAGAATTGGTCAGGGGTCTGAATACTTTTGCAAGGCACTATATATATATATATATATATATATATATATATATAATGTGTGTGTGTGTGTAATATATATGTATATATGTGTATATATATGTATATGTATGTGTGCGTGTGTGTGTGTGTGTGTGTATATATATATATATATATAATTATATATATTGGTGTGTGTATTATTGTATATATTGTGGCAGAGCAGGGATGGAGGCCTCAGCCTGCCAGCAGGGGGAGAGTTCTGGAAGGAGAAGAAGCGTTTTTCTGTGTGTGCTGTTTTGTTAGTTTTTGAATCCAGTGAAGGCAATGCCCAGCCTGGAAGCCGTGTTTGTGTTGTAAGTTTTGTTTTGTGTTGATTGTTTGTGTTTGAAATCTTTTTGTTTTGGTCCTCTTGCCTGTTTATTTGGTGTATTTTGTTTAAATAAAAACTTTTTATTTTTGAACTTTTAAACTGTCTGTGAGCCTCACCCTCTGCCAATCTTGTCATTAAATATATATATATATATATACAGTGCCTTGCGAAAGTATTCGGCCCCCTTGAACTTTGCGACCTTTTGCCACATTTCAGGCTTCAAACATAAAGATATGAAACTGTAATTTTTTGTGAAGAATCAACAACAAGTGGGACACAATCATGAAGTGGAACGAAATTTATTGGATATTTATTGGATACTTTTTTAACAAATAAAAAACTGAAAAATTGGGCGTGCAAAATTATTCAGCCCCTTAAGTTAATACTTTGTAGCGCCACCTTTTGCTGCGATTACAGCTGTAAGTCGCTTGGGGTATGTCTCTATCAGTTTTGCACATCGAGAGACTGAAATTTTTGTCCATTCCTCCTTGCAAAACAGCTCGAGCTCAGTGAGGTTGGATGGAGAGCATTTGTGAACAGCAGTTTTCAGTTCTTTCCACAGATTCTCGGTTGATTCAGGTCTGGACTTTGACTTGGCCATTCTAACACCTGGATATGTTTATTTGTGAACCATTCCATTGTAGATTTTGCTTTATGTTTTGGATCATTGTCTTGTTGGAAGACAAATCTCCGTCCCAGTCTCAGGTCTTTTGCAGACTCCATCAGGTTTTCTTCCAGAATGGTCCTGTATTTGGCTCCATCCATCTTCCCATCAATTTTAACCATCTTCCCTGTCCCTGCTGAAGAAAAGCAGGCCCAAACCATGATGCTGCCACCACCATGTTTGACAGTGGGGATGGTGTGTTCAGGTGATGAGCTGTGTTGCTTTTACGCCAAACATAACGTTTTGCATTGTTGCCAAAAGTTCGATTTTGGTTTCATCTGACCAGAGCACCTTCTTCCACATGTTTGGTGTGTCTCCCAGGTGGCTTGTGGCAAACTGTAAACAACACTTTTATGGATATATTTTAAGAAATGGCTTTCTTCTTGCCACTCTTCCATAAAGGCCAGATTTGTGCAGTATCGACTGATTGTTGTCCCATGGACAGAGTCTCCCACCTCAGCTGTAGATCTCTGCAGTTCATCCAGAGTGATCATGGGCCTCTTGGCTGCATCTCTGATCAGTCTTCTCCTTGTATGAGCTGAAAGTTTAGAGGACGGCCAGGTCTTGGTAGATTTGCAGTGGTCTGATACTCCTTCCATTTCAATATTATCGCTTGCACAGTGCTCCTTGGGATGTTTAAAGTTTGGGAAATCTTTTTTGTATCAAATCCGACTTTAAACTTCTCACAACAGTATCTCGGACCTGCCTGGTGTGTTCCTTGTTCTTCATGATGCTCTCTGCGCTTTAAACGGACCTCTGAGACTATCACAGTGCAGGTGCATTTATAACGGAGACTTGATTACACACAGGTGGATTCTATTTATCATCATTAGTCATTTAGGTCAACATTGGATCATTCAGAGATCCTCACTGAACTTCTGGAGAGTTTGCTGCACTGAAAGTAAAGGGCTGAATAATTTTGATTACTCCAGTAAAATTTTTCAGTTTTTATTTGTTAAAAAAAAGTTTGAAATATCAATAAATTTCGTTCCACTTCATGATTGTGTCCCACTTGTTGTTGATTCTTCAAAAAAATTACAGTTTCATATCTTTATGTTTGAAGCCTGAAAATGTGGCAAAAATATATATATAAAGTTCAAGGGGGGCGAATACTATAAGGCACTGTATATAGTATGTGTGTTAAAATAGGTCCTTGTGCCTTCGATGTCGCCATTTCATTTATATTGATTTTGGGTGTTTAAATGCATCACACAGACTCTTACATCTCGATTTGTATTTCATTACTGACAGTTTATCAATTTAACAAAAACTGGAGGTCATGCTGTTTTACTAAACATTTTTAAACTTAATACATAAACAATTACCAGAACACACAGGATCGTAATATAGGGGCAATTGCAATGAACTTGCAGAGTTAGTGCGGAGCTGCGTACAAAGTTGCGTACTAGCTAGTACGGTACTATCTCAGGATCATCCCCAGCTGCGGACTAAGTTACTACCAATTGCATCGAAAAAACAAGCGGATCAAAGCTGGAGACTAGCTGATCCCCAGCTTTAGTACGGTACTGAGGATCAAGCATTGTTATTGTTCCCAAACAGGATCTGAAGGGGGCTCTGAATCATTCTTTCATTCATTCATTATCAGAACCGCTTCATCCTTTTACAGGAGCCAGACACGCGCAAGGCGGGTGGCTCTGAATCAGAACATTTGAAATATTTGTAACAGTAATGTATGTATTTTACGATATTATGAGCTAATAATCATTTTTACAATGTTACAAATAGGCCGACAGTTACACATAAATATTAAGTCTTCTCTAACATATATTTATATGTCTGCACGTAATAATTTATTTTCTTACATTTAAGATATATATGCATGGTAAAGTACTCCATATCAGGGCACACGGACTTCCTATAAAATACTCAACCAAGTGCAATGCCATGAAATAAACCAAGCTGGTTTAATGTTGACACTCCACACACACGAGCTGTTTCGACACCGTTGTCATTGGACCACAGGTAGTACAAAACAGGGAAGGGGTGGTATTCCGAAGACGTATCCTAGATAATCACTTCTAAAAACACCCTGAGAAGAGCACTGATTATTTTATTTTTCAATGTGCCCCCAGGTCCTACTACATAAAATAACACTTAAATCCCATTCTACCCACTGTGTCCCTACTCCTCAATATCTCTGCTCACCCCTAAGAACCACCAGGGTCGAGTCCCCTCAACTTAAAGGGAATGAAAAGACTTGCTGCCCAACCCCCCCCCCCCCCCCCCCCCCACCCTAAAAATAAAGTCTCTCAAATGTTAAAGCTACTATCGCATCCTACAGGCTCTACATGCATGTCTGTAATGCTGCCCACACCTTCTTTCATTATTAGTAGTTAACAGTATTGTAGTCATAGTGAAATTTTATGTTGCTATTACAATATCCATACAGGCAGCAGATGCTTCAAATATAGTGACTGCATGTGTGTATTATAAGCACACATTATTATTTCAGCAAAAAGAAACTGCCAGTACATTCTGGGACTTTCACATGTCTTCCACTATTCCACTTAGTACGATACTAAAATTCTTAGTCCATAGTAAGAGTTAAACTAAGTTAGTCCCGTACTTGGTATCCTCTAGAGGGCAGCAGCAGTTATTTTTGGCGTCAGTGCAATTGATACCTTTTTTAGTACGCAGCTGGGGACTAACTTCAGCCTCCAAGTTCGTTGCAATTGGTATTTAACTTGCGCACTAGTTTAGTACAGAGCTGCGTACTAACCACGGGATCATCCCCAGTTACTACGCTGCTTTCAGTTCGTTGCAGTTGACCCACTGAGGATAAAGGGAACATGACTGATTCTGCCAGAAAATGCCACAACAAAGATCCCACGTTGCAAATATATCAGCAAACGAGAGACTAAAAGATTTTCATTGCTTTGCTTTGAACACTGTGAAGGTGACGCCCGATGCGATCCACAGCGCTCTACCGCCAGGGGAAATTCGACATTGACTTGTTTTGGTCATCAACAGCTGACCGTCTTCTTAATTTGAAAACATTAGCTTTACACACACTTGTACAGAGATACTGCATCATTTTGAATTTTTTTTTTCTGTGCATAATTCCCTGGGGTGTAAGAGATTCGAAAGACTTTAAGAGAAGATTCAGGCAGTTGAGAGCATGAGAGTGCATTGTCAGATTGTGTGAGCTTTTCTTCTTTATTTAAAAGTGGTTTCTGTGAAGTGGTATGGTTTATATATTGCTTATGCTGCTTTAGTATTGACTTCAATATAATGCATACTGTATGTTTTCTAGGTTTGAAAGTGCTGTTGAAAAAGTTACTGAAGTTTATTGTAGTTTAATTAGAATAAAAAAAAATAATCAGGAACCTTTTTGTGACTTTTTTGCCCCTAGAAGGATGTTATTAGAATAATCGATAATCGTAAAACTGATAATCGATAATCAAATTGACTTGTAAAAGTGATAATGTCTCATCACTAATCCATGCCTCCGATATGATACGCTAGTCATTCACAATACAGATGCAGCTTCAAATAGCAGAGTGAAAAAAAAAAAAAATGAATCTCTGTCAACTTTCCCTGTGTAGTCAGTCTATATCAAAAAAGTGGTCTCTTAGGAGGTATTCCTATATGCAGAGACTACTGGGTATGTTCCAAATCTGAAACAAATGTTAGAACATGTTAATCGACAGAAATCAGCAGTAAATAATATATGGAATGGATACATTATGTAAACATTTCAACAGATAAAATCCTCTGGTATTATGAACTTATCAGAAATTCTGTATTTCTTCAATAGTAAAGCCACCCCTGCTATTAAGGACAGATGTTGTCGGCCCCTTGAATGGCCTTCATAACCCTGTATTTAAATAAATACATGCATTTGTTTTTCAGCCGCTACTAAACAGAATCCCGCGTGCCGCCATGGACAGTGTGAAGATGGAATCTGTCCAGATTAAAGAGGAGTTCCCTGAACTTGAACTAGTCCCCATTAGCGTGGAGTTCTCTGGGCTGGCGTCCCTCCCCATTAAACAGGAGCTCTGTGAGATGCAATGTGACAGCAGCCAGCCAGAGGTCTCTGAGGTTAAAGCTGAACACAATGAATTGGAGATCCCCCAGACAGAAGAACCCCTTCCTGTTAAACAAGAAGAGGTGCTGGAAACTGTCCGTATTAAATGGGAGCCCCTTGAAGTAGAGTTTGAGCACATGGAACCAGTGAAGGTAGAATCTGAGGACTTCAAACCAAACATCCCTGAGCTGGAGCCTGTACGCCTGCGGGAGTGTAGCGTGGTGCTGGAGAGAATCTGCGTGAGAGAGCAAGGCGCTGGAGAGGAAGGCTCTCCCAACAGCATGCAAGGAGGTGGAAAGGAAGACGGGCGCTCCCATTCAGAATGCAGTCTAGTAGGTGAGTGACTCCCAGTAGCTGTGACATTGTCATTCTAGATTGTGTGATATCCACAGTGTGGTTGAGAGGGAGGAAGCATGTAGGTTACATTACTAGCTGTTTGTTTTTGCTGTACCACTTCAACCAGTTCAAGATAGGACTCAATACTGGTGAACTTCAGATACAGATATAATGTAGTCGTTGCTCTAAGGAGGAGGGGAGGGGGGAATTATACCAAGGGGGAGAAACACTAATGTACTGTATTATTATTATTATTATTATTATTATTATTATTATTATTATTATTATTTATTTCTTAGCAGACGCCCTTCTCCAGGGCGACTTACAATTGTTACAAGATATCACATTATACATTATTTCACATTATACAGATATCACATTATTTTACATACAATTACCCATTTATACAGTTAGGTTTTTACTGGAGAAATCTAGGTAAAGTACCTTGCTCAAGGGTACAACAGCAGTGTCCCCCACTGGAGATTGAACCCACAACCCTCCGGTCAAGAGTCCAGAGCCCTAACCACTACTCCACACTGCTGCCCGCCCGTATATATCATTATAAATGTTCATTGTAACAGTATATGGATATTTTTGTAAATGCGTAAAATAATGCTATTTTAAAGATATAATTGTAGCATGTGTTAGAGGAAATAGACCTGAAACATTACAGGAGGTCTTTGAAGGCAGATTTTGATCCCAGGGCTCGGTTTCACCAGCATCAGTCTTTACTGACTGCTTTTATACATAAAGCAGAGACGGCACTTGACTATGATTTGGCTGAAGCAGATACTATTTTGGAGATTCTGCTACGACGCTACGTCAAAGGGGTATAATACTGTGACTTGTATTAAATAAAGAGATGATGGGTACTTTACTGACTGCTTTTACACATAAAGTAAAGGCTTTGTTTATTTGGTTTTTTTAAGCTGTTGTAACCTATTGCAAGCCCCCACAGCTGAAATTCACATGTTTTAATACACTCCACCACCTGCCCTAAGCCAGGGATGGAAATAAGACTCCTATTGCATAGCAGATTCACCTATTCCAGGTTTTAAAATGAGCCCGAGTAGCCCCAATGTATAGGTAACGAGCACAGGTGTGTCTTTTTAAACTGCTAGTAAAACCAGGAAGGGATCAAACTGCTATGCAAAGGGAGGCTTATTTACATTCTTAACTAAGCCTACAGGCAGTCCCTCTTACTTTCTTTCCTGATCATATTTTCCAGGTTCCAGTCCAGCAGCTAAAGCGAGGGCGGGCGCTGGAGAATATCCTGACTGTGGGAAAGGTTTCACCCAGTTAGAGCATTTTAAAACACACCAGCGAACTGACACAGGAGAGAAACCGTACCACTGCTCTGACTGTGGGAAGAGTTTCAGTAGGTCAAGAGACATGAAAGCACACCAGCGAATTCACACAGGAGAGAAACCGTATTCCTGCTCTGACTGTGGGAAGAGTTTCAGTCAGTTAGGAGACATGAAAAAACACCAGCGAATTCACACAGGAGAGAAACCGTATTCCTGCTCTGACTGTGGGAAGAGTTTCAGTCAGTCAAACAACCTTGTTTTACACCAGCGAACTCACACAGGAGAGAAACCGTATCGCTGCCCTGACTGTGGGAAGAGTTTCAGTCAGTCCGGACACCTTGTTTTACACCAGCGAACTCACACAGGAGAGAAACCGTATCGCTGCCCTGACTGTGGGAAGAGTTTCAGTCAGTTAGGAGACATGAAAAACACCAGCGAATTCACACAGGAGAGAAACCGTATTCCTGCTCTGACTGTGGGAAGAGTTTCAGTCAGTCAAACAACCTTGTTTCACACCAGCGAATTCACACAGGAGAGAAACCGTATTGCTGCTCTGACTGTGGGAAGAGGTTCAGCCACTCACTATCCCTGAAAACACACCAGCGAATTCACACAGGACAGAAACCGTGATAGCTGCACTGACTGTGGGAAGAGGTTCAATAGGTCAGGAGACATGAAAGCACACCAGCTAATTCACACAGGAGAAAACCGTATGTGCTGCTCTGACTGTGGGAAGAGGTTCAGTCACTCAGTATCCTGAAAACTCACCAGCGAACTCACACAGGAGAGAAACCGTATCGCTGCTCTGACTGTGGGAAGAGTTTCAGTCATTCAAACAACCTTGTTTCACACCAGCTTAATTCACACAGGAGAGAAACCGTATTGCTGCTCTGACTGTGGGAAGAGGTTCAGTCACCAGTATCCCTGAAAACACACCAGCAATTCACACAGGAGAGAAACCGCATCACTGTTCTGACTGTGGGAAGAGTTTCTGTCTTAAACAAGGCCTTCAGAAACACCAGCGAATTCACAGAAGAGAGAAACCTTAAGACTCTGTTAATTGGGACTGTTCTGTCATGAAGAAAAAAATGTTAACCTTGCATTACGAATTTGAAACAAAAACACTTTGGAAATGCGAAAAAACGCCAAGTTATCAAAAGTGCCCAGTCATTTAAAGTAGAGATATCAAAAACACAAGACAAGCTTCATGAAACAAGTGGGGCAACCTTCCTCAGCACCAAGGAAATGGGCACAACTGTATAACCGATGAGGGCCAAAGGTTGCTTTTTAATTTCTAACTAACACATTTCTCAGTTTTAATTCAGAAACCAATTGTTTCTACTAACTTGGCTTGTGTTTTCATGCATTTGATCCGCTTTTACTGTGTCTGAAAAACACAAGCCAAGTTAGTAGAAACAATTGATTTCTGAATTAAAAATGAGAAATGTGTTAGTTGTGTAATTAATTAATTATACAACACAATAGTAAGCAACGCTAAAACAACACCTATGTCTGACTTGTATTTAAATTAGCAAAATGTACTTTTTTAAAGGTTGTTGTATCAAATTGAGTTCTGTCGCTCTGCCTCTCTGAGTCGTTGTCAGTGCTGGAGCCTTCATCATGTGACGCAGCACCCAGGCAGACTCTGCATTCAGAGGATATAGAGGACTGCTGGGAAAGAGCCTTTTAGGTAGTGAAAAAAACATGAAAATAAAAAGTCACAACTAATCATGCATTTTTAAAATGATCCAATGTGCAATAAATTATATTTTTTTTTAGATGTGTTTATTATTTTTTATTTGTCATGATTTGTGTGTTTTAATGCTGCACAGAATTCCTGTTGATTTTGAAGATACTGGTTAATCTTCCCCTCTAGTTCCAGCTAACACACAGCTCCTGGGTATTGCAACACTTCAGCATGTTTAGAGCTCGAATGCAGTACAGGGAGCTCCTCTTTAACTCTCTGAGTCCCCAGCCAAATCAACCACATGCAGAGCGCAGGCTGCTCTTAATATAAGCTTATCCTCACCGCTCATTGGTCAGGCTAGAGTAGGTGATTTGCATAACTTTCCACCACCCGCACAGCTCAGCGAGCCCACAGGGGGCGGTGCACACACACACACACACACACACACGAAAACAACAGGCAGCAGCTTATACACAGACGTTAGATGTAATTTTTTGTTTGTTTGAACATTTTTAAATTAATTTTAACAATAAAAAGTGAGCTGAGGAAACAGAATGTGAAACCAGCAAGTTATTTTATTAGCTGCCAGTGCAGCACTTCTTCTTCTGTGCTTATGGCAGCATTTACAAGTGCTGGAACCAGGCAGCAGCAGAGAAGCAGACAGAGGGAGAAGGGAGTGACGTCACATCCGCAGACTGAAGTCCGAACGGGGCTGGCCACAAACAACACAAGGAGAACACGTGTAAGAAAGCATCCGGGGACACAAGAGACAAGCAAACACAACACACGTGTGCAACCGCACACACACACAAAACAACAACACAATAAACAACAAACAATTCAAAAAATAAATTGTACAAGTCCCAAGAAGGGCTGATGGGAATCAGTCCCCTGATTCTACTTCAACCATTTACGTTTGAACAACTAAAGTCAATTTGAATGTTCAACTAACTTAAAATGGATGAATGCAATTTGAATTTTTAAGTGAATGTAATTTGATTTAATTTATTTAGAATGACTGGGGATTACAGTGTGTATATACACTACCGGTCAAAAGTTTTAGAACACCCCCATTTTTCCAGTTTTATTGAAATTTCAGCAGTTCAAGTCCAGTGAATAACCTGAAATGGTACAAAGGTAAGCTGTAAACTGCCAGAGGTTTAAAAAAAAAGTTTAGGTTACCAAAAACTGAAAAATAATGTACATTTCAGAGTTATACAAAAGGCCTTTTTCAGGGAACAAGTAATGGGTTAACAACTTACAGCTGTTCTGCAGCAATGGAAGTAAATTAAGCCTTGAAAGTTGATGCTAACAATTTCTACAGGTGTCAACTTTTGTTGATTACTTACAAACCCTCTGTCTGTATAAAAGCAGTGTTGGAACAGACTGTGTTACTACACCCTCTTAAGCATTATTTGGACAGTATTGTATGCAGGAAGTAGTATATTGCTCTCATAATGGCGAGAAAATGGTTCCTCGGTGTGTGGCACCAACTGTCAAACATGGAGGAGGAAGCGTGATGGTCTGGGGCTCTTTTGCTGGATCCAGAGTCGGCGACTTGCACAGAGTGACTGGCACCCTGAACCAGAACTGCTACCACAGCATTTTGCAGTGCCATGCAATACCCTCTGGTATACGTCTAGTTGGTCAGGGGTTCATCCTACAGCAAGGTAATGACCCAAAACATACCTCCAGGCTATGTCAGAACTACCTTAGAAGAAAAGAACAAGACGGTAGGCTTCAAATCATGGAATGGCCAGCACAGTCTCCAGACTTAAACCCCATCGAGCTGGTTTGGGATGAACTGGACAGAAGGGTGAAAGCAAAGCAACCTACAAGTGCAACACATTTGTGGGAACTTCTGCAACAGTGTTGGGAAGAACTTTCCGAACAATATTTGATTTCCATTGTAGAAAGAATGCCACGAGTGTGTTCGGCTGTTATATCTGCAAAAGGTGGCTACTTTGATGAGTCAAAAATTTAGATTAAATTTTGTTAAACAAAACGATTCCATGATTTCTTTTCCAATTGTTTATTTGTTCTATGCTTTAATTTCAGAGTACATTGAGGCATTAAACTGCGTAAATTTCAATAAAAACTGGAAAATGGAGGTGTTCTAAAACTTTTGACCGGTAGTGTGTATATATATATATATATATATATATATATATATATATATATATATATATACACACACACACACATACTAGGGGTGTCAGGTTAACCCGAAAACTGAAATCGATAATTGAACCCACAATATCAAATCGATCGATAAAAAAATCGATATTTAGAGTTATTTTTGTTTTACCTACAATACAAAATAAGACACCTCTATATTATACTCTTACAATGTTTTATTATCTCGCAACACTCTGTTTAGAAAAACATCTAATGGCAACACCGGATTACGGTCAAATGTCAAACTAAAAAAAAAAAAGCGTTATAAAAGTGTGTATATATTATTATTACCCAGGTACACAAAATATAAACTTTCAAAAATGAAAAAATATATAAGTTAATGTACAGTCAGTTACTTACTGTGTGTTGTCCTTAAGAAATATCCAACTAGATCACAGAATTGTAACAGTCAAAAAGAAGCAAAAACGATGTATATCAATCTGTCCATTCAAACATGTGTATTTTAAATGTTGTTTGCAAGGAACACAAGCCTGTCGACTTGCTCTGGATCCAGGGCTGCTCGCTTTTTATTTACAATGTTTCCTGCTGTCGAAAAGACACGTTCAGAGCGCACAGATGTGCCTGGCACACACAGGTATTTTTTGGCCAGTTGAGCAAGGTGTGGATATTTCAGGCCTGATTTTTTCCACCATTCCAGTGGATTGCTATCTGCTGAGAGTGGTGTCTCCTTGACATAGCACGCCATCTCCTGCATCAGTTGTATTTCGCAATTCTTTGTTTCTTCTTGCCCACAGGTGTATGTGTCCCCAAACAGGTCACCCATTGCAGACAGCGCAGTTTTTCTGCTAGCGTCTTTATTTTCAGAACTGCCATGTTCATTTACCAAATCAGTTTCATTTACAAAACGCTGTATCACTGTTTGAATGTTTGAATTTCTTCCTGTACCTGACGCTTTTCTTGTTCAGATAAATGTATCAATCGGTGAAAGCGTGGGTCAAAGAATGACGTTTTGTTCAAAAGCATGAATGTTGATTGTCGTTCTTCTTTGTCGTACCTCAAACTCAGATCACTGTAGATTTTGTTTTTCATCTCCTTTATTACAGGAATTTCAGGATATGCTGAAGAGGTAAAACAGCTGAAGCTGTGGGGTATTTGTCTGTTGATAATGCAGCGGTTGCCGTTTTGAATGGTTTCAGAGTTTCATGGATATTTCAGGATATGCTGAAGAGGTAAAACAGCTGAAGCTGTGGGGTATTTGTCTGTTGATAATGCAGCGGTTGCCGTTTTGAATGGTTTCAGAGTTTCATGGATATTTCAGGATATGCTGAAGAGGTAAAAACAGCTGAAGCTGTGGGGTATTTGTCTGTTGATAATGCAGCGGTTGCCGTTTTGAATGGTTTCAGAGTTTCACGGATATTTTCAACAACCATCCATTCGTTAGTTGTTAACTCCAGATGCGAGAGCTTTTTTTCAAAGATTACAGCGGCCACTGCAGCCTGTTGTTCTGATGCTCGGCAAATCATGTCGTAGGTGCTGTTCCAGCGTGTAACACAGTCATTGATTAAATTGTCATTTTTTAATCCGAGCAACTTTTGCTTATCCTCCAGAAGACATTTGTCAGTTGGTGACCTATTGAAATGTGCAGCCGAACTTTTTTAAGTCGGGTAAGTGTTCTTTCGATCGGTCCAGTATTCAGTCCCTTCCGTACAGCAAGGTTAATTGTGTGAGCCACACACGGGATGTTGATCAAATTGAGATATCTTTCTACTGCGTTGACGTAGTTCAGTGCATTATCAGTAGTGACAGCAATTACTGACTCGCGTATATTAAAATCATCCAGAATTTCTGAAATACACTCTGCAACATTTTCTGCTGTGTGACTTCCTCGAAGCTCTTTGGTTTGCAGAACAAAATCTCGCAGTTCCCAAGAATCAGTAATGCAATGCGCTGTTACGGTAACATAAGCATCGGTGGCTAAGGAGGTCCAACCATCTGTAGTTAAAGCAATGTCCTTACAATCATGCAGTATTTGTTTTACATTTGCACGAGTGGTATCATACAGTTTAATTATGTTCTTTGAAATTGTTGTGCGACTCGGAATTTTGTATCTCGACTCAATTTCACTGCAAAATTCCCTGAAACCATCACCCTCGACAATGCTGATGGGTCTCATATCTTTGCAGATGAATTTTACAAGAGATTTTGTAATTGCTTCACTTCGTTGACCGGGTAATGCAGCAGCAGAAGTTTGTTGAAGAAACGCTGTCATTCGTGGCTGTTTAGGACATGAAGGCCCAGCCGTTTCTGATCTCTCCTCCTTACCCTGTATTTCGCTGCACTCAAGTGGGTGGTGTTTTTCCAAATGGCTTCTCATGTTCGTTGTATTTGAATTATAGGGGAGTTCGCGTTTGCATAATTTACATACAACATTTTTTTTATTTTCAATCTGTCCTCCAATCGTCCAAAATCCGAAATGACGCCAGTATTTGCTTTTCATACTGGGTGGTGTAACAATTGTGCGCTCAGGAGCACTTCTACCCATGTGTTATCACTTTTGTCAGACATCTTTCATTTATGAAAACGAACCGAAGAGAATTAATCAGTTTCGCTGCACTTGAAGAGATACATTTGAACCTTAGTGCCGGGTATTTGTGTCGGTATTTCAAGTAGACATATTGGTGGCGTCCTGTAATTTAAATGCCAATATAGGAAGTTTGGTGCAACGTTTAGTTTATAAATTCCAGAAATTAATAAACTTTGCCATTATCGATGATCCAGTTTTATTATCGATGATCGTAATAAGGAGGAAAATCGATAAAAATATCGATTTTCGATTTTATCGTTGCAGCCCTAACACATACATACACATACACACAGTGGTTAATTTGTGCCAGGGCTGGCTGGGGCTCAGCCCGGCACCTCTGGTCTTGACGAGGCAAAGCGCCGGCACCTCTTCAGCTATGAGATTTAAAAATGTCATAAAATGTTTTGCTTTCAAATGCGTTGTCTTCCAATTCTCAACAGAGTTCCATCCATTCTGCACGTTCTTGCGTGCGCTAAACAGAGACAGCGCTGTTATGTTACCATTTCAGCTACGTGCTATAAACATGACACTGGCTGCGATAGAAGGACTGCCACGCTCGTGTGTCGTTTGTTAAACACAAATAAGCTTACTTGATTTGAAAAACGTCTTGAACGATTAAAGCAAATTCCACACTACTGGGTTTGATTGAATGAGTCGCCCACAACAAGCTTCAATATGAAAGCTGAATATTAATTTCAATAAACACGTTTTTAATGAAAAACAAATTGTAGCCTACTTCACTAAAGTAAAAACTGGCTTCTGTTATTTTCAATTTACCACTGCTTCCCATTATACCACTGCTTAATAACAGGAAGAACATTTTATTTAGGGTTAGTGTTGAACTTAAACGCGTTGGTGCTGCCTGTCTCCCTATCCCCACGCAGGAACATTACCCTGCTAACCTCCCCTATTCAGCCATCAGCAGAGATGATTCAACCACGAACAGCGACATGGATGAGAATAGGAAAGTGGAGGAGGCTGACGTAGAGGATGAAGACATGGATATTGCAGAGTGATTGTAAATAATGAATACACTGTCAGTTACCTGAATAGGTTTTTCATGATATCGGCTGTAATATTGTGAGCTGTGTGTGTGTGTCGGGTTTACAGTCTACTTCAATTATATTCATCTGTGTTTTTTTCGTTCATGTTTCCAAAGTGCAAAACAAAAACTACAACTGCAAAAGAGAAAAGGGAACCAATTATGAAGTGTAATAAAACTCTAAGATGTTATTTTGTAATGATTTATCAATGGAAATTACAAAGGCATTGATACAGTACTGTATGTATTACAACCGTTAAATTAAAAAAAAAAGCATTCTTGTTGTGTTAGTTTTGAACAGTGTGGTTATGTACATGTTTACATGTTCAAAAACGATTATAGATATATGCTACTTGAAAGAAAAAAGTACACCACCACAGAAAGCCAATTCTTACATTCGTGCATATCATGATCATTCATATAAAGTAATCACCCATAGTTTGTTCTATCAGTACAGCGTAATACCACATTATATTTTAATGGTAAGGTTGTGGAAAGCAGATCTCTCTCTCTCTGATCACAATGTTAAAAATGCCTGCACGCTTTTCCACTCGTGTGACGACATAGTCATGTGACAGACATGGACCAATCAAAACGCGAGACTGTTCTGCGGTTCCATCCCAGAGACCGGGTGTGCGTCATCATCCGGGAACTCCGAGCTGCTGGCGTTTCAAACAGAGCGCGGCGTTTCTCAAACAGAGCGAGATAAACACCGAGCCGTGAGGAGGGGGGTTAATTATTATCATTATTATTATTTGTTTGTTTAGTTAAACGATATTACATACCCGTTTGTAAGGCGTGGACGATACTAAAAGGTAAGTTACAGTATTATTCATTTTAATTGAAGGTTATTTGTTTGTTAAATGAACAGGCATGACGTCATCAACAAGACCGAGTCCATTTAAAATATAACAATTTAATCAATAAAAAATAAGATACCGATGTTTTTATGTTTAATATTAATGAGAACATGTTTGAGTCTTAGTGTGTTAGCTGGGTATTTACATTGAGGGGCAGGCCAACTACCGCTGTACCATAGTGTGTGTACAACACTGATCAACGAGGGACGCGTAAACTGACTAATTTATATATATATATATATATAGTTTAGCAGACACCTTTATCCAAGGCAACTTACAGAGACTATAGGGTATGTGTGAACTATGCATAAACAGCGTCTCACCCGAAATACGGAGCACAAGGAGGTTAATAATAGGGTCCGAGTTATTTTCACATGTTTTTTACTGTTAGATTTGTGGCTATAACTCTTTAACTATAAAGGTTACAGGTATATGTCATACGTGAAATGAATGGGCACACACTAGACTTCCATAAAATAAATTAAACAGCTTGAGACGCACCCTGTTCAATACAGATAACAAAAACCACATAAAAAGGAGAGGTGATTTTTAGAAAAACACATTTATTGTTTGTAAAAAATATTCTAGCATGGCCAGCTCAAATCTGACTTTGCACAATTCAACTTCAACATGTAGGGACATGTATATATATATATATTTTAAAGCAAATTGGACACAAAGTAAAGCAATTATTGCCATATATACAAAAGGGAGAAAAAAGCAACCAAAAAAAAAAAGATTAATTGAAAATGTGCAAAAGAAAAAAAAAAAAAACATTCAAATGGTTTGTCCGAGGCACCCTGATTATGTGGCACACGATGGGGCTGCTCACTGTGGCTTGAATAGCCAGCAAGGTAGCAACCAGGGCAACATAACCCTAAACAGCTCCCGGCATCTGAGCCACAAACATGGGAGATAGATATATATATACATACATACACATACAGTACTGTGCAAAAGTTTTAGGCAGGTGTGAAAAAATGCTGTAAAGTAAGAATGCTTTCAAAAATAGACTTGTTAATAGATTATATTTATCAATTAACTAAATGCAAAGTGAGTGAACAGAAGAAAAATCTAAATCAAATCAATATTTGGTGTGACCACCCTTTGCCTTCAAAACAGCATCAATTCTTCTAGGTACACTTGCACAAAGTCAGGGGTTTTGTAGGCATATAGTCAGGTGTATGATTAAACAATTATACCAAACATATATATATATATATATATATATATATATATATATATATATAATACACACACACGCACATATATATATATATATATATATATATATATATATATATATATATATAAATTATATTAATTATATTGTATGTGTATGTATGTGTGTCAAAAAATAGGTCCTTGTGCCTTCGATGTCGCCATTTCATTTATATTGATTTTGGGTGTTTAAATGCATCGCACAGACTCTTACATCTCGATTTGTATTTCATTACTGACAGTTTATCAATTTAACAAAAACTGGAGGTCATGCTGTTTTACTAAACATTTTAAAACTTAATACATAAACAATTACCATAACACACAGGATCGTAATATAGGGCCAATTGCAATTTTGAACTTGCAGAGTTAGTACGGAGCTGCGTACGGAGCTGCGTACAAAGTTGCGTACTAGCTAGTACGGTACTATCTCAGGATCATCCCCAGCTGCGGACTAAGTTAGTACCAATTGCATTGAAAAAAAACGGCGCAAGGCGGGGTGGCTCTGAATCAGATTTATTTAAAAGTGGTTTCTGTGAAGTGGTATGGTTTATATATTGCTTATGCTGCTTTAGTATTGACTTCAATATAATGCATACTCTATGTTTTCTAGGTTTGAAAGTGCTGTTGAAAAAGTTATTGAAGTTTATTGTAGTTTAATTAGAATAAAAAAAAAATAATCAGGAACCTTTTTGCCCCTAGAAGGATGTTATTAGAATAATCGTAACTGATAATCGATAATCAAATTGACTTGTAAAAGTGATAATGTCTCATCACTAATCCATGCCTCCGATATGATACGCTAGTCATTCACAATACAGATGCAGCTTCAAATAGCAGAGTGAAAAAATAAAAATGAATCTCTGTCAACTTTCCCCTGTGTAGTCAGTCTATATCAAAAAGTGTTCTCTTAGGAGGTATTCCTATATGCAGAGATTACTGGGTATGTTCCAAATCTGAAACAAATGTTAGAACATGTTAATCGACAGAAATCAGCAGTAAATAATATATGGAATGGATACATTATGTAAACATTTCAACAGATAAAATCCTCTGGTATTATGAAGTCATTACAAGAAATTATAAAGTCCCTTCATTAGCAAAGCCACCCCTGCTATTAAGGACAGATGTTGTCGGCCCCTTGAATGGCCTTCATAACCCTGTATTTAAATAAACACATGTATTTGTTTTTCAGCAGCTACTAAACAGAATCCCGCGTGCTGCCATGGACAGTGTGAAGATGGAATCTGTCCAGATTAAAGAGGAGTTCCCTGAACTTGAACTTGTCCCCATTAGAGTGGAGTTCTCTGGGCTGGCTTCCCTCCCCATTAAACAGGAGCTCTGTGTGATGCAATGTGACAGCAGTCAGCCAGAGGTCTGTGAGATTAAAGCTGAGCACAATAAATGGGAGATCCCCCAGACAGAAGAACCCCTTCCTGTTAAACAAGAAGAGGTGCTGGAAACTGTCCGTATTAAACATGAGCCCCCTGAAGTAGAGTTTGACCACGTGGAACAAGGGAAGGAAGAATCCGAGGACATCAAACCAAACATCCCTGAGCTGGAGCCTGTACGCCTGCGGGAGTGTAGTGTGGTGCTGGAGAGAATCTGTGTGAGAGAGCAAGGCGCTGGAGAGGAAGGCTCTCCCAACAGCATGCAAGGAGGTGGAAAGGAAGACGGGCGCTCCCATTTAGAATGCAGTCTAGCAGGTGAGTGACTCCCAGTAGCTGTGACATTGTCATTCTCGATTGTGTGAAATCCACAGTGTGTTTGAGAGAGAGGGAGGGAGGGAGCATGTAGGTTACATTACTAGCTGTTTGTTTTTTGTTGTACCACTCCAACCAGTTCAAGATAGGACTCTCTAATGGTAAACTTCAGATACAGATATAATGTAGTCATTGCTCTGGGAGTGGGGGAATTATACCAAGGGGGAGAAACACTAAAGTACTGTATATATCATTATAAATGTTCAGTGTAACAGTATATGGATATTTTTGTAAATGCGTAACGTAATGCTATTTAAAGATGTAATTGTAGCATGTGTTGGAGGAAATAGACCTGAAACATTACATGAGAACTCTGAAGGCAGATTTTCATCCCAGGGCTCGGTTTCACCAGCATCAGTCTTTACTGACTGCTTTTATACATAAAGCAGAGATGCCAAGGGGGCTTATGATTTGGCTGAAGCAGATACTATTTTGGAGATTCAAAATTCCTGTTCATATACGTCAAAGGGTATAATACTGTGACTTGTATTAAATAAAGAGATGATGGGGGGTTTTACTGACTGCCATATTTTACACAGAAAAAGAAAAGGCTTTGTTTATTTGGTTTTTTTAAGCTGTTGTAACCTAATTCACACAGGAGAGAAACCCCCCACAGCTGAAATTGGGAAGAGTTTTTAATCCACTGCACCACCTGCCCTAAGCCAGGGATGAAAAATAAGACTCCTATTGGGAATAGCAGATTCACCTATTCCAGGTTTTAAAATGAGCCCGAGTAGCCCCAATGTATAGGTAACGAGCACAGGTGTGAGAGGAGTCTTTTAAACTGCTAGTAAAACCAGGAAGGATCAAACTGCTATGCACTGAGGGAAGTGGCTTATTTCCACACCTTGTTTAAGCCAGCAAGCAGTCCCTCTTACTTTCTTTCCTGATCATATTTTCCAGGTTCCAGTCCAGCAGCTAAAGCGATTCACACAGGTGGAGAATATCCTGACTGTGGGAAGAGTTTCACCCAGTTAGAGCATTTAAAACACACCAGCGAACTGACACAGGAGAGAAAACCGTACCACTGCTCTGACTGTGGGAAGAGTTTCAGTAGGTCAAAAGACATGAAAACACACCAGCAAATTCACACAGGAGAGAAACCGTATTCCTGCTCTGCTGCTCTGACTGTGGAAGAGTTTCAGTCAGTCCGGACACCTTGTTTTACACCGGCGAACTCACACAGGAGAGAAACCGTATCGCTGCCCTGACTGTGGGAAGAGTTTCAGTCAGTCCGGACACCTTGTTTTACACCAGCGAACTCACACAGGAGAGAAACCGTATCGCTGCCCTGACTGTGGGAAGAGTTTCAGTCCAGTCCGGACACCTTGTTTTACACCAGCGAACTCACACAGGAGAGAAAACCATATTCTGCTCTGACTTTGGGAAGAGGTTCAGTCATTCAAACATCCCTGAAAACACACCAGCGAATTCACACAGGAGAGAAACCGTATCGCTGCTCTGACTGTGGGAAGAGTTTCCGTCTTAAACAAGGCCTTCAAAATCACCAGAGAATTCACAGAAGAGAGAAACCTTAAAGACTATGTTAATTGGGACTGTTCTATCATGAAGAAAAAAATGTTAACCTTGCATTATGAATTTGAAACAAAAACACTTTGGAAATGTGAAAAAACGCCAAGTTCTCAAAAGTGCCCAGCCATTTAAAGTAGAGATATCAAAAACACAAGCCAAGCTTCAAGAAACAAGTGGGGCAACCTTCCTCAGCACCAAGGAAATGGGCACAACTGTATAACCGATGAGGGCCAAGGTTGCCCTAATTTCACAACTAACACATTTCTCATTTTTAATTCAGAAACCAATTGTTTCTACTAACTTGGCTTGTGTTTTTTATGCATTTGATCCGCTTTTACTATGTCTGAAAAACACAAGCCAAGTTAGTAGAAACAATTGATTTCTGAATTAAAAATGAGAAATGTGTTAATTGTGAAATTAATTGATTAATTATACAACACAATAGTAAGCAATGCTAAAACAACACCTATGTCTAACTTGTATTTAAATTAACAAAATGTACTTTTTAAAGGTTGTTGTATCAAATTGAGTTCTGTCGCTTTGCCTCTCTGAGTCGTTGTCAGTGCTGGAGCCTTCATCATGTGACGCAGCACCCAGGCAGACTCTGCAGCCAGAGGATATAGAGGACTGCTGGGAAAGAGCCTTTTAGGTAGTGAAAAAAACATGAAAATAAAAAGTCACAACTAATCATGCATTTTTTAAAATGATCCAATGTGCAATAAATTATATTTTTTAG
The DNA here is from genome assembly GCA_036884735.1 of Huso huso. Taxonomy (NCBI): domain Eukaryota; kingdom Metazoa; phylum Chordata; class Actinopteri; order Acipenseriformes; family Acipenseridae; genus Huso; species Huso huso. Next base: position 1,556,550 of record CM072699.1, on the reverse strand, counting down.
ATGTGTTTATTATTTTTATTTGTCATGATTTGTGTATTTTAATGCTGCACAGAATTCCTGTTGTTTAGCAAGATACTGGTTAATCTTCCGCTCTAGTTCCAGCTAGCACACAGCTCCTGGGTATTGCAACACTTCAGCATGTTTAGAGCTCGAATGCAGTACAGGGAGCTCCTCTTTAACTCTCTGTGTCCCCCCAACCACAAAGAGCGCAGGCTTCTCTTAACATGCAGATTGGCGTAGGTGGTTCTCATAATTCCACCACTGCACAGCAAGCGAGTCCGCAGGGGCGGTGCACACACACACACACACACACACACACACACACACACACAAATGATAGGAACCAGGCATCAGCTTTCCACCAGACAGAGGGAGCAGGACGTCACATCCGCAGACTGAAGTCCGAACGGGGCACAAACAACACAAGGAGAACACGTGTAAGAAAGCATCCGGGGACACAAGAGACAAGCAAACACAACACACGTGTGCAACCGCACACACACAAAAAACAACAACAACACACACAGGAAAACAACAGGCAGCAGCTCATACACAGACGTTAGATGTAAGTTTTAGTTTGTTTGAAAATGTTTAATTAATTTTAGCAATAAAAAGTGAGCTGAGGAAACAGTGTGAAACCAGCAAGTTATTTTATTACCTGCAAGTGCAGCATTTCTGCTTCTGTGCTTATGGCAGCATTTACAAGTGCTGGAACCAGGCAGGAGCAGAGAAGGAGAAGGGAGTGACGTCACATCCGCAGACTGACCGCTGAACGGGCTGGCCGCAAACAACACAAGGAGAACACGTGTAAGAAAGCATCCGGGGACACGAGAGACAAGCAAACACAACACACGTGTGCAAACACACACACACACAAAACAACAACACAATAAACAAACAATTCAAAAAATAAATTGTACAAGTCCCGCAAGGGCTGATGGGAATCCAGTCCGCTGGTTCTACTTCAACCATTTATGTTTGAACAACTAAAGTAAATTTGAATGTTCAACTAACTTAAAATGGACGAGTGTTATAAATACAATTTGAATTAGTAAGTGAATGCAACTTGATTAAATTTATTTAGAATGACTTTGGGGGTTACACACATATACACACACACACAGTGGTTAATTTATGCCAGGGCTGGCTGGGGCTCAGCCCGGCACCTCTGGTCTTGACGAGGCAAAGCGCCGGCACCTCTTCAGCTATGAGATTTAAAAATGTCATAACATGTTTTGTTTTCAAATGCGTTGTCTTCCAATTCTCAACAGAGTTCCATCCATTCTGCACGTTCTTGCGTGCGCTAAACAGAGACAGCGCTGTCACGTTACCATTTCAGCTGCGTGCTATAATAAACATGACACTGGCTGTGATAGAAGGGCTGCCACGCCCTTGTGTCGTTTGTTAAACACAAATAAGCTTACTTGAGTTGAAAAACGTCTTGAACGATTAAAGCAAATTCCACACTACTGGGTTTGATTGAATGAGTCGCCCACAACAAGCTTCAATATGAAAGCTGAACATTAATTTCAATAAACACGTTTTTAATGAAAAACAAATTGTAGCCTACTTCACTAAAGTAAAAACTGGCTTCTGTTATTTTTAATTTACCACTGCTTCCCATTATACCACTGCTTAATAACAGGAAGAACATTTTATTAAGGGTTAGTGTTGAACTTAAACGTGTTGGTGCTGCCTGTCTCCCTATCCCCACGCAGGAACATTACCCTGCTAACCTCCCCTATTCAGCCATCAGCGGAGATGATTCAACCACGAACAGCGACATGGATGAGAATAGGAAAGTGGAGGAGGCTGACGTAGAGGATGAAGACATGGATATTGCAGAGTGATTGTAAATAATGAATACACTGTCAGTTACCTGAATAGGTTTTTCCTTGTATCTGCTGTAATATTGTGAGCTGTGTGTGTGTGTGTCGGGTTTACAGTCTACTTCAATTATATTCATCTGTTTTTTTTTCTTTCATGTTTCCAAAGTGCAAAACAAAAACTACAACTGCAAAAGAGAAAAGGGAACCGATTATCAAGTGTAATAAAACTCTAAGATGTTATTTTTGTAATGATTTATCAATGGAAATTACAGAGGCATCGATACAGTACTGTATGTATTACAACCGTTAAATAAAAAAAGGATGTGAACTCTTTCTTGTGTTAGTTTTGAATGGACGCTGTGCCTCTATGGAGCTCGATGAAGCAGCTGAGACTCAGCTTAAAAGCATAAATGGAAGGTTTTATCATAATATCCAGAAAGAGGTGAATAAAGAGTTGTGAAGGAAAGAGGAAAGAGCGTTGGATAGGTTAAGGATTGGACAGAGTTCATTAAATGAACATCTTTTAAGACTGGAGAAACATGAAGATGGAAAGTGTGAAAAATGTAAAGTAGCTGAAACAGTGAGACATTATTCATTAAAGTGTGAGAAATATGAGGAGCAGAGAAGGAAAATGGAGAGGAGGCTGAGAGAAATGGAGGTATATGAAGTCAATAAAAAAGAACTTGTTGGGAAAAAGAGGACGGAGACTGAATAGAGAAAGGATACTGACGAAATATATAAAGGAAACAGGAAAAGAAGGAAGTTATAATAAATAAAGATGACAGAAAATAAAGTAAAACAAAGACACACAAAGGAGTACAGATGGAGGGACTCTAATCATCTAATATAATAGATGGGATGCGTCCTATAGATTAACCAGAAGAAGAGACTCCGCTTCGGAGCATGCGCACAAACTGCATCCGGGAACGCGGCGCTGCTGGCGTTTCAAACACACAGCAGGAGGTAAACACGGAGCCCGGCGGAGGATTTTATATTTGTGTGTTTAGTTAAACGATATTACATACCCGTTTGTAAGGCGTGGACGATACAAAAAGGTAAGTTACAGTATTATTCATTTTAATTGAAGGTTATTTGTTTGTGACGCGCGCGCGTGAGACTCTTTGTTTGTTAAATGAACAGGCGTGACGTCATCAACAAGACCGAGTCCATTTAAAATATAACAAATAAACTAAAAGGCGCCGGGAAAATCAATAAAAAATAAGGTACCGATGTTTTAATGTTTAATATTAATGACAACGTGTTTGAGGCTTAGTGTGTTAGCTGGGTATTTACATTGAGGGGCAGGCCAACTACAGCTAATATATACCATAGTGTGTGTAAACAACACTGATCAACGAGGGACGCGTAAACTGACTAATTATATATATATATATATATATATATATATATTTATATATTTATATATATATATATATATACTTACAGAGACTTACAAAGACTGTAGGGTATGTGTGAACTATGCATAAACAGCGTCTCACCCGAAATACGGAGCACAAGGAGGTTAATAATAGGGTCCGAGTTATTTTCGCATGTTTTCTTACTGTTGTTAGATTTGTGGCTATAACTCTACAAAGGTTAGAGGTACATGTCATATACGTGAAAATCAGGTACATGAAATGAATGCACACACTAGGGTTCCATTAAAAAAAAAACTAAGTACCCTGAGACTCACCCTGTTCAATTCAGATTCACAAAAAACACAGAAAAAGGAGAGGTGATTTTTAGAAAAAACAAAACAACAAAAAAAATTTATTTTTTGTGAAAAAAAATTTTTTAGCATGGCCAGCTCAAATCTGGCATGAATAAATTTTTTTTTAAATTGGACACAAAAATAATTTTATTTATTTAACAAATTGGATAAAAAACTGACAGAAAAGCAACAAAAAAAAAATGATTAATTGAAAATGTGCAAAAAAAAAAAAACAACATTCAAATGGTTTCTGGACAGGGAGGCACCCTGATTATGTGGTGTGGCACTGGACAGGGCTGCTCACTGTGGCTTGAATAGCCAGCAAGGTGGCAACCAGGACAACATAACCCTAAACAGCTCCTAGCATCTGAGCCACAAACACAGGAAATTACAAAAATAGGTCCTGGAGTCTTTGATGTTGCCATTTATCTTATTTTGTAAAGATTGTGGTGTGAAAATGTTTGTTTACTGCACTGAGGCAGGTCTGACTTCAGCAGCAACATTCCAGAACACTCCCATTCAAGACTCTCCTGAAACGAAAGCATCTACCAGAAAACACACAAGCAGGGCTGGCTGTCATAGTGTCTGAGTAAAAAAAAGTTAAAAAGGCCAGGTGGGATATTGAACATCAGACAGACCCTGGAAAGGATTTCAGTGACTAGTGCTCAGAGCCTGGACAGGGCAGCAGTGGGTGAGTGAGCCTGGAGGGCAACCAGTGGACCTCCTGGTTACAAGTCCTTTCCTTTAACCAGCAGACCACACAGCCCCCTAGAGAAACAGTGTGAGTAGAAGGAGGGGGGTTGACATCTTCTATGCATATAAACAAGTGGAATTGTGCTGAGGGTTGGACATCAGCAAAAAACAAAGAGGGCCACAACAATCAGCAGAGCAAAAGTCAAAGTAAACTCTGGACAGTCAGTCACCAGTCAGCAGTCCAAAACAAGGGCAACAAATGCAAATATATAGTCTAGTGAGGGCTCTGGACGTGGTTTTTGTTTTTTAAATGGTGTTGGGCTCTGTCAATTATAGTTATCAAATGTAGTTTCAGGGCTCTGGACAGGGTCAAATTTGTTGGGCTCTGGATCACAGTAAGGGTTGTGGGTTCAAGAAGGTGGCAAACGGATGGACAAATTTAATTAATTAAAAAATATAGTTGTAGGTTAATGTATCCAGTGCACTATTTTATCACCAACAAGAATACTATTAAATGTTTGAACTATGGCATGTAAATACAGTAATATAAGACTTTTTACCGCGGAAATGTCATGCTGAAAATAATTTTAGAATAATTAGCGTTGGCCACACAGTGTCAGTCTTCTTAAATCCACGATTTATTTTTTGAACCATCAATGATAGGCTATATCAAAACAAAATTTTTCGCGATTGTGTAACTTAAAAACTACCACGTGGATTTTCACGAATAGTAAATGATCAGCCAGATGCTGCAAATGCGTAATTGTTTGTGAGCAATTTATTTTGTGATTTTTGTGTTAGGAAACAAACCCTCAAACATTTGGTAATATTAATTATCATGCACATTATGTTATCATACATATTAGTATTACACTTGCATGCTTATGTTTTAAAGTGTATATAAACTAAATTCAGTAGATGCTGAGTAATATCTTGGCTGTAAATGTTTAAAAGAGGTACACTTTCATTCGTTGCTACATCAAGTCCTGAAAATAATGAAATGGATAGTGTCAGGATCCACAAGACATAAGTGACCTGAGCAATTCAGATTAACTGACCCACAGAGAATGATTAAAGTGACGAATCCCCACTAACTTACTTTGTGGTGGAGCCTGACCAAGGCAGGCGTAACATTTGAGTTAGCGGAAATTTAAATAACTCGGCGAAATATTCAATTTTTCCGGTTCCAAAAAAAGGATTTTCCTAGTCAATGAGTACTATCTGCCTGTCGGATGTGGTGTTTAAATACGCAGCCGCTTTTGAGTGCAAAAAACTGACTAATTTGTCCAAACTAAAAAGTACCGCACGGATTTTCATGAAACTTGGACAAAAAGAATTTCCATCACATGGACATGGAGCATATGAAATGCCGTCCCAATCCGTTTTGAAAACATACCCAGCCATTCTTCCCCTCGCTAAGAGAACACCACTTTAGGAAGCAAGCAAAGTGTTCTTATAGCGGAAGTGTTCTCTAAGACGGAGTCAGCCACTTAGACACAATAGGAATCAATCAATAAATAAATACATATGTATTACTTGTTATAAAGCACATTTGCATATTTTTTATGAAGTTAACTGAATAAGTAAAAGAAAAGCAATTGATAAACTATAATAATAAAGTAACAGACAAACTAACGTTACTGAACTGTCAAACTAAATAAACCCAGCACCCTACCACACACACGTTACAAAATACAGCAGCAACATACCAGACATGCACATTATTTAACAGAATGGTGAAGCAACTCACCAGAACGGGGAACACCAGATTGCTCTGCGACTTGTGTCTGATTTCAGGTTTTTTTCAAGAGCTCGAACAGTTTCCAACTTTTTATAGCAAGAGAAACTGAGGCGCATTTCGCCATTTGATCACATGGTATTTTGTAGCGATGAGCTACACTGAAGGGACGGTGGTTCTGTACAGATTGAATAAACCAGTCAGTGTGCCTCAAGACACACTATATCAAAATTGATGGCAAGTCATATTTTAAAAGATTGAATTGACCATTTTAATTTAAGTTTGATGACGATGAGTTATCAGGTTACACAGTAAAAATTGTTATCGGTGCCAAATGTAAACATTTCAACATATAAAATCCTCTGGTATTATGAACTTATCAGAAATTCTGTATTTCTTCAATAGTAAAGCCACCCCTGCTATTAAGGTCAGATTTTGTCGGCCCCTTGAATGGCCTTCATAACCCTGTATTTAAATAAATACATGCATTTGTTTTTCAGCTATTAAACAGAATCCCGTGTGCTGCCATGGACAGTGTGAAGATGGAATCTGTCCAGATTAAAGAGGAGTTCCCTGATCTTGAACTTGTCCCCATTAGAGTGGAGTTCTCTGGGCTGGCTTCCCTCCCCATTAAACAGGAGCTCTGTGAGATGCAATGTGACAGCAGTCAGCCAGAGGACTCTGAGGTTAAAGCTGAGCACAATGAATTGGAGATCCCTCAGACAGAAGAACCCCTTCCTGTGAAACAAGAAGAGGTGCTGGAAACTGTCCATATTAAGCAGGAGCCCCCTGAAGTAGAGTTTGACCACATGGAACCAGGGAAGGAAGAATCGGAGGACTTCAAACCAAACATCTCTGAGCTGGAGCCTGTGCGCCATGGAGTGTAGCGTGGTGCTGGAGAGAATCTCATGTGAGAGAGCAAGGGCTGGAGAGGAAGGCTCTCCCAACAGCATGCAAGGAGGTGGAAAGGAAGACGGGCGCTCCCATTCAGAATGCAGTCTAGCAGGTGAGTGACTCCCAGTAGCTGTGACATTGTCATTCTAGATTGCGTGAAATCCACAGTGTGGTTGAGAGGGAGGGAGTGAGCATGTAGGTTACATTACTAGCTATTTGTTTTTCCTGTACCACTCCAGACAGTTCAAGATAGGACTCACTACTGGTGAACTTCAGATACAGATAGAATGTAGTCATTGCTCGGGGAGTGGGGGGAATTATACCAAGGGGGAGAAACTCTAAAATACTGTATATATCATTATAAATGTTCAGTGTAACAGTATATGGATCTTTTTGTAAATGCGTAAAGTAATGCTATTTAAAGATATAACTGTAGCATGTGTTAGACGAAATAGACCTGAAACATTACAGGAGGTCTTTGCATATTAATATAATATTAATATAAATAGCAGATTCACCTATTCCAGGTTTTAAAATGAGCCTGATTAGCCCCAATGTAGACGGTAACAAGCACAGGTGTGTCTTGTTAAACTGCTAGTAAAACCAGGAAGGGATCAAAGTGCTATGCAAATGGGGGCTTATTTCCATCCCTACCTAAGCCTACTCTTACTTTCTTTCCTGTTCATATTTTCCAGGTTCCAGTCCAGCAGCTAAAGCGAGGGCGGGCGGTGGAGAATCTTCTGACTGTGGGAAAGGTTTCACCCAGTTAGGGCATTTAAAAATACACCAGCGAACTCACACAGGAGAGAAACCGTACCACTGCTCTGACTGTGGGAAGAGTTTCAGTAGGTCAAGAGACATGAAAGCACACCAGCGAATTCACACAGGAGAGAAACCGTATTCCTGCACTCGCTGTGGGAAGAGTTTCAGTCAGTCAAACAACCTTGTTTCACACCAGAGAATTCACACAGGAGGGAAAACATATTGTTGCTCTGACTGTGGAAAGACTTTCAGCTATTCAAACAGCCTTGTTGTCCACCAGCGAATTCACACAGGAGAGAAACCGTATCGCTGCTCTGACTGTGGGAAGAGTTTCATTAGGTCAGGAGACATGAAAAAACACCAGCGAATTCACACAGGAGAGAAACCGTATTCCTGCTCTGACTGTGGGAAGAGTTTCAGTCTGTCATACCACCTTGTTTCACACCAGCGAATTCACACAGGAGAGAAACCGTATCGCTGCTCTGACTGTGGGAAGAGTTTCAGTAGGTCAGGAGACATGAAAAAACACCAGCGAATTCACACAGGAGAGAAACCGTATCACTGCTCTGACTGTTTGAAGAGTTTCAGTCATTCAAACAACCTTGTTTCACACCAGCGAATTCACACAGGAGAGAAACCGTATCGCTGCTCTGACTGTGGGAAGAGTTTCCGTCTTAAACAAGGCCTTCAAAATCACCAGCGAATCCACAGAAGAGAGAAACCTTAAAGACTATGTTAATATGGACTGTTCTATAATGAAGAAAAAAATGTTAACCTTGCATTATGAATTTGAAACAAAAACACTTTGGAAATGTGAAAAAACGCCAAGTTCTCAAAAGTGCCCAGCCATTTAAAGTAGAGAGATCAAAAACACAAGCCAAGTTTCATGAAACCTTTAGGGCAACCTTGCTCAGCAGAAAACAAACAGGCACAACTGTAAAACCGATGAGGTCCAAGGTTGCCCCAGTTGTTTCTTCTAACTTGTATTAAAAACACAAGTTAACTTGGAAGAAACAATTGGGGCAACCTTGGCCAGCACCAAGCAAACAGGCACAACTATCAAAGAGGTGGGGGCCAAGGTTGCCTCAATTTCACAACTAACACATTTCTCATTTTTAATTCAGAAATCAATTGTTTCTACTAACTTGGCTTGTGTTTTTCATGCATTTGATCCGCTTTTACTGTGTCTGAAAAACACAAGCCAAGTTAGTAGAAACAATTGATTTCTGAATTAAAACTGAGAAATGTGTTAATTGTGAAATTAATTGATTAATTATACAACACAATAGTAAGCAACGCTAAAACAACACCTATGTCTAACTTGTATTTAAATTAGCAAAATGTACTTTTTAAAGGTTGTTGTATCAAATGGAGTTCTATGGCTCTGCCTCTCTGAGTCGTTGTCAGTGCTGGAGCCTTCATCATGTTGTGATGCAGCACCCAGGCAGACTCTGCATTCAGAGGATATAGAGGACTGCTGGGAAAGTGCCTTTTAGGTAGTGAAAAAAACATGAAAATAAAAAGTCCCAACTAATCATGCATTTTTTAAAATGATCTAATGTGAAATAAATTTTATTTTTTAGATGTGTTTATTATTTTTATTTGTCATGATTTGTGTGTTTTAATGCTGCACAGAATTCCTGTTTAGCAAGATACTGGTTAATCTTCCCCTCTAGTTCCAGCTAGCACACAGCTCTCCTGGGCATTGCAACACTTCAGCATGTTTAGAGCTCGAATGCAGTACAGGGAGCTCCTCTTTAACTCTCTGAGTCCCCAGCCAAAACAACCACATGCAGAGCGCAGGCTTCTCTTAATATAAGCTTATCCTCACCGCTCATTGGTCGGGCTGGAGTAGGTGATTTGCATAACTTTCCACCACTCGCACAGCAGAGCGAGCCCGCAGGGGGCGGTGCACACACACACACACACACGAAAACAACAGGCAGCAGCTCATACACAGACGTTAGATGTAATTTTTAGTTTGTTTGAAAATGTTTAATTAATTTTAGCAATAAAAAGTGAGCTGAGGAAACAGTGTGAAACCAGCAAGTTATTTTATTAGCTGCAAGTGCAGCATTTCTGCTTCTGTGCTTATGGCAGCATTTACAAGTGCTGGAACCAGTCAGGAGCAGAGAAGCAGACAGAGGGAGAAGGGAGTGACGTCACATCCGCAGACTGACCGCCGAACGGGGCTGGCCACAAACAACACAAGGAGAACACGTGCAAGGGAGGCAGCCGGGGACACAAGAGACAAGCAAACACAACACACGTGTGCAACCGCACACACACACAAAACAACAACACAATAAACAACAAACAATTCAAAAAATAAATTGTACAAGTCCCGCAAGGGCTGATGGGAATCCAGTCCCCTGGTTCTACTTCAACCATTTACGTTTGAACAACTAAAGTAAATTTGAATGTTCAACTAACTTAAAATGGGAAAGTGTTATATTTACAATTGTTTTTAAGTGAATGCCCAACTTGATTAAATTTATTTAGAATTTTCCAATAGGGGTTAATGTGTTTGTGTGTGTATATATATATATATATATATATATATTATATATATATAGATATATATATATATGTGTGTTATATTACACACACACACAGTGTTAAGGCCTGGCTGGGGCTCAGCCCGCACCTCTGGTCTTGACGAGGCAAAGGGCCAGCACCTCTTCAGCTATGAGATTTAAAAATGTCATAAAAAATGTTTTGCTTTCAAATGCGTTGTCTTCCAATTCTCAACAGAGTTCCATCCATTCTGCACGTTCTTTATGCGCTAAACAGAGACAGCGCTGTTCGTTACCATTTCAGCTGCGTGCTATAAACATGACACTGGCTGCGATAGAAGGGCTGCCACGCTCGTGTGTCGTTTGTTAAACACAAATAAGCTTACTTGAGTTGAAAAACGTCTTGAACAATTAAAGCAAATTCCACATTACTGGGTTTGATTGAATGAGTCGCCCACAACAAGCTTCAATATGAAAGCTGAACATTAATTTCAATAAACACGTTTTTAATGAAAAACAAATTGTAGCCTACTTCACTAAAGTAAAAACTGGCTTCTGTTATTTTTAATTTACCACTGCTTCCCATTATACCACTGCTTAATAACAGGAAGAACATTTTATTTAGGGTTAGTGTTGAACTTAAACGTGTTGGTGCGGCCTGTCTCCCTATCCCCACGCAGGAACATTACCCTGCTAACCTCCCCTATTCAGCCATCAGTGGAGATGATTCAACCACGAACAGCGACATGGATGAGAATAGGAAAGTGGAGGAGGTCTGACGTAGAGGATGAAGACATGGATATTGCAGAGTGATTGTAAATAATGAATAGACTGTCAGTTACCTGAATAGGTTTTTCCTGATATCTGCTGTAATATTTTGAGCTGTGTGTGTCGGGTTTACAGTCTACTTCAATTATATTCATCTTTTTCTTTTTTCGATCATGTTTCCAAAGTGCAAAACAAAAACTACAACTGCAAAAGAGAAAAGGGAACCGATTATCAAGTGTAATAAAACTCTAAGATGTTAGTTTGTAATTTTATCAATGGAAATTACAGAGACATCGATACGGTACTGTATGTATTACAGCCGTTAAATAAAAAAAGGATGTGAACTCTTTCTTGTGTTAGTTTTGAATGGACGCTGTGCCTCTATGGAGCTCGATGGAGCAGCTGAGACTCAGCTTAGAAGCATAAAAGCAAGGCTTTTATCATAATATCCAGAAAGAGGTGAATAAAGAGTTGGGAAGGAAAGAGGAAAGAGCGTTGGATAGGTTAAGGATTGGGCAGAGTTCTTTAAATAAACATCTTTTAAGACTGGGGAAACATGAAGATGGAAAGTGTGAAAAATGTAAAGAAGCTGAAACAGTGAGACATTATTTATTAAAATGTGAGAAATAGGAGGAGCAGAGAAGGAAAATGGAGAGGAGGCTGAGAGAAATGGAGGTATAGGAAGTCAATATAAAGAACTTGCTAGGGAAAGAGGAAAGGAGACTGAATAGATAAAGGATACTGACGAAATATATACAGGAAACAGGAAAAGAAGGGAAGATAATAAATAAAGATGACAGAAAAATAAAGTAAAACAAAGACAGACAAAGGACTACAGATGGAGGACTCTAATCATCTAAAATAATAGATGGAATGCGTCCTATAGATTAACCAGAAGAAGAGACTCCGCTTCGGAGCATGCGCACAAACTCCATCCGGGAACGCGGCGCTGCTGGCGTTTCAAACACACAGCAGGAGGTAAACACGGAGCCCTGCGGAGGATTTTATATTTGTTTGTTTAGTTAAACGATATTACATACCCGTTTGTAAGGCATGGACGATACAAAAAGGTAAGTTACAGTATTATTCATTTTAATTGAAGGTTATTTGTTTGTGACGCGCGCGCGTGTGTTGCAGACGCTTTGTTTGTTAAATGAACAGGCATGACGTCATCAACAACACCGAGTCCATTTAAAATATAACAATTAAACTAAAAGGCGCCGGGAAAATCAATCAAAAATAAGGTACCGACGTTTTTATGTTTAATATTAATGACAACGTGTTTGAGTCTTAGTGTGTTAGCTGGGTATTTACATTGAGGGGCAGGCGAACTACCGCTATACCATAGTGTGTGTACAACACTGATCAACGAGGGACGCGTAAACTGACTAATTTATATATATATATATATATATATATATATATATATATATATATATATATATATATATATATATAATATAGTTTATCCAAGGCAACTTACAGAGACTATAGGGTGTGTGTGAACTATGCATAAACAGCGTCTCACCCGAAATACGGAGCACAAGGAGGTTAATAATAGGGTCCGAGTTATTTTCGCAGGTTTTCTTACTGTTGTTAGATTTGTGGCTATAACTCTATAAAGGTTAGAGGTACATGTCATATACGTGAAAATCAGGTACATGAAATGAATGCGCACACACTAGGGTTCCATTAAAAAAAAAAACTAAGTACCCTGAGACTCACCCTGTTCAATTCAGATTCACAAAAAACACAGAAAAAGGAGAGGTGATTTTTAACAAAAAAAAAAAAAAAAAAAAAAAACATTTATTTATTTGCAAAAAAAAAAAAATTTTTTTTTAGCATGGAAAAAAGTAAAGCTGAAATATGGCATTGCACAATGAAACAATGTAGGGACATGGATTTATTTATTTATTTAACAAATTCAAAAAAAAAAAAAGTGAAAAAGCAATTATGGCCATGCAAATGCTGAAAATAGTGGTGAGAATCTGGACAGTGTCAGTCTGTTAAGTAGTGGTTTGGGCCTGGACAGGGTAGCAAAAGTGGAGTAGTGGTGAGGGCTCTAAAACAGGGTAGCAGTGTGAGGTAAATGAGGGATGCTGGACAGGGTAATTGTTTGTGAGAGTAGTGGTGAGGGCCTGGACAGGGTAGCAGTGTGGAGTAAACAGGGCTCTGGACAGGGTACCATTCAGTAGATGGAGTAATATCTTGGTGAGGGCATTCTGGACAAGGAAAATATGTGTGGAGTAGATCCACAAGGTGAGGGCTCTGGACAGGGTAGCAGAAACATTCATAAATGAGGAGTGGTTGGGGCTCTGGACAGGGTAGCAGTGTGGAGTAGTGGTGAGGGCTCTGGACAGGGCAGCAGTGTGGAGTAGTGGTTAGGGCTCTGGACATGGAGCATATGAAATGCCGTCCCAATCCGTTTTGAAAACATACCCAGCCATTCTTCCCCTCGCTAAGAGAACACCACTCGGGAAGCAAGCAAAGTGTTCTTATAGCGGAAGTGTTCTCTAAGACGGAGTCAGCCACCAGACACAATAGGAATCAATCAATAATTAAATACATATGTATTACTTGTTATAAAGCACGTGCATCAGCTTATGAAGTTAACTGAATAAGTAAAAGAAAAGCAATTGATAAACTATAATAATAAAGTAACAGACAAACTAACGTTACTGAACTGTCAAACTAAATAAACCCAGCACCCTACCACACACACGTTACAAAATACAGCAGCAACATACCAGACATGCACATTATTTAACAGAATGGTGAAGCAACTCACCAGAACGGGAAACACCAGATTGCTCTGCGACTTGTGTCTGATTTTTTTTTTTTTTTTCAAGAGCTCGAACAGTTTCCAACTTTTTATAGCAAGAGAAACTGAGGCGCATTTCGCCATTTGATCACATGGTATTTTGTAGCAATGAGCTACACTGAATGAACGGTGGTTCTGTACAGATTGAATAAACCAGTCAGTGTGCCTCAAGACACACTTGCGATGGCAAGTCATATTTTAAAAGATTGAATTGACCATTTTAATTTAAGTTTGATAACGATGAGTTATCAGGTTACACAGTAAAAATTGTTATCGGTGCCAACAAGGTGTTCTTTTAGCCAGAGCATTTCCAATGGAGAAAATCTGTTTCATCACAAGGTGTTAGGCGAAGTGTTCTCTTAGGAGGTGTTCCTGTATGCAGAGACTACTGTATGTATGTTGCAGATCTGAAACAAATGTTAGAACATGTTACTCGAAAGAAATCCGCAGTAAATAATATATGGAATGGATACATTATGTAAACATTTCAACAGATAAAATCCTCTGGTATTATGAATTTATCAGAAATTCTGTATTTCTTCAATAGTAAAGCCACCCCTGCTATTAAGGACAGATATTGTCAACCCCTTGAATAGCCTTAATAGCCCTGTATTTAAATAAATACATACTTTTTTTTTTATTTTTATTTTTTCCAGCAGCTACTAAACAGAATCCCGTGTGCTGCCATGGACAGTGTGAAGATGGAATCTGTCCAGATTAAAGAGGAGTTCCCTGAACTTGAACTTGTCCCCATTAGAGTGGAGTTCTCTGGGCTGGCTTCCCTCCCCATTAAACAGGAGCTCTGTGAGATGCAATGTGACAGCAGTCAGCCAGAGGTCTCTGAGATTAAAGCTGAGCACAATGAATTGGAGATCCCCAGACAGAAGAACCCCTTCCTGTTAAACAAGAAGAGGTGCTGGAAACTGTCCGTATTAAACAGGAGCCCCCTGAAGTAGAGTTTGAGCACATGGAACCAGTGAAGGAAGAATCTGAGGACTTCAAACCAAACATCCCTGAGCTGGAGCCTGTACGCCTGCGGGAGTGTAGCGTGGTGCTGGAGAGAATCTGCATGAGAGAGCAAGGCGCTGGAGAGGAAGGCTCTCCCAACAGCATGCAAGGAGGTGGAAAGGAAGACGGGCGCCCCATTCAGAATGCAGTCTAGCAGGTGAGTGACTCCCAGTAGCTGTGACATTGTCATTCTAGATTGCGTGATATCCACAGTGTGGTTGAGAGGGAGGGGAGGTACTGTATATATAGCTATAAATGTTCACCACTCCAACCAGTTATATGGATATTTTTGTGAAATGTGTACAGTAATGCTATTTCTGGGATATAATTGTACCATGTGTTAGAGGAAAAAGACCTGAAACATTAAATGGAGGTAGTAATTTTGGATATTTTTAAATATAATATTTAATATAAATAGCAGATTGGAGGAAATAGACCTATTCCAGGTTTTAAAATGAGCCTGATTAGCCCCAATGTAGACTTGTAACAAGCACAGGTGTGTCTTTTTTAAACTGCTAGTAAAACCAGGAATGGATCAAAGCTGAAATGCAAATGGGGGGCTTATTCCATCCCTACCTAAGCCTGGAAACAAGCAGTCCTCTTACTTTCTTTCCTGTTCATATTTTCCAGGTTCCAGTCCAGCAGCTAAAGCGAGGGCGGTGCGGTGGAAAAAGGTTTCACCCAGTTAGGGCATTTAAAAATACACTTTCCTGTTCATAACTGACACAGGAGAGAAAACCAAGCGAGGACAGGAGAGAAAGAATATCCTGCACTCGCTGTGGGAAGAGTTTCAGTCAGTCAAACAACCTTGTTTCACACCAGCGAATTCACACAGGAGGGAAAACATATTGTTGCTCTGACTGTGGAAAGACTTTCAGCTATTCAAACAGCCTTGTTGTCCACCAGCGAATTCACACAGGAGAGAAACCGTATCGCTGCTCTGACTGTGGGAAGAGTTTCAGTCAGTCAGCCAGCCTTAAAACACACCAGCGAATTCACACAAGAGAGAAACCGTATCACTGCTCTGACTGTGGGAAGAGTTTCGGTTGGGCAGGAACCCTGAAAGCACACCAGCGAATTCACACAAGAGAGAAACCGTATCACTGCTCTGACTGTGGGAAGAGTTTCAGTTATTCAGGAAACCTGAGAATACACCAGCAAATTCACACAGGAGAGAAACAGTACCACTGCTTTGACTGTGGGAAGAGTTTCCGTCTTAAACAAGGCCTTCAGAATCACCAGCTAATTCACACAGGAGAGAAACCGCATCACTGCTCTGACTGTGGGAAGAGTTTCTGTTTTAAACAAGGCCTTCAAAAACACCAGCGAATCCACAGAAGAGAGAAACCTTAAAGACTATGTTAATTGGGACTGTTCTATCATGAAGAAAACAATGTTAACCTTGCATTATGAATTTGAAACAAAAACACTTTGGAAATGTGAAAAAACTTCAAGTTCTCAAAAGTGCCCAGCCATTTAAAGTAGAGATATCAAAAACACAAGACAAGTTTCATGAAACCTTTGGGGCAACCTTGCTCAGCAGAAAGCAAACAGACACAACTGTAAAACAGATGACTGACTGTGGTTGTTTCAGTTGTTTCATCTAACTTGTATCAAAACACAAGTTAACTTGGAAGAAACAATTGAGGCAACCTTGGCCAGCACCAAGCAAACAGGCTCAACTATCAAAGAGGTGGGGGAAGAAGGTTGCTGCATCACTAATCAGGAAGATTTTCAGTTTTAATTCAGAAACCAATTGTTTCTACTAACTTGGCTTGTGTTTTTCAGACACAGTAAAAGCAGATCAAATGCATAAAACAATTGGTTTCTGAATTAAAACTGAGAAATGTGTTAATTGGGAAATTAATTTATAAAGGAGGGTTTTAAAAAAGTCAGACTAAAACCAGAAGCCCAAATATTATGTAATGCAATGTAAGGTTTCTCTGAGAATTATTATGTATTTATTTATTTTTAAAGAAAAATAATCTTCCAACTGAATGCATTTAAGATTGAGTTCTAGTCTCTTCCTCTGAGTCCTTTCAACGCTTGGAGATTGAGTTCTAGCTCTGAAACTGAGTCCTTCTCTGACTGGGGAGTTCCAATCTGCCTCTCTGAGTCCTCAGTGCTGGAGATTGAGTTCACACAGGAGAGAAACCCTCACTGAGTCCTCTGACTGTGGAAGAGTTTGAGTCAGTCAAACAACCTGTTTCACTGAGTCCTTCTCAGTGATGGAAATTGAGTTCTGCTCTGCCTCACTGAGTCCTTCTCAGTGATGGAGATCCCTGAAAGCAGCCTGCCTCATTGAGTCGCTGCTCTGAGTGATGGAGATTGAGTTCTAGCGCCTGTCTCTCTGAGTCCCTTCTCAGGCTGGAGATTGAGTTCAGCAGCTCTGACTGTGGGAAGAGTCCTTCTCAGTGCTGGAGATTGAGTTCAGGAGGAGAAACCTGCCTGCTGACTCTGACCTTGAAATCACCCCTGGGAGAGAAACCATATTCTCTCAGTGATGGAGATTGAGTTCTATTCACTCTGCCCTCTGAGTCCTTCTCAGTGATGGAGATTGAGTTCTATCGCCTGCCTCTGTGAGTCCTTCTCAGTGCTGGAGATTGAGTTCCAGCGCCTGCCTCATTGAGTCCTTCTCAGTGATGGAGATTGAGTTCTAGCAGGCCTGTCTCTCTGAGTCCTTCTCAGTGATGGAGATTGAGTTCACTGTTCTGCCTCTGAGTTCGTTCTCAGTCTGGAGATTGAGTTCCCTGCCTCACAGGAGTCCTTCTCAGTGATGGAGATTGAGTTCTAGAGTTTCTGCCTCACTGAGTCCTTCTCAGTGATGGAGATTGAGAGAAAGCGCCTGCCTCACTGAGTCCTTCTCAGTGATGGAGATTGAGTTCTAGCGCCTGCCTCATTGAGTCCTTCTCAGTGATGGAGATTGAGTTCCAGCGCCTGTCTCTCTGAGTCCTTCTCAGCAGCTGGAGATTGAGTTCCAGCGCCTGCCTCTGTGAGTCCTTCTCAGTGCTGAGATTGAGTTCTACTGCCTGCCTCTGAGTCCTTCTCAGTGATGGAGATTGAGTTCTAGCCTGCCCTCTGAGTCCTTCTCAGTGATGGAGATTGAGTTCTAGCGCACAATTTGTGAGTCCTTTCTCAGTGCTGGAGATTGAGTTCTCAGTGCCTGCCTCATTGAGTCCTTCTCAGTGATGGAGATTGAAACCATTAAATTTTTCAGCTGTCTCTCTGAGTCCTTCTGAGCGCTGGAGATTGAGTTCCAGTTGCTCTGCCTCTGAGTCCTTTCTCAGTGCTGGAGATTGAGCAACCTTGCATGCCTGCCCACTGAGTCCTTTTCTCAGTGATGGAGATTGAGTTCTAGCGCTCTGCCTCTCTGAGTCCTTCTCAGTGATGGAGATTGAGTTCTAGCGCTCTGCCTCTGTGAGTCCTTCTCAGTAAAATGGAGATTGAGTTCTAAAATAATCTGCCTCATTGAGTCCTTCTCAGTGATGGAGATTGAGTTCTAGCGCCTGTCTCTCTGATTCCTTCTCAGCGCTGGAGATTGAGTTCCAAGCCTGCCCTGTGAGTCCTTCTCAGTGCTGGAGATTGAGTTCTATTTTTTTAAATAAAATCTGAGTTTTTTCTCAGTGATGGAGATTGAGTTCCAGCACCTGCCTATCTGAGTCCTTCTCAGTGATGGAGATTGAGTTAATTAGCGCCTGTCTCTATGAGTCCTTCTCAGTGCTGGAGATTGAGTTCCAGCGCTCTGCCTCTGTGAGTCCTTCTCAGTGCTGGAGATTGAGTTCTAGCGCTCTGCCTCTCTGAATCCTTCTCAGCGCTGGAGATTGAGTTCTAGCGCTCTGCCTCTCTGAGTCCTTCTCAGTGCTGGAGATTGAGTTCTAGCGCTCTGCCTCTCTGAGTCCTTCTCAGTGCTGGAGATTGAGTTCTAGCGCTCTGCCTCTCTGAGTCCTTCTCAGTGCTGGAGATTGAGTTCTAGCGCTCTGCCACTCTGAGTCCTTCTCAGCGCTGGAGATTGAGTTCCAGCGCTCTGCCACTCTGAGTCCTTCTCAGCGCTGGAGATTGAGTTCTAGCGCTCTGCCTCTCTGAGTCCTTCTCAGTGCTGGAGATTGAGTTCTAGCGCTCTGCCTCTCTGAGTCGTTCTCAGTGCTGCAGATTGAGTTCTAGCGCTCTGCCTCTCTGAGTCCTTCTCAGCGCTGGAGATTGAGTTCCAGCGCTCTGCCTCTCTGAGTCGTTCTCAGTGCTGGAGATTGAGTTCTAGCGCTCTGCCTCTCTGAGTTCAACAAGGATGTTTTAGTATTTTGGATAAAAAATATCTTAAAACAACCAATCAGCAAGGAGTAATTTTGTCCTCGGACATTAAATTTACATTTGTTTACAAAACCTGATGTGTGATACAATGCTCTAGGAACTTTCTCAAGCTCTGAATATTTTTTAAAGATTTACACAAACATTGCCAACATATTTGAGGCCTAATTCCTTTTTTGAGGTGCAGGCACCCCAGCACGCAAGCCCTTGCAGGACCAACAGCACCAATTAGGCGGCAAGTCGACAAAACTCCTTCATCGTGCCAAGAATGACAAGAAAACCAGGGTTTAGAAACAACCGCAATGATAAACAAACTAAAAAAGAAACAACATTCATTTATTACATTCTGGAAAGAAAATGATATTCAGACTTTGTTTAATAAAGTTGTGTTTCCCTTTCTGCCTGTTCACTCTGTCTCTTTCCATTGTTTTCAAATGTACAATCATCTGGGGGAATAAAAACGCTCTTCCCATGGTCTGACACCTCAGTGGCCAATGACAAAGCATTACATCACAGCCAGCCAATGAACTTCATCATTACATTTAGGTTGCTTTTTCAGAGCAGCCGGCGAATCAAATAGCACTAATTTGCCTTCAGTTGAGGCTTCCACTTTGCGGTCATCCACATGTCTTTTATTCGCTCAAAATAAACAGGTGCTGTTATTAACTTCTTATTAAATTATGAACACAGAAAACAAGTTGTAAAAGTATGAGTGACAGTGAAGCGTTTTGTTAATAATCAGAGGTTTGCTAGTTATATTCCTGGATATTAATAGTTAAGACATTTTATAATAATAATAATAATGATCTTTATTTTATAAAGCTCCTAAATGCACGCATATCAAAGCGTAGAAACACAAAAACCACAGAGAACCATCTATACATGCAGCATATTAAGAGTATACATAATATAACAAGAAATTACACAAATGAAAAACCAAACCATGATCAAAATGTCTGAACGTACCAATCATTCCCCGGGGCGCATGACGGCTCTCTGCGGCTCTGAGTGGAGGAGGCTGAAGTAGAGATATTGCAGTGATTGTAAATAATGAATAGACTGTCAGTTACCTGAATAGGTTTTTCCTGGTATCTGCTGTAATATTGTGAGCTGTGTGTGTGTGTGTCGGGTTTACAGTCTACTTCAATTATATTCATCTGTGTTTTTTTCTTTCATGTTTTCAAAGTGCAAAACAAAAACTACAACTGCAAAAGAGAAAAGGAAACCGATTATCAAGTGTAATAAAACTCTAAGATGTTATTTTTGTAATGATTTGTCAATGGAAATTACAGAGGCATTGATACAGTACTGTATGTATTACAGCCGTTAAATAAAAAAAAGCATTCTTGTTGTGTTAGTTTTGAACAGTGTGGTTATGTACATGTTCACATGTTCACAAACGATTATAGATATATGCTACTTGAAAGAAAAAAGTACACCACCACAGAAAGCCAATTCTTACATTCGTGCATAACATGATCATTCATATAAAGTAATCACCCATAGTTTGTTCTATCAGTACAGCGTAATACCACATTATATTTTAATGGTAAGGTTGTGGAAAGCAGATCACTGTCTCTCTCTCTGATCACAATGTTAAAAATGCCTGCATATTTTTTTCCACTCGTGTGACGACATAGTCATGTGACAGACATGGACCAATCAAAACGCGAGACTGTTGTGCGGTTCCATCCCAGAGACCGGGTGTGCGTCATCATCCGGGAACTCCGAGCTGCTGGCGTTTCAAACAGAGCGCGGCGTTTCTCAAACAGAGCGAGATAAACACCGAAACGTGAGGAGGAGGGGGGGTTAATTATCATTATTATAATTTGTTTGTTTAGTTAAACGATATTACATACCCGTTTGTAAGGCGTGGACGATATTGTTTTCAAGTTACAGTATTATTCATTTTAATTGAAGGTTATTTGTTTGACAGTCACTATGGCAGAGACTCTTTGTTTGTTAAATGAACAGGCGTGACGTCATCAACAACACCGAGTCAATTTAAAATATAACAATTTAATCAAAAAAAAATAAGGCACCGATGTTTTTATGTTTAATATTAATGACAACATGTTTGTATATTTTATATATTTTTTATATTTTTATATAAATGTATATACAGTTTATCCAAGGCAACTTACAGAGACTATAGGGTGTGTGTGAACTATGCATAAACAGCGTCTCACCCGAAATACGGAGCACAAGGAGGTTAATAATAGGGTCCGAGTTATTTTCACATGTTTTTTACTGTTAGATTTGTGGCTATAACTCTTTAACTATAAAGGTTACAGGTATATGTCATACATGAAATGAATGCGCACACACTAGACTTCCATATGACATAAATTGAATAGCCTGAGACGCACCCTGCTCAATACAGATAACAAAAACCACAGAAAAAGGAGAGGTGATTTTTAGAAAAACACATTTATTGTTTGTAAAAGATGTTTTAGCATGGCCAGCTCAAATCTGGCATTGCACAATGAAACTTCAACATGTAGGGACATGGACATTTATTTTGGAACAAATTGGACACAAAATAAAGTAATTATGTCCATATATACAAAAGGGACAAAAAAAACAACAAAAAAAAAAAAAAGATTAATTGAAAATGTGCAAGTGTAAAAAAAAAACATTCAAATGGTTTTGAGGTAATGATTATGTGGCAAAACAGATGGGGCTGCTCACTGTGGCTTGAATAGCCAGCAAGGTGGCAACCAGGACAACATAACCCTAAACAGCTCTTGGCATCTGAGCCACAAACATTGGAGATATATATATATATATATATATATGTGTGTGTGTGTGAAAAATATATATATATATATACAGTGCCTTGATTTTGAGTTTCAGTGTTTTAAAATAAAATATCAAACAGAACGAAATTTCAATGTACCATTTGTAATTCAGTACCACATTAGAGATTTGGTAAGGTTGTCTGAATACTTTTGCAAGGCACTGTATATATGTGTATATTATATGTAAAACATTATTATTTTACAGTACATTGTGGGACTTTCACATTCATGTGACAGACATGGACCAATCAAAAAATTCTTAGTCCATAGTAAGAGGTTCCATTAGTCCCATACTTTGTATCCTCTAGAGGGCAGCAGCAGTTATTTTTAATAAGTAAAATTGATACCTTTATAAACGCAGCTGGGGACTAACTATCAGCCTCCAAGTTCGTTGTGTTTGGTATTTAACTTATATAGTTTAGTACGGATATATATATAAAAGGGAATACAGTATTAGTTATTTTAATTGTTATCAGTTCAGTGCAGTTGACCCTTTGAGGATAAAGGAACATTGACTGATTCTGCCAGATAATGCCATTTAAAAAGATTGGGTGTTTAAAATAAAAGGAAACGAGAGACTAAAAAGATTTTCATTTTTTGTTTTGAACACTGTGAAGGTGAGGCCCGATGTGATCCACAAGCTCTACCGCCAGGGGAAACCATTGACTTGTACAACACTGATCAACATTTGAAAAACTTCTTAATTTGAAAACATTATTTCAGATACATCAATGCAGTAAATACAGCCGACTATAGGGCGCAGCACCTCGCTGTGGAACTTGTCCTGTCCGACCGGGGAGTTCTCTTCGGAAGACAAACTGAAGGAGCTGGTGTTCCTTTATATCAATCATGGAATTTGAAAAATCCATTGTTTTCTAGTTATTAGTTTTAACTTATGCTAGTATTTTCATATCCAGTATGAGAGAAGGCTCCCCCAATACAACTGCACAATAGTTTTGTTACTTTGCACACACAAACAGAGATACCGCAAAATTTTGGATATCATTTTTTCATTCATTCATAACTATTCTGGGGTGTATGAGATTAAAAGACTTTAAGAGAAGATTCAGGCAGTTGTCCCAGAGTGCATTGTCAGATTGTGTGTGCTTTTCTTCTTTATTTAAAAGTGGTTTCTGTGAAGTGGTATGGTTTATATATTGCTTATGCTGCTTTAGTAGTGACTTCAATATAATGCATACTGTATGTTTTCTAGGTTTGAAAGTGCTGTTGAAAAAGTTACTGAAGTTTATTGTAGTTTAATTAGAATAAAAAAAAAATAATCAGGAACCTTTTTGTGACTTTCTGCCCCTAGAAGGATGTTATTAGAATAATCGTAACTGATAATCGATAATCAAATTGACTTGTAAAAGTGATAATGTCTCATCACTAATCCATGCCTCCGATATGATACGCTAGTCATTCACAATACAGATGCAGCTTCAAATAGCAGAGTGAAAAAATAAAAATGAATCTCTGTCAACTTTCCCCTGTGTAGTCAGTCTATATCAAAAAGTGTTCTCTTAGGAGGTATTCCTATATGCAGAGACTACTGGGTATGTTCCAAATCTGAAACAAATGTTAGAACATGTTGCTCGAAAGAAATCTGCAATAAATAATATATGGAATGGATACATTATGTAAACATTTCAACAGATAAAAATCTTCTGGTATTATGAAGTTATTACAAGAAATTGTAATGTCCCTTCATTAGCAAAGCCACCCTTGCTATTAAAGACAGATGTTGTCGGCCCCTTGAATGGCCTTCATAACCCTGTATTTAAATAAATACATGCATTTGTTTTTCAGCAGCTACTAAACAGAATCCGTGTGCTGCCATGGACAGTGTGAAGATGGAATCTGTCCAGATTAAAGAGGAGTTCCTGAACTTGAACTTGTCCCCATTAGAGTGGAGTTCTCTGGGCTGGCTTCCCTCCCCATTAAACAGGAGCTCTGTGAGATGCAATGTGACAGCAGCCAGCCAGAGGACTCTGAGATTAAAGCTGAGCACAATGAATTGGAGATCCCCCAGACAGAAGAACCCCTTCCTGTTAAACAAGAAGAGGTGCTGGAAACTGTCTGTATTAAACAGGAGCCCCCTGAAGTAGAGTTTGAGCACATGGAACCAGGGAAGGAAGAATCCGAGGACTTCAAACCAAACATCCCTGAGCTGGAGCCTGTACGCCTGCGGGAGTGTAGCGTGGTGCTGGAGAGAATCTGCGTGAGAGAGCAAGGCGCTGGAGAGGAAGGCTCTCCCAACAGCATGCAAGGAGGTGGAAAGGAAGACGGGCGCTCCCATTCAGAATGCAGTCTAGCAGGTGAGTGACTCCCAGTAGCTGTGACATTGTCATTCTAGATTGCGTGATATCCACAGTGTGGTTGAGAGGGAGGGAGGGAGCATGTAGGTTACATTACTAGCTATTTGTTTTTCCTGTACCACTCCAACCAGTTCAAGATAGGACTCACTACTGGTGAACTTCAGATACAGATATAATGTTGCCATTGCTCTGGGAGGGGGGAATTATACCAAGGGGGAGAAACACTAAAGTACTGTATAGATCATTATAAATGTAAAGGCTTTAAGTTTATTGGATATTTTTGTAAATGTAAATTTCAAGCCCCACAGCTGAAATTGTACATGTGTTTAATCCACTCCACCACCTGCCCTAAGTGAGGGATGGAAATAAGACTGTTGCATAGCAGATTCACCTATTCCAGGTTTTAAAATGAGCCTGATTAGCCCCAATGTATAGGTAACAAGCACAGGTGTGTCTTATTAAACTGCTAGTAAAACCAGGAAGGGATCAAACTGCTATGCAAAGGGAGGCTTATTTCCATCCCTACCTAAGCCTACAAGCAGTCCCTCTTACTTTCTTTCCTGTTCATATTTTCCAGTTTCCAGTCCAGCAGCTAAAGTGAGGATGGCCGCTGGAGAATATCCTGATTGTGGGAAAGGTTTCAACCAGTTTGGGCATTTTAAAACACACCAGCGAACTGACGCAGAAAAGAAACCGTATCGTTGCTCTGACTGTGGAAAGAGTTTCAGTCAGTCAGGTACCCTGAAAACACACCAGCGAATTCACACAGGAGAGAAACTGTATTCCTGCACTCGCTGTGGGAAGAGTTTCAGTCAGTCAAACAACCTTGTTTCACACCAGCGAATTCACACAGGAGAAAAACCGTATTCCTGCTCTGATTGTGGGAAGAGTTTCAGTTGGGCAGGAACCCTGAAAGCACACCAGCAAATTCACACAGGAGGGAAAACATATTGTTGCTCTGACTGTGGGAATAGTTTCAGTCACTCAGTATCCCTGAAAACACACCAGCGAATTCACACAGGAGAGAAACCGTATCGCTGCTCTGACTGTGGGAAGAGTTTCAGTTTTTCAGGAAACCTGAAAACACACCAGCGAATTCACACAGGAGAGAAACCGTATCGCTGCTCTGACTGTGGGAAGAGGTTCAGTCACTCAGTATCCCTGAAAACACACCAGCGAATTCACACAGGAGAGAAACCATATCACTGTTATGACTGTGGGAAGTCTTTCAGTCGGTCAGACAGCCTTGTTTCACACCAGCGAATTCACACAGGAGAGAAACCGTATCGTTGCTCTGACTGTGGGAAGAGTTTTATTAGGTCAAGAGACATGAAAGCACACCAGCGAATTCACACAGGAGAGGAACCGTATTTCTGCTCTGACTGTGGGAAGAGTTTCAGTCGGTCAGACAGCCTTGTTACACACCAGCGAATTCACACAGGAGAGAAACCGTATCGTTGCTCTGACTGTGGGAAGACGTTCAGTCACTTAGTATCCCTGAAAACACACCAGCGAATTCACACAGGAGAGAAACCGTATCGCTGCTCTGACTGTGGGAAGACGTTCAGTCACTCACTATCCCTGAAAACACACCAGCGAATTCACACAGGAGAGAAACCGTATCGCTGCTCTGACTGTGGAAAGAGTTTGCTTTTTAAACAAGGCCTTCAGAAACACCAGTGAATCCACAGAAGAGAGAAACCTTAAAGACTATGTTAATTGGGACTGTTCTGTCATGAAGAAAAAATGTTAACCTTGCATTATGAATTTGAAACAAAAACACTTTGGAAATGTGAAAAATCACCAAGTTATCAAAAGTGCCCAGCCATTTAAAGTAGAGATATCAAAAACACAAGCCAAGTTTCAAGAAATAAGTGGGGCAACCTTGCTCAGCACCAAGGAAATGGGCACAAATGTAAAACCGATGAGGGCCAAGGTTGCCCTAATTTCTGTGGGAAGAGTTTCAGTTTTTTCTGTTTTTAATTCAGAAACCAATTGTTTCTACTAACTTGGCTTGTGTTTTCATGCATTTGATCTGCTTTAACTGTGTCTGAAAAACACAAGCCAAGTTAGTAGAAACAATTGATTTCTGAATTAAAAATGAGAAATGTGTTAGTTCAGAAATTAATTGATTAATTATACAACACAATAGTAAGCAAATGCTAAAACAACACCTATGTCTAACTTGTATTTAAATTAGCAAAATGTACTTTTTAAAGGTTGTTGTATCAAATTGAGTTCTATCGCAGAATCTCTGAGTCCTTTCTCAGTATGTTAATTGACGTTTATTTATTCATGAAGAAAAGGGCTACTAAGGTCATTCAAGAGGCCATCATAATCGGACCTTAATAGCAGGGGTGGCTTTACTATTGAAGGGACATAGAACGTATTATAATAAGTTTATAATACCACAGGACTTTATCTGCCCTGTCCTAACCTGAGTCCGGTTTGAAGGATGGCTGAAAGTTGGCGAGCTGAAGCTGATTTTTTTAGCTGCATGTCTGATTGGGAAGAAATTCTAATTAAGGACATTTCTCGGCGAGCTTCAGAAATCAATTGTTTCTAGGGGCTCGCTTGTGTTTTTCTGCCATTTGATCTCTTTTACAATTCAAAAACAGAAGCTGCTTTACAGTAGAAACAATTGATTTTAAAAGAAAATTATACTTAGGCTTCTTGTGAAATTTTTTATTAATTGTATTTTTCTGTACTTATTTTTAACTATTTTTGAAGTTATGTAATTCAATTTTTTTTGGGCTTTCTTTTTTGATATGTTGTATGAAATGGGTGTTTTAGTTACTTTCCAAAATGCTTGAGCGTTTTATTTTCTGTCACAACATGTACAGTAGTAACTCGACAGCACACTTAAGCTGTCCCTTCTTTCCTTTGATATGTCTTCCACAGTGGAAATCCTCTGGTCACGGCACATTCTTCTGGGGTTCTTGTCACAACTAATCAGGAATTTTTAAAATGATTTTTGCCACAATTTTTTTTAAATCTTCCATATTTAATTGTAATATATGTTTTAATCCTGCACAGAAAGCCTCCATCCTGATTGAAATCTTCCCGTTTTAGTTCCAGCAAGCGGAGTCTCCAATAGAAATGGAGGAATCTGCTGTCATTCAGTAGTTGGGGCGGGTTTAAAGTATTGAGTCCCCATCAATGATAGATACAAGTCAGGAAGCAGGGGACATTGCCCAGCAGCACTGGGAAATGTATTTATTATTATTTTGTAGTAGGTTTTATTTTTCTAATGGTTAAAGGTTAAAGTCAACTTGAATTGATTAACCATTTCCACAGTTTTTCACCGTGAAAACAACAGGTTTATTGGCTATCCAGACGTTAGATTTTTTTTTTAGTTTGTTTTAAAATGTTTTATCTGTTAAAACAAAAAATCACATTCAAATAATTAAACTAAATCACATTTATAAAAATGTATTTTATACCCGCAGCTCTGCCATAAAAAACACGTAATTAACCAGATCACATGAAAAGAGATTGCTTGATTATGATATTTATCTTTTGTTCAACAAGGATGTTTTAGTATTTTGGAAAAAATATCTTAAAACAACCAATCAGCAAGGAGTAATTTTGTCCGGGGACATTAAATTTACATTTGTTTACAAAACCTGATGTGTGATACAATGCTCCAGGAACTTTTCAAGCTCTGAATATTTTTAAAGACAACAAACATTTCAAACATATTTGAGGCCTAATTCCTTTTTGAGGTGCAGGAACCCCAGTCCGCAAGCCCCTGCAGGACCAAAGCACCAAGATGGGCTGAAAGTCGACAAAACTAAACCTTCATCGTTCAAGAATGACAAGAAAACCAGGGTTTAGATTTGAACAACGATAAACAAACTTAAAAAAAACAAAAAGAAACAACATTCATTTATTACATTTTGGAATGAAAATGATATTCAGACTTTGTTATATATAAAGTTTTTTTAATGCCTGTTCTCTGTCTCTTTCCATTGTTTTCAAATGTACAATCATCTGGGGAATAAAACGCTCTTCCCATGGTCTGACACCTAAAGTGGTCAATGAAAAAGCATTACATCAAAACCAGCCAATGAAATTCAACATTACATTTAGGTTGCGTTTTTTCAGAGCAGCCAGCGTAATCAAATAGCACTAATTTGCCTTTAGTTCAGGCTTCCACTTTGCAGTCATCCACATGTCTTTTATGACGTTCAAAATAAACAGGTGCTGTTATTAACTTCTTATTAAAAACGTACACAGAAAACAAGCTGTAAAGCAAATGTGTGACAGTGAAGGGTTTTGTTAATAATCAGAGGTTTGCTAGTTATATTCCTGGATATTAATTTAGTAAAGACATTTTATAATAATAATAATAATAATCTTTATTTTATAAAACTCCTAAATGTTATTTTTAATCTACCAAAGCTTCCCATTAAACACAAAAACCACAGAGAACCATCTATCCATGCAGCATATTAAGAGTATACATAATATAACAAGAAATTACACAAATGAAAAACCAAACCATGATCAAAATGTCTGAACATACCCATCATTCCCACGGGCGACATGACGATGAGAATGCGGCTCTGAGTGGAGGAGGCTGAAGACGAGAGATGTTGAGAGTGATTGTAAATAATGAATACACTGTCAGTTACCTGAATAGGTTTTTCCTGGTATCTGCTGTAATATTGTGAGCTGTGTGTGTGTGTGTGTCGGGTTTACAGTCTACTTCAATTATATTCATCTGTGTTTTTCGTTCATGTTTCCAAAGTGCAAAACAAAAACTTCAACTGCAAAAGAGAAAAAGGAACCGATTATCAAGTGTAATAAAACTCTAAGATGTTATTTTTGTAATGATTTATCAATGGAAATTACAGAGGCATTGATACAGTACTGTGTGTATTACAAGCGTTAAATAATAAAAAAAAGCATTCTTGTTGTGTTAGTTTTGAACAGTGTGGTTATGTACATGTTCACATGTTCAAAAACGATTATAGATATATGCTACTTGAAAGAAAAAAGTACACCACCACAGAAAGCCAATTCTTACATTCGTGCATAACATGATCATTCATATAAAGTAATCACCCATAGTTTGTTTTATCAGTACAGCGTAATACCACATTATATTTTAATGGTAAGGTTGTGGAAAGCAGATCTCTCTCTCTCTGATCACAATGTTAAAAATGCCTGCAAGCTTTTCCACTCGTGTGACGACATATGCATGTGACAGACATGGACCAATCAAAACGCGAGACTGTTGTGCGGTTCCATCCCAGAGACCGGGTGTGCGTCATCATCCGGGAACTCCGAGCTGCTGGCGTTTCAAACAGAGCGCGGCGTTTCAAACAGAGCGAGATAAACACCGAGCCGTGAGGAGGAGGGGGTTAATTATTATCACTATTATTATTTGTTTGTTTAGTTAAACGATATTACATACCCGTTTGTAAGGCGTGGACGATACTAAAAGGTAAGTTACAGTATTATTCATTTTAATTGAAGGTTATTTGTTTGTGACGCTGTGTGTGAGACAGCTTTGTTTGTTAAATGAACAGGCATGACGTCATCAACAACACCGAGTCCATTTAAAATATAACAATTAAACTAAAATCGGGAAAATAAAAAATAAGGCACTGATGTTTTTATGTTTAATATTAATGACACGTGTTTGATTAACATGTTTGAGGTATTTACATTTTTGAGGGGCAGGCTAACTACCGCTATGCCAGTGTGTGTGATGTGTACAACACTGATATATATATATATATATAAACTGATATATATATATATATATATATAGTTAAGTCCTTTACTCAGTACCGCTTTTTGGGATGTGGTTAAAGTTTTACTTGATAAATTGAATACTATGTCTTCTGTCTTATCTTTTGTGTATTTGGTACCATGTCTATTTTTGGGTCTCCTATCTTTCTGTTTTGAATTCTCTGTCCTATTCATGTTTAACTCTCTATTTTGCATTTTATTAATTACTTTAACCTGGTTTATTTTTACTGTTTTAGATTTAAATACAATAACTGAGAAATGGTTATTGTTGTATAAAAGATTAATTGGATCGTTCTTACTTTTAATATATATTGTATTGTGCCTTCGTATTTAAAACAGTCCTTATTCTTTAAGTCTATGTATACGTGTATGGGCCTATTTAGGAGGTCTACAGCTGCCATAACTTCTGCCTCTGTAGCCCAAGAATCTACACTCCCATCACTTAATTTCATTTTTTCAATATGGGTCACTGAGTCGATGTACATTTCATATTGTTTTATATTGCTTTCCATTAGTTCTATTACATTATGTCTAATTGTTCGATGGTCATTTTGTGAACCGTATAAAACTACACCTAAACATCTAAAGAAACAGTTCCCGTCCTTCTCTATTTGAACTATGTTGTAGTC
Organism: Huso huso; assembly: GCA_036884735.1. Lineage (NCBI taxonomy): Eukaryota > Metazoa > Chordata > Actinopteri > Acipenseriformes > Acipenseridae > Huso > Huso huso. Next base: position 1,526,000 of record CM072699.1, on the reverse strand, counting down.
GTCATAACTCTTATACTCGCATTGCTTAAGCATTCTATTCGAAAGTGTTAAAGCAGTGTTTTCCTTATTCTCTGATTTGTTATGATTTGAAATTTTAATTTTTTCTAGACCTATTTTATTTTGTAATCCCGGTTGACCTCTTAATTTGCGTAATTTCATTATCTTTTTGTTGTTCAAATGTTCTAGTGTTTTGTTCTCAAAGTTGTCTACTTTACGAAGTAACTGTCTCATTTCTGATGGAGGGAACATGCAATTTATGTCATTTATTACTATCTCTATTTCATTACATTTACATTTATACAGATATCACATTTACAGTTCTCTAATTCGTCTTGCCGATGTTAATTTAGTCAGAGCCCTAACCACCTCCTGCATTACCTTAAACGAAGTCTCTTTTAATATCTGATTTACATTTAATCTTTCTGCTTCACTAGTCTTCATGTTTACGCTTAGTTTTATTTTAAAGCCAGTTGGAACTACTGCATTATCTATACAAGTATCTATAAAGCTTTGATGAGAATGATATTTAGCTCTCTGTGCCGTCAGTCTCTTAAGTTTATTATCCGCCTGTCTTGCCCTCCTGGATTGGTGTAATACTCCAGTCCGCCTCTCACTTCCTCCATTCATTTCCTTTGTAGGATGATATTATGTATAAAACACAATAATATATTTTAGCTCAAAGAGCCAGCTGCCCAACGTTTCGATATGTTGTACATATCTTTCTCAAGGGAGCCTGTGTTTGAATCCAAACATTGGAGGTATTTATAGGTTTTTGACGGCATGACAACTACTTGTTATTGTTTACATTCAAACACATGATTTATTCTTACATGATGTAATGGTGTTCTATATATTGTGACATCATTTTTACTTCTATCTTTGAATCTGTATTAATTCTAATTAACACTACTTTATATAAACTTATATTTTTATTATATCATGCAATGCTGGCTCTGAGGATCGGTCTAGATTTGACCTCCCCAGCGCATCAGCATGCACAACTTTTGAATGAATTTTGTTTATTTATTTAAATGTTATTTATTGAAGTTAATTATTTCATTCTTTTCTGTTGAGTCCCGCTGGCATAATCGTGTTCAGTCTATTTATCCATTTACTTTCTTTTATTCTTCTATATGTCGCATTGTCTAATTTGAGCTGTTCTAATACTACAAACTTTACATCATTTATGTCATGTCCCTGACTGGTGAAGTGCTGTACTATTGGTTCATTGATTTTTTTATTTCTAATTAATGAAAGGTGGTTCTGAATTCTTTTATATAAAGTAGTTCCAGTCTCTCCAACATATTTGATTTCATCACATTTTTCACAGGCTATTCCATAAACAACATTGCTATTTTTACAGTAGGTATTAGTTTTTTAGTGGATATGTGTGGTGTTATATATATATATATATATGTTTATATATATACACCTTTATCCAAGGCAGCTTTATCCAGAGACTATAGACTATAGGGTGTGTGTGAACTATGCATAAACAGCGTCTCACCCGATAGACGGAGCACAAGGAGGTTAATAATAGGGTCCGAGTTATTTTCGCATGTTTTTTACTGTTAGATTTGTGGCTATAACTCTATTTATTTTTCTATTTACTTTATTTTTCTTAAAAATATTTCCCAACATAAAACCAATGTCACCTTACAATAATTGATTTTGATTTTCAGTGTTTTAAAATAAAATATCAAACAGAACGAAATTTCAATGTACCATTTGTAATTCAGTAATATGAGAGAATTGTTTCGACAAGGCACGTTGTTATTGGACAACAGGTAGTATATAAACAGGGAAGGGTATTATATATTATATATACATTATCAGAGCAGGGATAATCACTTCTCCTCCACCCAGGTTGAGAAGAGCACTGATTATTTTATTTTTCATTATATTGCCCCCAGGTCCTACTGCCACAGGGGGAAAATAACACAACTCCCATTCTGTGTCCTCAATATCTCTGCTCACCCCTAAGAACCACCAGTGTGGAGTCGTGTTTCAACTTAAAGTTTTGGAATGAAAAAGATTTTGTGCCCAATTTTTGTTTTGGCCCCCACCCTAAAAATATTTTGTCTCAAATAAAAAATTTTGAACTATTAAATCCTACAGGCTCTACATGCATGTCTGTAATATATGCCGACACCTTCCTTCATTATTATGTAGTGAAAATAGTATTGTGCCTTAATGTAATTTTATTTATATTACAATATGGGTACAGGCAGCAGATGCTTCAAATATAGTGACTGCATGTGTATTATAGGCAAAAACACATTATTATTTCAGCTAAAAATAAAACAGTACATTCTGGGACTTTCACATGTATTCCACTTAGTACAATACTACTAAAGTTCTTAGTCCATAGCAAGAGTTAGACTAAGTTAGTCCGGTACTTGGTATCCTCTCAAAAAAGAGGGCAGCAGCAGTTATTTTTGGCTTCGTGCAATTGATACATTGTTGTTTTCCCAAACAGGATCTGGGGACTAACATTCTTTCATTCAGCCTTATCCAAGTTCTTTTGCAGAATTGGTATTTAACTTGTGTATTTAGTTTAGTACAGAGTATGTATTTTATGAACCATGAGGATCATCCCCAGTTGTTACAAATGCTCTCAGTTCAGTGCAGTTGACCCACTGAGGATAAAGGGAACATTGACTGATTTTGCCAGAAAATGCATGGTACAAAGATCCCACGGTTGCAAAATATCAGCAAACGAGAGACAAAAATTTTCATTGCTTTGCTTTGAACACTGTGAAGGTGACTAGCTGCGATCCACAGCGCCTACCGCCAGGGAAATTGACATTGACTTGTTTTGGTCAAAAACAGCTGACCGTCTTCTTAATTTGAAAACATTAGCTTTCAGATACATCAATGCAGTAAATACAGCCGATTTTTCAATGTGCCCCCAGGTCCTACTACATAAAATAACAGCACTCACCTACCCACTGTGGAATCTTGTCCTGTCCGAACCACCAGTTCTCTTCGGAAGACAAACTGAAGGAGACTGGTGTTCCTTTATATCAATCATGGAATTTAGAAAAATCCATTGTTTTCTAGTTATTATTTTTTTAACTTATGCTAGTATTTTCATATCCAGTATGAGAGAAGGACCAAGTACAACTGCACAATAGTTTTGTTATTTTGCACACACTTGTTCAGCAAAATAAACCGCATCATTTTGGGATTTTTTTTTTTTCTGTGCATAATTCCTGGGGTGTAAGAGATTTGAAAGACTTTAAGAGAAGATTCAGGCAGTTGAGAGCATGAGAGTGCATTGTCAGATTGTGTGTTTTTTTTCTTCTTTATTTAAAAGTGGTTTCTGTGAAGTGGTATGGTTTATATATCCCCAGTTTATGCTGCTTTAGTATTGACTTCAATATAATGCATACTGTATGTTTTCTAGGTTTGAAAGTGCTGTTGAAAAGTTATTGAAGTTTATTTTAGTTTAATTAGAATAAAAAAAATAATAATCAGGAGCCTTTTGTGACTTTTCTGCCCTAGAAGGATGTTATTAGAATAATCGTAACTGATAATCGATAATCAAATTGACTTGTAAAAGTGATAATGTCTCATCACTAATCCATGCCTCCGATATGATACGCTAGTCATTCACAATACAGATGCAGCTTCAAAAGCACAGAGAAAAATAAAATGAATCTCTGTCAACTTTCCCCTGTGTAGTCAGTCTATATCAAAAAGTGTTCTCTTAGGAGGTATTCCTATATGCAGAGATTACTGGGTATGTTCCAAATCTGAAACAAATGTTAGAACATGTTGCTCGAAAGAAATCTGCAATAAATAATATATGGAATGGATACATTATGTAAACATTTCAACAGATAAAATCCTCTGGTATTATGAAGTTATTACAAAAAATTGTATGTCCCTTCATTAGCAAAGCCACCCTTGCTATTAAAGACAGATGTTGTCGGCCCCTTGAATGGCCTTCATAACCCTGTATTTAAATAAATACATGCATTTGTTTTTCAGCTACTAAACAGAATCCCGTGTGCTGCCATGGACAGTGTGAAGATGGAATCTGTCCAGATTAAAGAGGAGTTCCCTGAACTTGAACTGGTCCCCATTAGAGTGGAGTTCTCTGGGCTGGCTTCCCTCCCCATTAAACAGGAGCTCTGTGTGGTGCAATTTGACAGCAGTCAGCCAGAGGTCTCTGAGATTAAAGCTGAGCACAATGACCTGGAGATCCCCCAGACAGAAGAACCCCTTCCTGTTAAACAAGAAGAGGTGCTGGAAACTGTCTGTATTAAACAGGAGCCCCCTGAAGTAGAGTTTGAGCACATGGAACCAGGGAAGGAAAAATCCGAGGACTTCAAACCAAACATCCCTGAGCTGGAGCCTGTACGCCTGCGGGAGTGTAGCGTGGTGCTGGAGAGAATCTGTGTGAGAGAGCAAGGCGCTGGAGAGGAAGGCTCTCCCAACAGCATGCAAGGAGGTGGAAAGGGAGACGGGCGCTCCCATTCAGAATGCAGTCTAGCAGGTGAGTGACTCCCAGTAGCTGTGACATTGTCATTCTAGATTGTGTGAAATCCACAGTGTGGTTGAGAGGGAGGGAGGGAGCATGTAGGTTACATTACTAGCTGTTTGTTTTTGCTGTACCACTCCAACCAGTTCAAGATAGGACTCACTACTGGTGAACTTCAGATACAGATATAATGTAGTCATTGCTCTAGGAGTTGGGGGAATTATACCAAGGGGGAGAAACACTAAAGTACTGTATATATCATTATAAATGTTCAGTGTAACAATATATGGATATTTTTGTAAATGCGTAAAGTAATGCTATTGAAAAATCTATAATTGTAGCATGTGTTAGGGGAAATAGACCTGAAACATTACAGGAGGTCTTGGAAGGCAGATTTTGATCCCAGGGCTCGGTTTCACCAGCATCAGTCTTTACTGACTGCTTTTACACATAAAGTAAAGGCTTTGTTTATTTGTTTTTTTAAAAGCTGTTGTAACCTATTGCAAGCCCCCACAGCTGAAATTCACATGTTTTAATCCACTCCACCATGTGTCCTAAGCCAGGGATGGAAATAAGACTCCTGTTGCATAGCAGATTCACCTGTTCCAGGTTTTAAAATGAGCCCGATTAGCACCAATGTATAGGTAACAAGTATAGTAAAACCAGGAAGGGATCAAACTGCTGTGCAAAGGGAGGCTTATTTCCATCCCTACCTAAGCCTACAAGCAGTCCCTCTTACTTTCTTTCCTGTTCCTATTTTCCAGGTTCCAGTCCAGCAGTTAAAGCGAGGGCGGGCGCTGGAGAATATCCTGACTGTGGGAAAGGTTTCACCCAGTTAGAGCATTTTAAAACACACCAGCAAACTCACACAGGAGAGAAACCGTATCGCTGCTCTGACTGTGGGAAGAGTTTCAGTCATTCAAACAACCTTGTTTCACACCAGCGAATTCACACAGGAGAGAAACCGTATTGCTGCTCCGACTGTGGGAAGAGTTTCAGTCGGTCAGACAGCCTTGTTTCACACCAGCGAATTCACACAGGAGAGAAACCGTATCGCTGCTTTGACTGTGGGAAGAGTTTCAGTAGGTCAGGAGACATGAAAACACACCAGCGAATTCACACAGGAGAGAAACTGTATCGCTGCTCTGACTGTGGGAAGAGTTTCAGTCAGTCCGGACACCTTGTTTCACACCAGCGAATTCACACAGGAGAGAAACCGTATCGCTGCTCTGACTGTGGGAAGAGTTTCAGTCGGTCAGACAGCCTTGTTTCACACCAGCGAATTCACACAGGAGAGAAACCGTATCGCTGCTCTGACTGTGGGAAGAGTTTCATTTGGTCAAGCAACCTTGTTTCACACCAGAGAATTCACAGGGGAGATAAACCATATCACTGCTCTGACTGTGGGAAGAATTTCAGTCGGTCAGACGGGCTTGTTACACACCAGCGAATTCACACAGGAGATCAACCATTTCACTGCTCTGACTGTGGGAAGAGTTTCAGTCGGTCAGACAGCCTTGTTTCACACCAGCGAATTCACACAGGAGAGAAACCGTATCGCTGCTCTGACTGTGGGAAAAGGTTCAGTCACTCAGTATCCCTGAAAACACACCAGCGAATTCACACAGGATAGAAACCGTATCACTGCTCTGACTGTGGGAAGAGTTTGCTTTTTAAACTTCAGAAACACCAGTGACTCCACAGAAGAGAGAAACCTTAAAGACTATGTTAATTGGGACTGTTCTATCATGAAGAAAAAAGGAGATTAACCATATCACTGCTCTGAGTATGGAAAGAGTTTCCGTCTTAAACAACACCTTCAGAAACACAAGCAAATTCACAGAAGAGAGAAACCTTAAAGACTATGTTAATTGGGTGTGTTCTATCATGATGAAAAAAATGTTAACCTTGCATTATGAATTTGAAACAAAAACACTTTGGAAATGTGAAAAAACGCCAAGTTATCAAAAGTGCCCAGCCATTTAAAGTAGAGATATCAAAAACACAAGACAAGCTTCAAGAAACAATTGTGGCAACCTTGCCCAGTACCAAGCAACTGGGCACAACTGTAAAACCGATGTAAAAAAACCGATTAATTTTAATTTACACATTTTCAGTTTTAATTCAAAACCAATTGTTTCTACTAACTTGGCTTGTGTTTTTCATGCGCTTTGATCCGCTTTTACTGTGTCTGAAAAACACAAGCCAAGTTAGTAGAAACAATTGATTTCTGAATTAAAACTGAGAAATGTGTTAATTGTGAAATTAATTGATTTATTATACAACACAATAGTAAGCAATGCTAAAACAACACCTATGTCTAGCTTGTATTTAAATTAGCAAAATGTACTTTTTAAAGGTTGTTGTATCAAATTGAGTTCTATCGCTCTGCCTCTCTGAGTCGTTGTCAGTGCTGGAGCCTTCATCATGTGACGCAGCACCCAGGCAGACTCTGCATTCAGAGGATATAGAGGACTGCTGGGAAAGAGCCTTTTAGGTAGTGAAAAAAACATGAAAATAAAGTCACAACTAATCATGCATTTTTTAAAATGATCTAATGTTCAATAAATTATATTTTTTAGATGTGTTTATTATTTTTATTTGTCATGATTTGTGTGTTTTAATGCTGCACAAAATTCCTGTTGTTTAGCAAGATACTGGTTAATCTTCCCCTTTAGTTCCAGCTAGCACACAGCTCTCCTGGGTATTGCAACACTTCAGCATGTTTAGAGCTCGAATGCAGTACAGGGAGCTCCTCTTTAACTCTCTGAGTCCCCAGCCAAATCAACCACATGCAGAGTGCAGGCTGCTCTTAATATAAGCTTATCCTCACTGCTCATTGGTCAGGCTTGAGTAGGTGATTTGCATAACTTTCCACCACTAGCACAGCAGAGCGAGCCACAGGGGGCGGTGCACACACACACAGACACACACACAGGAAAACAACAGGCAGCAGCTCATACACAGAAGTTAGATGTAATTTTTACTTAGTTTAAAAATGTTTAATTAATTTTAGCAATAAAAAGTGAGCTGAGGAAACAGTGTGAAACCAGCAAGTTATTTTATTAGCTGCAAGTGCAGCATTTCTGCTTCTGTGCTTCTGGCAGCATTTACAAGTGCTTGAAACAGGCAGCAGCAGAGAAGGAGACGGGAGTGACGTCACATCTGCAGACTGACCGCCGAACGGGGTTAAAACAAACAACACAAGGAGAACACGTGTAAGAAAGCACCCAGGGACAGAAGAGACAAGCAAACGCAACACACGTGTGCATCCGCACACACACACACAAAACAACAACACAATAAACAAACAATTCAAAAAATAAATTGTTCAAGTCCCGCAAGGGCTGATGGGAATCCAGTCCTCTGGTTCTACTTCAACCATTTACGTTTGAACAAGTAAACTCAATTTGAATGTTCAACTAACTTAAAATGGACGCGTGTTATGAATACAATTTGAATTTGTAAGTGAATGTAACTTGATTTAATTTATTTAGAATGACTTTGGGGATTACAGTGTGTATATACAGTATATATATATATATATATATATATATATATATATATATATATATATATATATATATATATATATATTAGCTCAAAGAGCCAGTTGCCCAACGTTTCGATATGTTGTACATATCTTTCTCAAAGGAGCCTTTGTTTGAATCAAAACATATATATATATATATATATATATATATATATATATATATATATATATATATAGGTTAATTTGTGCCAGGGCTGGCTGGGGCTCAGCCCGGCACCTCTGGGCTTGACGAGGCAAAGCGCCGGCACCTCTTCAGCTATGAGATTTAAAAATGTCATAAAATGTTTTGCTCTCAAATGCGTTGTCTTCCAATTCTCAACAGAGTTCGATCCATTCTGCACGTTCTTGCGTGCGCTAAACAGAGACAGCGCTGTCACGTTACCATTTCAGCTTCGTGCTATAAACATGACACTGGCTGTGATAGAAGGACTGCCACGCTCGTGTGTCGTTTGTTAAACACAAACAGGCTTACTTTGATTTGAAAACGTCTTGAACGATTAAAGCAAATTCCACACTACTGGGTTTGATTGAATGAGTCGCCCACAACAAGCTTCAATATGAAAGCTGAACATTAATTTCAATAAACACGTTTTTAATGAAAAACAAATTGTAGCCTACTTCACGATAGTAAAAACTGGCTTCTGTTATTTTTAATTTACCACTGCTTCCCATTATACCACTGCTTAATAACAGGAAGAACATTTTATTAAGGGTTAGTGTTGAACTTAAACGCGTTGGTGCTGCCTGTCTCCCTATCCCCACGCAGGAACATTACCCTGCTAACCTCCCCTATTCAGCCATCAGCGGAGATGATTCAACCACGAACAGCGACATGGATGAGAATAGGAAAGTGGAGGAGGCTGACGTAGAGGATGAAGACATGGATATTGCAGAGTGATTGTAAATAATGAATAGACTGTCAGTTACCTGAATAGGTTTTTCATGATATCTGCTGTAATATTGTGAGCTGTGTGTGTGTGTGTCGGGTTTACAGTCTACTTCAATTATATTCATCTGTGTGTTTCCAAAGTGCAAAACAAAAACTACAACTGCAAAAGAGAAAAGGGAACCGATTATCAAGTGTAATAAAACTCTAAGATGTTATTTTTGTAATGATTTATCAATGGAAATTACAGAGGCATCGATACAGTACTGTATGAATTACAGCCGTTAAATAAAAAAAGGATGTGAACTCTTTCTTGTGTTAGTTTTGAATGGACGCTGTGCCTCTATGGAGCTCGATGGAGCAGCTGAGACTCAGCTTAAAAGCATAAAAGCAAGGTTTTATCATAATATCCAGAAAGAGGTGAATAACAGTCAGGTGAACAAAGAGTTGTGAAGGAAAGAGGAAAGAGCGTTGGATAGGTTAAGGATTGGGCAGAGTTCATTAAATGAACATCTTTTAAGACTGGAGAAACATGAAGATGGAAAGTGTGAAAAATGTAAAGTAGCTGAAACAGTAGAACATTATTTATTAAAGTGTGAGAAATAGGAGGAGCAGAGAAGGAAAGTGGAGAGGAGGCTGAGAGAAATGGAGGTATATGAAGTCAATATAAAGAACTTGCTGGGGAAAGAGGACGGGAGACTGAATAGAGAAACGATACTGACGAAATATATAAAGGAAACAGGAAAAGAAGGGAAGTTATAATAAATAAAGATGACAGAAAAATAAAGTAAACCAAAGACACACAAAGGAGTACAGATGGAGGACTCTAATCATCTAAAATAATAGATGGAATGCGTCCTATAGATTAACCAGAAGAAGAGACTCCGCTTCGGAGCATGCGCACAAACTGCATCCGGGAACGCGGCGCTGCTGGCGTTTCAAACACACAGCAGGAGGTAAACACGGAGCCCTGCGGAGGATTTTATATTTGTGTGTTTAGTTAAACGATATTACATACCCGTTTGTAAGGCGTGGACGAGACTAAAAGGTAAGTTACAGTATTATTCATTTTAATTGAAGGTTATTTGTTTGTGACGCGCGCGCGCGAGACTCTTTGTTTGTTAAATGAACAGGCATGACGTCATCAACAAGACCGAGTCCATTTAAAATATAACAAATAAACTAAAAGGCGCCGGGAAAATCAATAAAAAATAAGGTACCGATGTTTTTATCTCCGTGAAGCTAGCAACAATTTCACTTCCGGCGTATGCTACTTCCGCATCTCGATGTCGAAACCGGCTGTTTTTTTTCCCAAAGTAAGTCCCTCCATCCTGTCACTCTCATATAACGACTGAAAGAGACAGTAAAAAGCAGCAAGAAGTATACATTATTCGTTTAATTATTATTATTATTATTATTAAGATTATTATTAATGATTATGGTAATTATTATTATATTATTATTATTATTTATTTATATATAGACGCCCTTATCCAGGGCGTTTTACAATCGTAAGCAAATACATTTAAGCGTTACAAAACAAGATAATAAATAAGTCAAGAAATTAGGGTTAATTTGTGTTCAAGAGTGACAAAACTTCAACACCAGGTAATACAGCAGATTAATTAAGTGATTTTACATCAGGATGTGATTAAATACAATGTACTTGAAGGTAACAAAAACTTGGGGAGATTACAGCCTTAAACAGTACAGGATTAAATGCAGTAAAATAGTGCAGATAAGAGTAAAACAAAGCTCAAATTTTTATGAAGGTGATCCAGCAGTCCCAGGATACAAACAGAGGAGTACAATGCTGTTAAAAGAGCCCAAAGTCTTTTGGAAGCAGAATGGTCAGGATAAAGTCCAGAAATAGAAAAAGTTCCACCAATCGGAGCAAATATGGATATATATATCTATATATATATATATAGATGATATAGATATATATCTTCTAGTGCAGGCGGAACGAGAGGTTGGGGTGTAGGGGAGATGAGGGTCTGGAGGTAGCAGGGTGCAGTCTGGTTAAATAATCTGTGTGGGGCTAGAAAATAGTCTTGAACTGGATAAAATGAAAATAATGAGAAAGTGGATTGTATTGTAAGCAGTGGATTATATTATACAGCAGTGGCGAGGCACACCACAGAACAACCAAGTGGTCCACAGAGTTCTGGATACCAGCACAAAACCATTTTGCTGGTGATGCTGGAGCCAGCCAAAAAGCTCATTTTCTTTTTAGTGTTGATGTGTTTTTTTAAACCATCAGACCAGGTTTGTATCTTTAATGATAGTTGGTGAGGAAGGGTACTAATTCTTGGGATGTTGCTCAGGAAAGATTCTGTTAACACATACTGGAGATGTGCTGGGAATACAAACAGGCAGGGATCCAGGTGTTCAATATATGTTAACAGAGACCAAGACTTCAAAAGGTAATTTATTATTTGTTAATTGATTTTGCTCTTTAGGAATGAGATGAGGCTACTTCTTGAAATAACAATAATTTGGGAGTCACTGCCTTAAACAATGTAATAATAATCTTGAGTTGTATAGTGCAATCAATTTGTAATACAGTGGCTGAAAGGCAACAAGCAGAATCCAGTTGGAGTGCCATACAGAAACATACAGTACAATTATTAAAAGCAGCCCAAAGCACTTTGCAAAGCAGAATACCGAAGACAGAAATAAAAAAAAAAGGGTACTATTAATAATATTTAAAATATATTAAAAAACATGGGGTTTAAACAAGATTTAAAATAACAACAATGTGGGTCCTTTTTAAAAAAATGTTACATTCACTTAAATAATCTCATTAAAATGAAAATAATTTGTGTTTTTATTGTTTTTAACAAGCAATGGATTCTGCATTATACAGCAGTGGTTCACGATTACAGACCAAGAAAGGGGTCCACATCACTCACTGGGTACCACCACAAAACCATTTTTGCTGAAAAAGATGCTGGAGCAAATAAAAGCTCATTTTCTTTTAGTACTGCAGTGTTTTTTTAAACCATCTCATTCAAGTTTGTACCTTTAATGACTGCTGGTGTAGACCCCCCATACTAATGGAAATAAGATGTGTCTTATAGGATTCTGTTAACACATACTAAGGTATGCTGTGAATGAGTACAAACATACAGTATAGCTGTTCAAATGAAAACACGAAAATAACTTTATGTGATTTACATACCTTCAAAAATGCATTGCTAATAATGTATTATCTATTGTTTAAATGTCTTTTTTAGTTAATGATGGAACTTGGCAACTAGAGGGTTGTGTATTTATCAGCCATTCCTGAAAAAACAAAGGAAAACAACAGTAAATGGGTTTTCAAATGTAATGACCAGACATAGTCTCCAGAAAATGAGGTTGGTTGTGCCAGATTGCCGTCCCTGCTATTGTTGCTGGGGTTTTAGTAGTGATCAGATCTGCTGGGTGCTGAAAACATGACATTTTAGCTGGTAGGTTGTGTATTTCAAACCAGTCCTGAAAAATTGAAATGTGTTTGTTTTTTTATTGCTTTGTTTAACATCATGAATGGCATTTGCAATTACTGTATAACCTAATGGATTGAGGCCAGTTTTTTTTTCCTTTATGTTTTTTTTGTGTTTGGTGTGGTTGGACTCACTCCCTCGCGGAGGAGGCCAGGTAATATTCAGTGTAATATTTAGTGTATTCTCACAACCACCACCTGCAGTCCAGGTTTACTGTAGTCTTACAAACATGCTTCACACCTGTAGTCTGACCCTCCTCACAACCTTCACCTGGGAGCTGAGTCCTCCCTTACTCCTTCTCCAAACCTCACCTGATCAGCCCTACTGACCCTCTTACAACACCTTTTTTTAAGAGTGAGGCACCCCTTCACTTTTTTTTTTTATATGCAAACCCACATTGATGTAATGTAACCTCTCACAACATTGAGGTGAGTAATTTAGATAATTTACAGAACTGACAATCTGCAGATTGTTTTGCATATTTTATTGTCTAATGCCAAAGAACATCAAATTAAAACAGTGAAATGAAGTTTTAATTCTTCAACATCATCTCTGGGAATAGCTCCTCCAACCACACGTGGAGCGAGGCCAGGTTTACTGGAAAGGCAAACCTGCTGATCACTGGTGCTGACCCTCTCACAACCACGTGGAGGAGGCCAGGTTTACTGCTCTGCAAACCTGCTGATCACTGGTGCTGACCCTCTCACAACCCACGCGGAGTGAGGCCAGGCTTACTGCTCTGCAAACCTGCTGATCGCTGGTGCTGACCTCTCACAACCACACGTGGAGTGAGGCCAGGTTTACTGCTCTGCAAACCTGCTGATCACTGGTGCTGACCCTCTCACAACCACACGTGGAGTGAGGCCAGGTTTACTGCTCTGCAAACCTGCTGATCACTGGTGCTGACCCTCTCACAACCACACGTGGAGGAGGCCAGGTTTACTGCTCTGCAAACCGGCTGATCACTGGTGCTGACCTCTGACAACCACACGTGAGTGAGGCCAGGTTTACTGCTCTGCAAACCTGCTGATCGCTGGTGCTGACCCTCTCACAACCACCGTGGGGAGGAGGCCAGGTTACTGCTCTGCAAACCTGCTGATCACTGGTGCTGACCCTCCTCACAACCACACGTGGAGTGAGGCCAGGTTTACTGCTCTGCAAACCTGCTGATCACTGGTGCTGACCCTCTCACAACCACACGCGGAGTGAGGCCAGGTTTACTGCTCTGCAAACCTGCTGATCACTGGTGCTGACCCCTCTCACAACCACACGTGGAGTGAGGCCAGGTTTACTGCTCTGCAAACCTGCTGATCGCTGGTGCTGACCCTCTCACAACCACACGTGGAGTGAGGCCAGGTTTACTGCTCTGCAAACCTGCTGATCACTGGTGCTGACCCTCTCACAACCACACGTGGAGTGAGGCCAGGTTTACTGCTCTGCAAACCTGCTGATCACTGGTGCTGACCCTCTCACAACCACACGTGGAGTGAGGCCAGGTTTACTGCTCTGCAAACCTGCTGATCACTGGTGTTGACCTCTCACAACCACACGCGTGGAGTGAGGCCAGGTTTACTGCTCTGCAAACCTGTTGATTGCTGGTTTGACCCTCTCTTGTGCAGCGGAAACAGGTAAGCTGCACACCACATGAGCTGTGCAAGGAGAGGCATGCCACAGTCATCACTGAGATGTACACCATCAGTACACCACAGATCTGAGCATGTGACGGGAAGTGTTCAGATATTGAGAGGTATCGGACCTTCATGCACAGCCATGGTATTCTGACACAACAGATCTTAAAAGGTCAACAATAAGCCGGGTCAGAAAATCTAATACTACCAACAGGGAGCTTAAACAGGGTTACAATAACATACAAGGAATAAAAATCCCTATTGTTTTCAGTTACAATCATTATTTTATTTTTGAGTGAATTAATTACATTTAACCCCCTTTTATTGAGTTACAATCCTTAATTTTTTTCAGGAATGGCTGAAATACACAACCTACCAGCCAAAATATCATGTTTTCAGCACCCGGGCACTACTAAAACCCCAGCAACAATAGCAGGGACGTAAATCTGGCACAACCAACCCTATTTTCTATTCACTATGAGTCTGTTCATTACATTTCACCCTCCTTTTACTGAGTTACAATCCTTAATTTTTTTCAGGAATGTTTGAAATATACACATGACAGATTTTTTACATACAAAATATATAATAGAATAGAAATACAAACAAATAGAAATACAATAAGCAATATAAACTAAAATAAAGATAAATACAGTAAGGCATTTTTTTTAGCAGATTATTTGAGACTTTTATTTTGAATACGCTGACGACCCTCTCCGACTGACTTATGAAGTTGCATAATGTTGCCAGCAACTGTTGATCGCTTCACACAGGTGATGTTTTTTATGTTCAATATTAATGACAACATGTTTGTGTGTTAGCTGAGAAGTTACGTTTTTGAGGGCAGGCCAACTACAGGTATACCATAGTGTGTGTACAACACTGATCAACGAGGGACGTAAAGAAGACCTCTCTCTCTCTCTCTCTATCTATCTATCTATCTATCTATCTATCTATCTATCTATCTATCTATCTATCTATCTATCTATCTATCTATCTATCTATATATATATATATATATATATATATATATATATATATATATATATATATATATAAATAAATATATAAATAATTAGTTTAGCAGGCGCCTTTATCCAAGGCAACTTACAGACTAGGGGTGTGTGTGAACCATGCATAAACAGCGCCTCAACCGAAAATATGGAGCACAAGGAGGTTAATAATAGGTCCCGAGTTTTTTCGCAGGTTTTTTACTGTTAGATTTGTGGCTATAACTCTTTAATTATAAAGGTTACAGGTATATCTCATACATGAAATTGGAACAAATTGGACACCAAATGAAGCAATTATGGCCATATATACAAAAGGGACAAAAAGCAACCAAAAAAAAATGATTAATTGAAAATGTGCAAAAGAAGAAAAAAAACAACATTCAAATGGTTTGTCCGAGGCACCCTGATTATGTGGCACACGATGGGGCTGCTCACTGTGGCTTGAATAGCCAGCAAGGTAGCAACCAGGACAACATAACCCTAAACAGCTCCCGGCATCTGAGCCACAAACATATATATATATATATTATAGTATGTGTGTGAAAATAGGTCCTTGTGCCTTCGATGTCGCCATTTCATTTATATTGATTTTGGGTGTTTAAATACATCGCACAGACTCTTGCATCTCGATTTGTATTTCATTACTGACAGTTTATCAATTTTCCAAAAACTGGAGTTCATGCTGTTTTACTAAACATTTTTAAACTTAATACATAAACAATTACCAGAACACACAGGATCGTAATATAGGGCCAATTGCAACGAACTTGCAGAGTTAGTACGGAGCTGCGTACAAAGTTGTGTACTAGCTAGGCACGGTACTATCTCGGATCATCCCCAGCTGCATACTAAGTTAGTACCAATTGCAAAAAAAACAAGCGGAACAAAGTTGGAGACTAGCTGATCCCCAGCTTTAGTACGGTACTGAGGATCAAGCATTGTTGTTGTTCCCAAACAGGATCTGAAGGGGCTCTGAATCATTCTTTTCATTCATTCATTATCAGAACCGCTTCATCCCTTTTACAGGGAGCCAGACACGGCGCAAGGCGGGGGTGGCTCTGAATCAGAACATTTGAAATATTTGTAACAGTAATGTATGTATTTTACGATATTATGAGCTAATAATCATTTTTACAATGTTACAAATAGGCGACAGTTATACATAAATATTAAGTCTTCTCTAACATGTATTTATATGTCTGCACGTAATAATTTATTTTCTTACATTTAAGATATATATGCATGGTAAAGTACTCCATATCAGGGCACACGGACTTCCTATAAAATACTCAACCAAGTGCAATGCCATGAAATAAACTAAGCTGGTTTAATGTTGACACTCAACACACACACGAGCTGTTTCAACACGTTGTCATTGGACCACAGGTAGTACAAAACAGGAAGGGTGGTATTTGAGGACGTATCCTAGATAATCACTTCTAAAAACACCCTGAGAAGAGCACTGATTATTTTATTTTTCAATGTGCCCCCAGGTCCTACTACATAAAATAACACTTAACTCCCATTCTACCCACTGTGTCCCTACTCCTCAATATCTCTGCTCACCCCTAAGAACCACCAGTGTCGAGTCCTCTCAAATTAAAGGGAATGAAAAGACTTGCTGCCCCTCAAAAAAAAAAAAAAAAAAAAAAATAGTCTCTCAAATGTGAAAGCTACTATCGCATCCTACAGGCTCTACATGCATGACTGTAATGCTGCCCACACCTTCCTTCATTATTAGTAGTTAACAGTATTGTAGTCATAGTGAAATTTTATGTTACTATTACAATATCCGTACAGGCAGCAGATGCTTCAAATATAGTGACGACATATATATGTGTGTATTATATGCACACATTATTATTTCAGCAAAAATAAACTGCCGGTACATTCTGGGACTTTCACATGTCTTCCACTATTCCTCTTAGTATGATATTAAAATTCTTAGTCCATAGCAAGAGTTAAACTAAGTTATTACTTGGTATCCTCTAGAGGGCAGCAGCAGTTATTTTTGACTTCGTGCAATTGATACCTTTTTCAGCACGCAGCTGGGGACTAACTTCAGCCTCCAAGTTCGGTGTAATTGGTATTTAACTTGCGCACTAGTTTACAATGGACAAGCATTTCAACCACGGATCATCCCCAGTTAGATGCTGCTCTCAGTTCAGTGCAGTTGACCCACTGAGGATAAAGGGAACATTGACTGATTCTGCCAGAAAATGCCACGAAAGATCCCACGTTGCAAATATATCAGCAACGAGAGACTAAAAGATTTTCATTGCTTTGTTTTGAACACTGTGAAGGTGCCCGATGCATCCACAGGGAAATTCAACATTGACTTGTTTTGGTCATCGACAGCTGACCGTCTTCTTAATTTGAAAACATTAGCTTTCAGATACATCAATGCAGTAAATACAGCCGATGCCGGCGCAGCACCTCGCTGTGGAATCTTGTCCTGTCCGGATCGGATTCTCTTCGGAAGACAAACTGGAAGGAGCTGGTGTTCCTTTATATCAATCATGGAATTTAGAAAAAAATCCATTGTTTTCTAGTTATTATTTTTTAACTTATGCTAGTATTTTCATATCCAGTATGAGAGAAGGACCCAGTACAACTGCACAATAGTTTTGTTACTTTGCACACACTTGTTCAGAGATACCGCATCATTTTGGATTTTTTTTTTTTTTCTGTGCATAATTCCCTGGGGTGTAAGAGATTTGAAAGACTTTAAGAGAAGATTCAGGCAGTTGAGAGCATGAGAGTGCATTGTCAGATTGTGTGTGCTTTTCTTTATTTAAAAAGTGGTTTCTGTGAAGTGGTATGGTTTATATATTGCTTATGCTGCTTTTAGTAGTGACTTCAATATAATGCATACTGTATGTTTTCTAGGTTTGAAAGTGCTGTTGAAAAGTTACTGAAGTTTATTGTAGTTTAATTAAAATAAAAAATAAAAATAATCAGGAACTTTTTTGTGACTTTTGCCCCTAGAAGGATGTTATTAGAATAATCGAACTGATAATCGATAATCAAATTGACTTGTAAAAGTGATAATGTCTCATCACTAATCCATGCCTCCGATATGATACGCTAGTCATTCACAATACAGATGCAGCTTCAAATAGCAGAGTGAAAAAATAAAAATGAATCTCTGTCAACTTTCCCCTGTGTAGTCAGTCTATATCAAAAAGTGTTCTCTTAGGAGGTATTCCTATATGCATTGACTACTGGGTATGTTCCAAATCTGAAACAAATGTTAGAACATGTTGCTCGAAAGAAATCTGCAATAAATAATATATGGAATGGATACATTATGTAAACATTTCAACAGATAAAATCTTCTGTTATTAATGAAGTTATTACAAGAAATTGTATGTCCCTTCAATAGCAAAGCCACCCCTGCTATTAAGGACAGATGTTGTCGGCCCCTTGAATGGCCTTCATAACCCTGTATTTAAATAAATACATGCATTTGTTTTTCAGCTATTAAACAGAATCCCGTGTGCTGCCATGGACAGTGTGAAGATGGAATCTGTCCAGATTAAAGAGGAGTTCCTTGAACTTGTCCCCATTAGAGTGGAGTTCTCTGGGCTGGCTTCCCTCCCCATTAAACAGGAGTTCTGTGAGATGCAATGTGACAGCAGTCAGCCAGAGGACTCTGAGATTAAAGCTGAGCACAATGAATTGAGATCCCCAGACAGAAGAAACCCTTCCTGTTAAACAAGAAGAGGTGCTGGAAAATGTCCAGATTAAATGGGAGCCCCTGAAGTAGAGTTTGACCACATGGAACCAGGGAAGGAAGAATCTGAGGACCTCAAACCAGACATCCCTGAGCTGGAGCCTGTACGCCTGCGGGAGTGTAGCGTGGTGCTGGAGAGAATCTGTGTGAGAGAGCAAGGCACTGGAGAGGAAGGCTCTCCCAACAGCATGCAAGGAGGTGGAAAGGAAGACGGGCGCTCCCATTCAGAATGCAGTCTAGCAGGTGAGTGACTCCTAGTAGCTGTGACATTGTCATTCTCGATTGCGTGATATCCACAGTGTGCTTGAGAGGGAGGGAGGGAGCATGTAGGTTACTTTACTAGCTGTTTGTTTTTGCTGTACCACTCCAACCAGTTCAAGATAGGACTCAATACTGGTGAACTTCAGATACAGATAGAATGTAGTCATTGCTCTGGGAGGGGGGGGAATTATACCAAGGGGAGAAACACTAAAGTACTGTATATATCATTCTAAATGTTCAGTGTAACAGTATATGGATATTTTTGTAAATGCGTAAAATAATGCTATTTAAAGATATAATTGTAGCATGTGTTAGAGGAAATAGACCTGAAACATTACAGGAGGTCTTTGAAGGCAGATTTTGATCCCAGGGCTCGGTTTCACCAGCATCAGTCTTTACTGACTCTGATTTTTACACATAAAGCAGAGATGCCAATGTGTGTCTTATTGGCTGAAGCAGAAAACTATTTGGGAGGTTCTGCTGCTATGCAAAGGGGTATAATACTGTAACTTGTATTAAATAAATAGATGATGTGTCCTGTTTACTGACTGCTTTTACACATAAAGTAAAGGCTTTGTTTATTTGTTTTTTTTTAAAGCTGTTGTAACCTATTGCAAGCCCCCACAGCTGAAATTCACATGTTTTAATACACTCCCCCACCTGCCCTAAGTGAGGGATGGAAATAAGACTCTGTTGCATAGCAGATTCACCTGTTCCAGGTTTTAAAATGAGCCTGATTAGCCCCAATGTATAGGTAACAAGCACAGGTGTGTCTTATTAAACTGCTAGTAAAACCAGGAAGGGATCAAACTGCTATGCAAAGGGAGGCTTATTTCAATCCCTACCTAAGCCTACAAGCAGTCCCTCTTACTTTCTTTCCTGTTCCTATTTTCCAGTTTCCAGTCCAGCAGCTAAAGTGAGGACGGGCGCTGGAGAATATCCTGATTGTGGGAAAGGTTTCAACCAGTTTGGCCATTTTAAAAACACACCAGCGAACTGACACAGGAAAATAAACCCATTCCTGCTCTGACTGTGGAAAGAGTTTCAGCCAGTCAGGTACCCCTGAAAACACACCAGCAAAACTCACACAGGAGAGAAAACTGATCGCTGCTCTGACTGTGGGAAGAGTTTCAGTCAGTCAAACAACCTTGTTTTACACCAGCGAATTCACACAGGAGAGAAACTGTATCACTGCTCTTGAATGTGGGAGGAGTTTCATCAGTCAGGAACTCTGAAACACACCAACAAACTCACACAGGAGAGAAACCATATTGGTGCTCTGACTGTGGTAAGAGTTTCAGTTGGTCAAACAGCCTTGTTTTACATCAGCTAACTCACACAGGAGAGAAACCATATACTGCTCTGACTGTGGGAAGAGTTTCAGTTGGTCAAACCGGGCCTTGTTTCACACCAGCGAATTCACACAGGAGAGAAACCGTATCACTGTTCTGACTGTGGGAAGAGTTTCAGTCGGTCAAACAACCTTGTTTTTACACCAGCAATTCACACAGGAGAGAAACCATATCACTGTTCTGACTGTGGGAAGAGTTTCAGTCAGCCAGGAACCTTGAAAGCACACCAGCTAAACTCACACAGGAGAGAAAACCAGATTCCTTTCTCTGACTGTGGGAAGAGTTTCCGTCATTTAAACAAGGCCTTCAGAACACACCAGTGAATTCACAGAAGAGAGAAACCTTAAAGACTATGTTAATTTGGGACTGTTCTATCAAGGAAGAAAAACTGTTAACCACAACATTTAATTTGAAACAAAACACTTTTGAAATGTGAAAAACGCCAAGTTATAAAAAAGTGCCCAGCCATTTAAAGTAGAGAGATCAAAACACAAGTCAAGTTTCATGAAACCTTTGGGGCAACCTTGCTCAGCACAAAGCAAACAGACACAACTTTGAAAACCGGATGAGGTCCAAGGTTGTGCCAGTTGTTTCTTTAACTAGAGATATCAAAACACAAGTTAACTTGGAAGAAACAATTGGGGCAACCTTTAACAGCAGAAAACAAACAGGCACAACTATCAAAGAGGTGGGGCCAAGGTTGCTTTAATTTCTATTAACACATTTTCATTTTTTAATTCAGAACCAATTGTTTCTACTAACTTGGCTTGTGTTTTTCATGCATTTGATCTTCTTTTTACTGTGTCTGAAAAACACAAGCCAAGTTAGTAGAAACAATTGATTTCTGAATTAAAAATGAGAAATGTGTTAATTGTGAAATTAATTGATTAATTATATAACACAATAGTAAGCAACACTAAAACAACACCTATGTCTAACTTGTATTTAAATTAGCAAAATGTACTTTTTAAAGGTCGTTGTATCAAATTGAGTTCTATCGCTCTGCCTCTGAGTCGTTGTCAGTGCTGGAGCCTTCATCATGTGACGCAGCAACCAGGCAGACTCTGCATTCAGAGGATATAGAGGACTGCTGGGAAAGAGCCTTTTAGGTAGTGAAAAAAACATGAAAATAAAAAGTCACAACTAATCATGCATTTTTTAAAATGATCTAATGTTCAATAAATTATATTTTTTAGATGTGTTTATTATTTTTATTTGTCATGATTTGTGTGTTTTAATGCTGCACAGAATTCCTGTTGTTTAGCAAGATACTGGTTAATCTTCCCCTCTAGTTCCAGCTAGCACACAGCTCCTGGGTATTGCAACACTTCAGCATGTTTAGAGCTTGGCTGCAGTACAGGGAGCTCCTCTTTAACTCTGAGTCCCCAGCCAAATTAACCACATGCAGCGCGCAGGCTTCTCTTAATATAAGCTTATCCTCACCGCTCATTGGTCGGGCTTGAGTAGGTGATTTGCATAACTTTCCACCACTCGCACAGCGAGCCCACAGGGGGCGGTGCACACACACACACACACACAGAGGAAAACTACAGCTCATACTCAGACGTTAGATGTAATTTTTAGTTTGTTTGAAAATGTTTAATTAATTTTAACAGTAAAAAGTGAGCTGAGGAAACAGTGTGAAACCAGCAAGTTATTTTATTAGCTGCAAGTGCAGCATTTCTGCTTCTGTGCTTCTGGCAGCATTTACAAGTGCTGGAACCAGGCAGCAGCAGAGATGCAGACAGAGGGAGAAGGGAGTGACGTCACATCTGCAGACTGAAGTCCGAACGGGGCTAAAACAAACAACACAAGGAGAACACGTGTAAGAAAGCATCCGGGGACACAAGAGACAAGCAAACACAACACACGTGTGCAACCGCACACACACAAAAAACAACAACACAATAAACAACAAACAATTGAAAAAATAAATTGTACAAGTCCTGCAAGGGCTGATGGGAATCCAGTCTCCTGGTTCTACTTCAACCATTTCCGTTTCAACAACTAAAGTAAATTTGAATGTTCAACTAACTTAAAATGGATGAGTGTTATGAATACAATTTGAATTTGTAATGAATGTAACTTGATTAAATTTATTTAGAGGACTTTGGGGTTATAGTGTGTGTGTGTAATATATATATATATATATATATACACACACAGTTTTTATTGAAATTTAAGCCAGGGCTGGTGGGAATCAGCCCGCACCTCAAAGGTTTGACGAGGCATAGCGTTAAAAAACCTCTTCAGCTATGAGATTTAAAAATGTCATAAAATTTTTTTGCTCTCAAATGCGTTGTCTTCCAATTCTCAACAGAGTTCCATCCATTCTGCACGTTCTTGCGTGCGCTAAACAGAGACAGCGCTGTCACGTTACCATTTCAGCTGCGTTTTATAAACATGACACTGGCTGTGATAGAAGGACTGCCACATATCGTGTGTCGTTTGTTATACACAAATAAGCTTACCTGATTTTGAAAAAACGTCTTGAACGATTAAAAAAGCAAATTCCACACTACTGGGTTTGATTGAATGAGTCGCCACAACAAGCTTCTTCAATATGAAAGCTGAACATTAATTTCAATAAACACGTTTTTAATGAAAAAAAACAAATTGTAGCCTTTTTCACTAAAGTAAAAAACTGGCTTCTGTTATTTTTAATTTACCAACCATTTCCCATTATACCACTGCTTAATAACATTGGGAAGAACATTTTATTAAGGGTTAGTGTTGAACTTAAACGTGTTGGTGCTGCCTGTAAACCGAAAATCCCCACGCAGGAACATTACACCTGCTAATAAAATGTATTCAGCCATCAGCGGAGATGATTCAACCACGAACAGCGACATGGATGAGAATAGGAAAGTGGGAGGAGGCTGACGTAGAGGATGAAGACATGGATATTGCAGAGTGATTGTAAATAACGAATAGACTGTCAGTTACTTGAATAGGTGTTTCCTGGTATCTGCTGTAATATTGTGAGCTGTGTGTGTGTGTGTGTGTGTGTCGGGTTTACAGTCTACTTCAATTATATTCATCTGTGTTTTTTTCTTTCATGTTTCCAAAGTGCAAAACAAAAACTACAACTGCAAAAGAGAAAAGGAACCGATTATCAAGTGTAATAAAACTCTAAGATGTTATTTTTGTAATGATTTATCAATGGAAATTACAGAGGCATCGATACAGTACTAAATGTATTACAGCCATTAAATAAAAAAAAAGGATGTGAACTGATTTTTGTGTTAGTTTTGAATGGACGCTGTGCTCTCTATCTCCTTTCCATTGGATGGAGCAGCTGAGACTCATTAAAAGCATAAAAGGAAGGTTTCCCATAATATCCAGAAAAGAGGTGAATAACAGTCAGGTGAACAAAAGTTGGGAAGGAAAGAGAAAGGAGCGTTGGATAGGTTAAGGATTGGGCAGAGTTCATTAAATGAACATTTTTTAAGACTGGAGAAACATGAAGATGGAAAGTGTGAAAAATGTAAAGTAGCTGAAACAGTAGAACATTATTTATTAAAATGTGAGAAATAGGAGGAGCAGAGAAGGAAAAAGAGGAGGCTGAGAGAAATGGAGGTATATGAAGTCAATATAAAGAACTTGTTGGGGAAAGAGGACGGGAGACTGAATAGTTAAAAGGATACTGACGAAATATATAAAGGAAACAGGAAAAAGAAGGAAGTTATAATAAATAAAGATGACAGAAAAAATAAAGTAAAACAAAGACAGACAAAGGATCTACAGATGGAGGACGCTAATCATCTAAAAATAATAGATGGAATGCGTCCCATAGGATTAACCAGAAGAAGAGACTCCGCTTCGGGAGCATGCGCACAAACTCCATCCGGGAACGCATGCTGCTGGCGTTTCAAACACACAGCAGGAGGTAAACACGGAGATATTGCGGAGGATTTTATATATTTGTGTGTTTAGTTAAACGATATTTTACCCGTTTGTAAGGCGTGGACGATACTAAAAGGTAAGTTACAGTATTATTCATTTGAATTGAAGGTTATTTGTTTGTGACGCGCGCGCGTGAGACGCTTTGTTTATTAAAT
The DNA here is from genome assembly GCA_036884735.1 of Huso huso. NCBI lineage: Eukaryota > Metazoa > Chordata > Actinopteri > Acipenseriformes > Acipenseridae > Huso > Huso huso. Next base: position 1,501,533 of record CM072699.1, on the reverse strand, counting down.
GAACAGGAATGACGTCATCAACAACACCGAGTCCATTTAAAATATAACAATTCAACTAAAAGGCGCCGGGAAAATCAATCAAAAATAAGGTACCGACGTTTTTATGTTTAATATTAATGACAACGTGTTTGAGTCTTAGTGTGTTAGCTGGGTATTTACATTTTAGAGGGGCAGGCCAACTACCGCTATACCATAGTGTGTGTACAACACTGATCAACGAGGGACGCGTAAACTGACTAATTATATATATATATATATATATATATATATATATATATATATATATATATATATATAATGTATGTTTATCCAAGGCAACTTACAGAGACTATAGGGTGTGTGTGAACTATGCAAAAACAGCGTCTCACCCGAAACACGGAGCACAAGGAGGTTAATAATAGGGTCCGAGTTATTTTCGCAGGTTTTCTTACTGTTGTTAGATTTGTGGGTATAACTCTATAAAGGTTAGAGGTACATGTCATATACGTGAAAATCAGGGACATGAAATGAATGCGCACACACTAGGGTTCCATTAAAAAAAAAAAAAACTAAGTACCTGAGACTCGCCCTGTTCAATTCAGATTCACAAGAAACACAGAAAAGGAGAGGTGATTTTTAGGAAAAACAAAACAACAAAAAAAAAAAACATTTGTTTTTTTGTGAAAAAAATATTTTAGCATGGCCCGTTTGAAATATGGCATTGCATAAATGAAACAATGTAGGGACATGGATTTATTTATTTATTTAACAAATGGAAAAAAAAGTAAAGCAATTATGGTTAAATGCAGTGTGGAGTAGTGGTGAGGGCTCTGGACTCTTTGACCGGAGGGTTGTGGGTTCAATCCCAGGTGGAGAACACTGCTGGGATGTTTTATAATTTAAGGTATAGTTGTACAGTATAAATTCTCCGTTTGACATCACCCATAATATTCAACGAGTATACAAGACTATCTTATGTAACTACAGGGTAATATAAGACTTGTTACCATGAACCAGTCTTTTGTTTTGAAAAATAATCCAAGAATAATTAGCGTTGGCCACACAGTGTCAGTCTTCTTAAATCCACTGTTATTATTTTTTTTTGAACCATCAATGATAGGCTATATCAAAACCGCATTTCTCGCTTTATTGTGTAACTTTAAAACTACCGCTGGATTTTCCTCTAAACTTAGCTAAAAAATAGTAAATGATCAGCCAGATGCTGCAGAAAAATGCGTAATTGTTTGTGAGCAATTTATTTTGTGATTTTTGTGTTAGGAAACAAAACCTCAAAACATTTGGTAATATTAATTATCATACATTATGTTATCGCATATATATTAGTATTACACTTGCATGCTTATGTTTTAAAGTGTATATAAACTAAATTCAGTAGATGCAGAGTAATATCTTGGCTGTAAATGTTTTAAAAGAGGTACAATTTCATTGGTTTGTTACATCAAGAACTGAAAATAATGAAATGGATAGTGTCAGGATCCACAAGACATAAGTGACCTGAGCAACCCAGATTAACTGACCCACAGAGAATGATTAAAGTGATAATCCCCACTAACTTACTCTTTGTGGTGGAGCCTGACTGCTCAGGCGTGAAAATTTGAATTAAGTAAGAAAATTTAAATAACTTGTTAAAATATTCAATTTTTTCTGTTCCAAAAGGGCACCCTAGTCAATGAGTACTATCTGCCGGTCGGATGTGGTGTTTAACCACCCTTTCGCTTTTGGAGTGCAAAAAAAACTGACTAATTTGTCCAAACTAAAAAAGTACCGCAGGGATTTTCATGAAACTTGGACAAAAGAATCTCCATCACACGGACATGGAGCATATATATATATATATATCCCAATCCGCTTTGAAAACATACCCATATATTCTTATATATATATATGAGAGAACACCATATATATCGGGGAAGCAAGCAAAGTGTTCTTATAGTGTGTGAAGTGTTCTCTAAGACGAGTCAGCCACCAGACACAATAGGAATCAATCAATAATTAAATACATATGTATTACTTGTTATAAAGCATTTGCATCAGCTTATGAAGTTAACTGAATAAGCAAAAGAAAAAAGCTAAATTGATAAACTATAATAATAAAGTAACAGACAAACTAACGTTACTGAACTAGGGCCAAACTAAATAAAACCCAGCACCTTACACACACACGTTACAAAAAATACAGCAGCAACATACAAGACATGCACATTATTTAACAGAATGGTGAAGCAACTCACCAGAACGGGAAACACCAGATTGCTCTCTGACTTGTGTTGATTTAAAGCTTTTTTTTTCTAAGAGTTCAACAGTTTCCAACTTTTTATAGCAAGAGAAACTGAGGCGATTTTATATTTGATCACATCTATATTTTGTAGCGATGAGCTACACTGAAGGGACGTGGTTTCTGTACAGATTGAATAAACCAGTCAGTGTGCCTCAAGACACACCTTTTTTGACAAATTATATTTTAAAAGATTGAATTGACCATTTTAATTTAAGTTTGATGATTGATGAGTTATCAGGTTACACAGTAAAATTGTTATCGGGTGCCAACAAGGTGTTCTTTTAAATGAAGTTCCTGTTCCTTTAGCCAGAGCATTTCCAATGGAGAAACTTGTTTCATCACAAGGTGTTATATCAAAAAGTGTTCTCTTAGGAGGTGTTCCTGTATGCAGAGTCTACTGTATGTATGTTGCAAATCTGAAACAAATGTTAGAACATGTTGCTCGAAAGAAATCAGCAGTAAATAATATATGGAATGGATACATTATGTAAACATTTCAACAGATAAAATCCTCTGGTATTATGAAATTATTACAAGAAATTGTATGTCCTTCATTAGCAAAGCCACCCCTGCTATTAAGGACAGATGTTGTCGGCCCCTTGAATGGCCTTCATAACCCCTGTATTTAAATAAATACATGCATTTGTTTTTCAGCTATTAAACAGAATCAAGTGGTGCTGCCATGGACAGTGTGAAGATGGAATCTGTCCAGATTAAAGAGGGTTCCTTGAACTTGTCCCCATTAGAGGGAGTTCTCTGGGCTGGCTTCCTCCCATTAAACAGGAGCTCTGTGAGATGCAATGTGACAGCAGTCAGCCAGAGGTCTCTGAGATTAAAGCTGAGCACAATGAATTGGAGATCCCCAGACAGAAGAACCCTTCCTGTTAAACAAGAAGAGGTGCTGGAAACTGTCCAGATTAAACAGGAGCCCCCTGAAGTAGAGTTTGACCACATGGAACCAGTGAAGGAAGAACTGAGGACTTTAAACCAAACATCCCTGAGCTGGAGCCTGTATGCTCGCGGGAGTGTAGCGTGGTGCTGGAGAGAATCATGTGAGAGAGCAAGGCGCTGGAGAGGAAGGCTCTCCCAACAGCACGCAAGGAGGTGGAAAGGAACGGCGCCCCATTCAGAATGCTGTCTAGCAGGTGAGTGACTCCCAGTAGCTGTGACATTGTCATTCTAGATTGTGTGATATCCACAGTGTGGTTGAGAGAGGAGGGAGCATGTAGGTTACATTACTAGCTGTTTGTTTTTCCTGTACCACTCCAACCAGTTCAAGATAGGACTCAATACTGGTGAACTTAAGATACAGATATAATGTTGCCATTGCTCTGGGGGGGGGGGATTATACCAAGGGGAGAAACACTAAAGTACTGTATATATCATTATAAATGTTCAGTGTAACAATATATGGATATTTTTGTAAATGTGTAATGTAATGTTATAGAAAAATATATAATTGTAATGTGTGATGGAGGAAATAGACCTGAAACATTACAGGAGGTCTTGGAAGGCAGATTTTGATCCCAGGGCAAGGGGTTTCACTTGTATTAAGCATCAGTCTTTACTGACTGCTTTTACACATAAAGTAAAGGCTTTGTTTATTTGTTTTTTTTAAAGCTGTTGTAACCTATTGCAAGCCCCCCACAGCTGAAATTCACATGTTTTAATCAATCCACCACCTGCCCTAAGTGAGGGATGGAAATAAGACTCCTATTGCATAGCAGATTCACCTATTCCAGGTTTTAAAATGAGCCTGATTAGCCCCAATGTATAGGTAACAAGCACAGGTGTGTCTTATTAAACTGCTAGTAAAACCAGGAAGGGATCAAACTGCTATGCAAAGGAGGCTTATTTCCATCCCCGCCTAAGCCAACAAGCAGTCCCTCTTACTTTCTTTCCTTTCATTTTTTCCAGGTTCCAGTCCAGCAGCTAAAGCGAGGTCGGGCGGTAGAGAATATCCTGACTGTGGGAAAGGTTTCACCCAGTTAGAGCATTTTAAAAACACACCAGCGAACTCACACAGGAGAGAAACCGCATCACTGCTCTGACTGTGGGAAGAGTTTCAGTAGGTCAGGAGACATGAAAGCACACCAGCCGAATTCACACAGGAGAGAAAACCGTACGCTGCACTCGCTGTGGGAAGAGTTTCAGTCAGTCAAACAACCTTGTTTCACACCAGCGAACTCACACAGGAGAAAACCGTATTCCTGCTCTGACTGTGGGAAGAGTTTCAGTCAGTCAAACAACCTTGTTTCACACACCAGAATTCACAGAGGAGAGAAACTGTATCGCTGCTCTGATTGTGGGAAGAGTTTCAGTCAGGCAGGAACCCCTGAAAGCACACCAGCAAATTCACACAGGAGGGAAAACATATTGTTGCTCTGACTGTGGAAAGAGTTTCAGTCATTCAACCAGCCTTGTTTTCCACCAGCCAATTCACACAGGAGAGAAACCATAGGCAGCTGCTCTGACTGTGGAAAGAGTTTCAGTCACTCAGCAAACATGAAAAAAACACCAGAGAATTCACACAGGAGATCAACCAAAGATCGCTGCTCTAACTGTGGGAAGAGTTTCAGTCAGTCAGCCAGCCTTAAAAAAACACCAGCTGAAATTCACAGGAGAGAAACTTTATCACTGCCCCGACTGTGGAAGAGTTTCAGTTATTCAGAAACCTGAAAACACACCAGCGAATTCACACAGGAGAGAAACAGTACCACTGCTTTTGACTGTGGGAAGAGTTTCCTCCTAAACAAGGAAAAAAACACCAGCTTACCCACACAGAGAGAGAAACCGTGACGCTGCTCTGACTGTGGGAAGAGTTTTAGTCGGTTAGACAACTTTGTTTCACACCAGCTTAATTTTTTCTGGAGAGGATCCGCTTTTACGCTGTCTGACTGTGGGAAGAGTTTCAGTTTTAAACAAGGCCTTCAGAAACACCAGCAAATTCACAGAGGAGAGAAACCTTAACCTTTAGCGGGTCCATTTATTCAGCAATGCTAAAGGCAACACCGGGTCCAATTTATTTTAAATTAACGCGCAGTTTATTTTAAACCGCTGTTTAAAAGTATTTTTTCACAGTAAAACAGGTTTAAAAGGTTCTGCATATCAACAGGACACTCAGTACTGCATCTCCAGCCCGCCCCACCCTTTTTGTTGACTATATTTTTCACATAAAAACGTCTTAATAGGTACATGCACCGATAAATCATCTCTGATCACTTGTTTTTATCATAATTTATTTTATTTTTATAACATCTAAAAAAAAGCTGCAAATGTCTGTGATAAGATTTTGGTTGGATGCAGAAGCAGCTATCTTGTTTGTGTATGTCCGTGTTATCTATGGTGTCGAGCGATCTGTATTCATGAGATATGCTCTTTTGTCCCATCGGGTCCCACTCAGCCATTGAATGGTTTTCAGGCTTTTTCCGGAGAAAACGACTAGAGACCTGTATTTTACGCTTAAGGGGAAATTGCATATGTCGGACCAGGTCTGACATAGGACCGCAGTCGGTTAAAGACTGTTCTGTCATGAGGAAAAAAATGTTAACCTTGCATTATGAATCTCAAACAAAACAAGGAGGAAATGTGAAATGCTGTTATCAAAAGTGCCCTGCCATTTAAAGTAGAGATATCAAAACACAAGACAAGTTTCAAGAAACAACTGAGGGCAACCTTGGCCACACACACAAAGCAAACAGGCACAACACAGGAAAAGAGGTGGGGGCAGCTCATATTATACGTTCATTTTGTTTTTTTTGTTTGAAAATGTTAATTAACTTGGCTTGTGTTTTTCAGACACAAGTAAAAGCAGATCAAATGCATGAAAAACACAAGCCAAGTTAGTAGAAACAATTGATTTTTGAATTAAAACTGAGAATGTGTTAATTGTGAAATTAATTTGTAAAGGAGGATGAAAAGAAAACCAGAAGCCCAAATATACTGTAATGCAATGTAAGGGGTCTCTGAGAATTATTATCATTATTATTATTATTATTATTATTATTATTATTTAAAAGAAAAAACAAATCTTCCAACTGAATGTGCATTCAAAAAAAAATGTGTGTCGGGTTTATAGTCTACTTCAATTATATTCATCTGTTTTTTCATTAATGTTTGAAGTGCTAAAACAAAAAACTACAACTTAAAAAAGAGAAAAGAGAATTTGATTATCAAGTGTAATAAAACTCTAAGATGTTATTTTTGTAATGATTTATCAATGGAAATTACAGAGGCATCGATACAGTACTGTATGTATGGGGCTCAGCTAAATTAAAAAAAAAAAAAAAAGGATGTGAACTCTTTCTTGTTGTGTTAGTTTTGAACAGTGTGATTATGTACATGTTAAGAACAATTAGAAAAGTTTACAAACGAGAGGAGGTCATTCAGCCCATCTTATTCGCTTGTTGTTAGTAGCTTATTGATCCCAGAATCTCATGAAGCAGCTTCTTGAAGGATCCCAGGGTGTCAGCTTCAACAACATTACTGAGGAGTTGGTTCCAGACCATCACAATTCTGTGTAAAAAGTGCCTCTTATTTTCTGTTCTGAATGCCCTTTATCTAATCTCCATTTGTGACCCTGGTCCTTATTTTTTTTCAGGTCAAAGAAGTCCCCTGGTTGACATTGTCTATATTTTTTTAGGATTTTGAATGTTTAAATCAGATCGCCACATAGTCTTCTTTGTTCAAGACTGAATTGATTATTTTTTTTAGCCTGTCTGCATACAACATGCCTTTTTAAACCAGGATAATTTGGTTGCTCCTGTTGAAGTTGGCCTCCTGCCTCTGCCTATCCGTCCGCTCCAGCTCATCCAAACTCTGCCCCCTGCCTTATTTTCCCTTCCTCGATTTCTCCCACGCCACAGCGACGCTGATCTGTTCTCTGCACTGGCTCCCCTATCGCTGAAGACATCCAATTGCAAAACTATTGTACTCACGAATACACTGTCGTTGACCTGAATAGGTCCCTCCCTATCTCCAGATATAATTCTCCCTACACACCTCCTCCGGTTCCACCACCGGAAAATTATCTGGCCCTGTTTTTTTTCTTCCAGAGCCCGCCTCCTTCTCCTCCTTGCCCCTCAGTAGTGGAATGACCGATTACCCACGGATATCAGGACTGCTCAGTTGGCCACCTTCCAGTGATTTCCTCAAGACACACCTGTTCAGACAGCATCTGTAAACCTCACAACTCTCCACTATACTGGACTAGATGACACCCAGTTGTTCCAGTACTTGCATCATCTTGTACTTGCACTGAACTGCTCCATACCTGAGATTCTACCACTAATCTTAACTCTAATTACTTCCTGTATCTTGTGTTTGATTTTACTCATACAGGTATCTGTATTCAGGTTTTTTGTAATTGCTCTAATTTCAAAAATGTTCTCATCCTCTTATCATACTTAATATGTGCTCTTAATGGACTTTATGTAAAGAAGAGCAATTATTTTTACTATGTTAACTGCTCTTAGTTGAAATCGCTCTTAAATGTAATTATTTACCGCATTCGTTATTTTGCTCTTAATTGAATTTGATCTTATTTGCTACTGATTCTACTGTACTTTGTAACTGCTCTTATCTGTAATGTGATATTCTGTAATAATAATAAAGTGCTGTATGTACGAGATGACAGCTGTTAAATACAAAAAAGCATGTGAGCTCTTTCTTTGTAGTGTTAGTTTTTCTTAGTGGGGTTGTGTGCATGTTCAGAGTTGTCATGTATACCCCCCCGGGAATGGACGCTCTGTCTGTGTGGAGCAGCTGAGACTCTGCTTTGGAGCACGCGCACAAAATCCATCCGGGAACCCGACCTGCTGAAGACTAAGCCGTGTACAGTGTGTTTTGTTTAAACGATATTGCATACCAGTTTGTAAGGCGTGGACGATAAAAAACAATAATGTATAAATATATAAAGTTGAGTTACGTTATGTTATTAGTTAAAGTGTAGTTGTTTGAGACGCACGGGTGTTGCAGACTCTTTGTTGAATGAACAGGCATGACGCCATCAACAAGACCGAGTCAATGTGAAATATAACAATTAAACTAAAAGGCCGGGAAATCAATACACAATCAGGTAACGATGATTTTATGTTTAATATTATTGATTAGCTACTGGAGGCCGAGTTATTTTATGAGGTGCTGGCAAACTACTGATATACTATAGGGTGTACACTGATAAACGAGAGACGCGTAAATTAATTTGTAATTATTTATATTTTATTTTTAATTTATATATATATATATATATATATATATATATATATATATATATATATATCACTTAATTCAAACACTGTCTCTGTTTTCAATCACCGACAACACCCACAGTACAGAAATGTTCATTAATGATCAACAAAATGAGAATAAAAAAAAAAAAAGATGTAAAGCTGGTACATCGTATCTCAGAGAAACTGGAGAGGAACGGGAAATTAAAAAGGTAAAAAAATCATCCAAATAAAGCTGCAGCTCTAACGGATAACGACACAGAACGTCTGTACAGCATTGAAATTGGGAGACTCAAATGCTTGCAAGTCCTTCTCCCGCATTATGAAAATAAATAATTTTCTGCCTAAGGTCTTCAGATAGCGCTTTACTTGTTCCCATATTGACTTATTGGTAATGACAGCAATCATCCTATGCCTAACGGTTTTATACTCTCTTAAGATTGTTTTTACGATCCAGTATTTATAGACTTTTCTAGGATTAGGTTCTGCATTATCATATTGAAATTTCTAGCACCTTGTAGACAATGCTGTCATAGCATCAAAGGGTATGAATCTATTTCTTGTAACTTTATTTTCCTCATTTTGTAGCAGAAGCAAAACTTCTGCTACAAAATACTTAATAATAATAATAATAATAATAATAATAATAATGATAACAAAAAGATTTTTCCTAAAATGCTGTTTGAGAAATGTCTAGAAATTATACATTTCCATTGGGGTCTCTCTGTCTAATATTCATATATATATATATATATATATATATATATACACACACACACACACACACACACACTACATTTACTAAGAAAGCAGGAAGCACCCATTCAAATCTGGTAATGCTATGCTGTTAAGTTTTGGTATACATACCACGCTCTGATGATGTACCACTTTCTAACGCTACACTGGCTCTGTGGTCCAGATCACGGCTTCTATCAAAGTGAAAACAATGTCCACAAACCTGAACACTGAGACGGAGATAGCCACCAGACACAATATGAATCAATACATAAACATACATATTTATTACTTGTCAAGACTCGCCTGCATCAGCATATGAAATGAAACAAGTAAAAAAAAAACAATAGGCAGGTGTATGTTAATAAACTATAATAATAAAGTAACAGACAAACTAACATTAATAAACTGTCAAACTAACTTAACACAGCACCCCAAACACATGCAGCAGCAATTTAGAAGTCATGCATATTATTTAACAGAATGGTGAAGCACCTCACCAGGACGGGAAACACCAAATTGCTCGGTGACTTATTCAGTTTTTTCAAGAGCTAGATCAACAACTTTCTGCAGCAAGAGAATCAACGGGGCTGAAGTGGCGATCCAGTAAAGGTTTGTGTGGAGTGCAGGATGTGTTTATAGTCTGGACGCCGCGAGTTCGAGTCCAGGCTATTCCTTTGCTGACCGAGGACGGAGCTTCCAGGGGCAGTGCTCAACTGGCCGAAAGGCCGCCCGGGAGGTCGGGTTAGGTCAGGTGTCCTCGGCTCATCGTGCACCAACCCCCCGTGGTCTGGCCTGTAAGCTACCCAGAGCTGCATTTGTCCTCCCCGACGCTGTAACTCTGGGTGGCTGCATGGTGAATCTGCAGTGTGAAACAAAGCGTCGGATGACGGGCAGACGCTTGGAGGACAGCGTGTGTTCGCCATAGCCCTCCTGAGTCAGCGCGAGGGGTGGTAGTGTGAGCTGAGCCTAAAAATAATTGGCCATTCCAAATTGGGGGAGAAAATAGAAAAATAACTGGCAACGCCTAAATTTTATGAAAAAAAGAGAATCAACGGTGCATTGTTGCTGCAGATGCCAGTTTGTAGCGATGAGGTGCATGCGAGAAACAGAATACAAAACAATACAATGATATGACAGTGGTTCTGGAAAGATTTAATAAACCAATCAGTGTGCCTCACAACACTTTAACGAAGTCGCTTTTTGAAAAGACTGAATACGCCATTTGAATTTAAGTTTTGATGATGTGAGAGTAGCAGGTTACAAAACAGCAGTGTATCCGCTGTGAACTAATATTCATCGGTGCCAACAAGGTGTTCTTTTTTTTTAAGATCCTGTTCCTTTAGCCAGAGCATTTCCAATGGAGAAAATCTGTTTCATCACAGGGTGTTCCCTTAGGCGAAGTGTTCTCAGGAGGTGTTCCTGTATGCAGAGACTACTGTATGTATGTACTGTATGTAAACTAAACTTGCAAATGTGAAACAAATATTACAACAGGTTGCACAAAAGAAATCCACAATGAATAATATAGGAAGTGGATGAATTGTGTAAACCTTTTCACCAGATAAACTCCTCCTGGTATTATAAACTTATTATAAGAAATTCTGTCCCTTCAATAGTAAAATACCCCTACTGTTAAGGCCAGATTATGCTTTGTCCCTTGAATGGCCTTCATAACGCTGTATTTAAATAAATGCTTTTCTTTTCCAGCAGCTACTAAACAGAATCCCGTGTGCTGCCATGGACAGTGTGGAGATGGAATCTGTCAAGATTAAAGAGAGTTCCTGAAGTAGAGTTTGACCACATGGAACCAGGGAAGGAAGAATCCAAGGACTTCAAACCAAACATCACTGAGCTGGAGCCTGTACGCCTGGGGGGGAGTGTAGCGTGGTGCTGGAGAGAATCTGTGAAAGAGCAAGGCGCTGAGAGGAAGGCTCTCCCAACAGCACGCAAGGAGGTGGAAAGGAAGATGGCGCCCCATTCAGAATGCAGTCTAGCAGGTGAGTGACTCCCAGCAGCTGTGACATTGTCATTCTAGATTGTGTGATATCCACAGTGTGGTTGAGAGGGAGGGGGGAGCATGCAGGTTACATTACTAGCTATTTGTTTTTCTTCTACCACCAACCAGTTCAAGATAAGACTCAATACTGGTGAACTTCAGATACAGATAGAATGTAGTCATTGCTCTGAGGAGGGGGGGGGGGGGGATTATACCAAGGGGGAGAAACACTAAAGTACTGTATATATCATTATAAATGTTCAGTGGAAAATATATGGATATTATTGTAAATGTGTAATGTAAATGTCATTGAAAATATATAATTGTAGTGTGTGTTAGAGGAAATAGACCTGAAACATCGCAGAGGAGAACTCTGAAGGCAGATTTTGATCCCAGGCCTCGGTTTCTCCAGCATCAGTCTTTACTGACTGCTTTTTACACAAAGTGAAGGCTTTAAGTTTATCTTTTGCATTTTAAACTGTTGTAACCCAGTGCAAGCCTCACAGCTGTAATTCACATGCTTTAATCCACTCCACCACTCCAGCCACATGCCCGAAGCCTACAAGCAGTCCTCTTACTTTCATTCCTGTTCATATTTTCCAGGTTCCAGTCCAGCAGCTAAAGCGAGGGCGGGCGTGTGGAGAATATCCTGACTGTGGGAAAGGTTTCACCCAGTTAGAGCATTTTAAAGTGCACCAGCAAACTGACACAGGAGAGAGACCATATTGTTGCTCTGACTGTGGGAAGAGTTTCAGTCAGTCAAGAGACCTGAAAACACACCATTAATTCACACAGGAGAGAAACCTTATCTCTGCTCTGACTGTGGAAAGAGTTTCAGTCGTTAGGCAACCTTGTTTCACACCAGCTAATTCACAGGAGAGAAACCGTATTGCTGCTCTGACTGTGGAAAGAGTTTCCGCCATGCAAGCAACCTGAAAAAACACCAGCAAATCCACACAGGGAGAAACCCGTTTGTTGCTCTGACTGTGGGAAGAGTTTCAATCACTTGGCATACCTGAGAAACACCAGCAAATTCACACAGGAGAGAAAACATTTCACTGCTGTTACTGTGATAAGAGTTTCCGTGTTAAACGAGTCCTTCAAAAAACACCAGCTAATTCACACAGGAGAAAACCAGTTGCTGCTTTGATTGTGGGAAGAGATTCAGTCAGTCCGAAACCTGAAAAGACATCAGCAAATTCACAGATGAGAGAAACCTTAGACTGTGTTCAATGGGACTTTTCATTCATGAGGAAAAAACGTTATCCTTGCATTATGAATCCCTGTGTAATTACTGTTTTGTATCACTTTAAGAGCATGCATTTTAAATGGTCAAAATGCTCTTCAGCCTCTTGCACTGTGATTGTGTCAGAAAGTGGGCGTGACGCGACACGCATACAAGAGGCTTCTCTGCTGTCAGTTTAACCCAGGCTGTCAATGCAGTCAGTGCCTGGGAGCGGAATATGCAGAAAGGAAAACTATTCTGCACCTCATCTGATGGACGAGTCAGGAGAAATTGATAACCCAGTGTGGGGAATGAGTTTCAGGGTTCAGCATTTAAACTGCATAGACTTGAAAATAAATACGTTGATGGGAACGAGTAATTCCCGGCATGTAGCATCCCAGAGACAAGACTGCACTGCCCTTACTGGACAACCACCTGAGGGTTTGTTTGTAAATTCATCAACGATTCTAAAACTAATGAAAAATGATAGTGTCCCATGACTGTATTATGAGATGAATGAATATGCGCAATGTAGCTTTGCAATGCATTGTCCATGCTTGTATTAGTGCTGCTCTTTGTAAACTGCAGTATAGCAAGCACATGTGTATGGATCTTCATACAGAAAGTCAAATTGTGTAATCTGAGTTATGAGACTTGACTGTTCAATTAAACCTGGTGTGCTGATTACCGATTTAATGTATCAAATCAATGTGTGCATTTCAATACCTTCCTGCATTGCTTGTTGTTCCCAAGTTTAATAAAGTATTAGTATTAAACTCTTTGCATTGAGTGTATCATTCTGCATGAACCATTCCAGAAACTCACACTAGTGAGCCACATAAAAGGGAAAAATAACGCCCTTCCCATCTCTGCTCTCGGCCATCTCCTGCTGGATGTACACATCATCTTAAACTCAACTTCTTCAAGTCGGACCTTTTTCACCACCCTCCTCCTCCTCCCCCCCACCGACTACTCCATCACAGCTCCTAGTTCAGGCCCTGGTACTGTCCCGCCTTGACTACTGCAACTCCTCCTGGCCGGCCTCCCTGCCTCTGCTATCTGTCCACCCTGCTCATCCAAACTCTGCTGTCGCCTTGTCTTTTCCCTTCCTCGCTTTCTCCCACGCCACACCGCTGCTCCGCCTTGGCTCCCTATCGCTGCTCACATTCGATTCAAAAACTTGTACCGCCCATCGCTGCCTTGACCTTTTTCTCCCTCTTATCTCCAGACTATCATTTCTCCTACACACCTCCGCTTTCCTTCACCACCTGGAAGATTATCTGTACCCCACCCGCTCCCCTCTTCCAGAGCCCGCCTTCTCCACCCTCGCCCCTCAGTGGTGTAACGACCCACCCACGATATCAGGACTGCTCAGTCCCTGGCCACCTTCCAGTGCCTCCTCAAGACACACCTGTTCAGACAGCATCTGTAAACCTCACAACTCACTATACTGGACCAGATGGCACCCAATTGTTCCAGTACCTGCATCAGCTTGTACTTGCACTGAACTGCTCCATATCTCGCTTCCGTATTCTACCACTGCTCTTAATTATAACCATTTCCTGTATCTTGTATTTGATTTTACTCATACAGGTATCCGTATTCATGTGTTTTTCGTAATTACTCTGTTTTGAAATCATTCTCATGCATTTATCACGCCTATTACGTGCTCTTAATGGCCTTTACTCATAAGCAAATATTTTTACTATAAAAGTTAACTGTTCTTAGTCAAACTCGTTTTAAATGTAATTATTTACTGTATTCGTTACACCACCCACGGAGATATCGCGGGTGTCAGGGTCCATACAAATCCGCTGTATATCGAGAGACCCAGAAAAACAAACAGGCTGACAGATACTGTACCACCGCTCCCTCGTTTTGGGGCGTCAGGGTCCAGTGTAAATCCTCTACGCAACCTGCTTTTTCTTTTCATATCACTGTTTTAATTATAATACGGAGGGTAATTGCTTCTCATCAACTTCAGTCTCCACCACTTCACGAGTCTTCCTCTCCTTTCTCAAACGCACAAACCCGCTGCACTGAAAGGATCCGTTCAAAGAGGCTTGTTGTGGGGAGCTGACGTCACCGCTTGCAGACGTTTGTTAGCATTGCTGCCGCGTGCAAGGGCGCTGGAAGTCAGGTGCGGCAGCATGATTCCATCATATACAGGGTTCAGTTTTGTTCAATGGCTTTTCAGCACTCCAACCATAGAAATTGTTCCAGTGCCACTGTCCACGCGTGACAGTTAAAAAAAAACCGCTTCAGCAAATAGATATTTAATTTGCTTTGTGTTATTGTGCAATACGTGTGTATATGAGAACTTTTTAAAGCATTGGAACGATTAGGAAACAATTAAAATATGTATATAAACAGCTTGATTTATCAGTCATCTATTTAATTTTAATGCCGCGCTTGGGATTAGGTAAAAGCAGCCCCCCTTACAATATCCTTAATCATGTAATGCCCGTTTGCCAACTATATTTTAAAATCAGCGTCCTAATTGAAAGTTGCTCTTAAGCAGTACACTGTATGTGTGTAGCAGCACAAGACACAAACATTGTGGTGCCAGGCACGAATCTATTTATATAAAGTAGCCCTCATTACTTTTCTGGGGGCATTTAATGTTAAAATAATAATTGTTTCAGAAACTAGGGTAAGTAGTTTTCTTTTAACTCGTTTCACAACCTATTAAGTTTAGTGCTGTATTTCAATCGTTACAATGTTTCAAACTAGCGTTCCTCAGGCAATCCAACTGATACGTTGTTTCAAATCTGCTGATAACGTCTTTTCAACCGCGGAAAGAAATCAAGTACCGGTACATTGTTTCAAGTTTACCCTGCAGTTAACTGCAATAGATTCACATAGTACAGCACACACACACACACACGCGCACACGCACGCACGCACGCACGCACGCACACAAAGCCAAGGTAGGACTAGAAGCTGAAAGGAATGTCCTCGGTGCAGCAGTACTGCCAGTGGAGAAGCCTGGGCAGATGTAGTGTTTGTTTTTTGCGTGCGAGTTCAGAGTGGTTGCAAAGCATTCCTCTGCTTCGGAACAGTTCAGAATTTGGCAGACCGTTCTATTTTCCCTAGAAACATGAACACTCCAACACCATAGTTCAATTAAACGAGGATCTGTATTTGCATTATAACAGAGACAGTCCGGTTATCGAACGTGCAAACTATACCCGACAAATAAAGACAAAAGCAAAACATGAAAACAAAAGAAACGCATGGATAAATGAAAGCTAATTTAAATAAGCAGAATGTTACGCTTAGTTATAATCAGCAACAATGTAGCAACTAAAGCAACGACAAAGCAAAGTGTTACTTTGAAATGTCTTTAATCAAAACGTATTTTGGTTTTATGTGACTGCTGTTGTTGATATCGCTGTCGGATTCCTCACAAAAGGTACATTGCTAAGTCATT
Organism: Huso huso; assembly: GCA_036884735.1. Lineage (NCBI taxonomy): Eukaryota > Metazoa > Chordata > Actinopteri > Acipenseriformes > Acipenseridae > Huso > Huso huso. The sequence goes on along the minus strand of CM072699.1, from coordinate 1,485,636 downwards.
TATTACATTACTCAGTTAGAAGTGTACTACATTATCAGGCAGCTCAGAGTTATTATTATTATTTATTTTTAGCAGACGCCTTATCCAGGGCGACTTATAATTGTTACAAGATATCACATTATTTTTTACATACAATTACCCATTTATACAGTTGGGTTTTTTACTGAGCAATCTAGGTAAAGTACCTTGCTCAAGGGTACAGCAGCAGTGTCCCCACCTGGGATTGAACCAACGACCCTCCGGGTCAAGAGTCCAGAGCCCTAACCACTACGCCACACTGCTATTACATTATTAGTGAAAAAGTATTACATTGTCGGGCAGAAATTTCTATGACATTATCAGTTGAGTTATTACATGCTTGAGGATTATTACATCAGTGGAGAGTATTACATCACCGGTTGTGATAGTCATAGTTCTGATTAATTCTTCATAATCAGCTGCATGTAGATTCACAGCAAACCCCGCCGCGAGGATGCTGAATCTCGAACTGTCAGCCGCTTGCAGTTGTTTAAAATGTATTTTGTTTATCGCTGAAGCAACTGACCGGATTCGAGATTCAATATTCAATTGCAGGGTTGTGGTTAATCCATTGAGAAAGCAACAACGAGCACTCACAACCCTACAACACGTTCATAAATAAAAAAAACACCGTCATTAAGATTCAGGTTAGAATAATAAAATAAAAAAAAACATGCATAGATAAAAACAAAGCAAACAAAGACAAGCATTTTAAAAAAACAATATATTTTTTCAATTTAAAACACGATTAAAAATCTGAAGAGACACACGGGCTCGTTGAGAATTATCATTTGCAACACAGGATGGAAACGTCTTCATTTTCCAAGTGTCACGGATAGGGGCGGCGCCTTACAGTAATGACGTATGACAGACTTCCTTGGGCGCATGCCCACAAATCCATCCGGGAACGCTGGCCTTTAAAAAAACAAAAACTTCGTTTCTCAAACAGCAGGAGATAAAGACTGAGTCGCGCATTGCGGGTTTTTTTTTAAACGACATCGTATAAAAGGTTGTAAGGCGTGTACGATAAAAAATAAGGTAAGTGCCATTATTAAGATGTTATGAATTAAAGGTTAGTTGTTTTTGACGCGCTTGTGTGGCAGACTCTTTGTTTGCTAAATCAGTGAATTCGGCGTGGCGGCATCGACAAGACTGATTCCATTTAAAATGTACAAACTAAAAGACACCGGGGAAATCAATACAAAATCCGGTGACGGTGTTTCTTTATATTTAATATTATTGTCACATGCTGGAGACCGATTATTTTTGCGGTGCTGGCAACTACTGAGACAGGGCCTCCTAGGTAGGGCCCCGCCAAATTACACGGTGTTTTTGTAAATTTCACGGTCATATAAACATTTTTCACGGTTTCAGCTGTTTAATTCTTAAGTTTCACGGCGATATGTCGTAACTTCCAT
>CM072699.1:1340010-1483700 GCA_036884735.1 Huso huso | reverse complement strand
GTACTGCTTGAGATCGATGCAGATTATAAACTGGAACATGCATGCTTGAGATCGTGCAGAGGAACATCTGTACTGTCCATACAGATTATAAACTGCACTGTATAGTATCTGTACTGCTTGAGATCGATGCAGAGGAACATCATGCTGTACTGTCCATACAGATTATAAACTGCACTGTATAGTATCTGTACTGCTTGAGATCAGAGGAACATAAATTATTGTATAGTATCTGTACTGCTTGAGATCGATGCAGAGGAACATCATGCTGTACTGTCCATACAGATTATAAACTGCACTGTATAGTATCTGTACTGCTTGAGATCGATGCAGAGGAACATCATGCTGTACTGTCCATACAGATTATAAACTGCACTGTATAGTATCTGTACTGTCCATACAGATTATAAACTTATAGATCTGATCTTGGAGATGCAGGGTGACATGATGCTGTACTGTCCATACAGATTATAAACTGCACTGTATAGTATCTGTACTGCTTGAGATCGATGCAGGGTGACATCATGCTGTACTGTCCATACAGATTATAAACTGCACTGTATAGTATCTGTACTGCTTGAGATCGATGCAGGGTGACATCATGCTGTACTGTCCATACAGATTATAAACTGCACTGTATAGTATCTGTACTGCTTGAGATCGATGCATACAGAGGAACAGATTATAAATGCTGTACTGTCTGTACTGTCCATACAGATTATAAACTGCACTGTATAGTATCTGTACTGCTTGAGATCGATGCAGAGGAACAGCATGCTGTACTGTCCATACAGATTATAAACTGCACTGTATAGTATCTGTACTGCTTGAGATCGATGCAGGGTGACATGATGCTGTACTGTCCATACAGATTATAAACTGCACTGTATAGTATCTGTGTGAGACGATGCAGGGTGACATGATGCTGTACTGTCCATACAGATTATAAATGCTGTATAGTATCTGAGGAACAGCATGCTGTACTGTCCATACAGATTATAAACTGCACTGTATAGTATCTGTACTGCTTGAGATCGATGCAGGGTGACATGATGCTGTACTGTCCCTACAGATTATAAACTGAAAATGAAGTGCATTTTTACCATTTAAAATGCGTGCTCTTAAGAGTAATACACAAAACAGTAATTACACAGGGATTCATAATGCATGGTTAAAATTTTCTTTCCTCATGAGTGAAAGGTCCCATTGAACATAGTCTTTAAGGTTTCTCTCCTCTGTGAATTTGCTGGTGTCTTTTCAGGTTTCCGGACTGACTGAAACTCTTCCCACAGTCAGAGCAGCGATACGGTTTCTCTCCTGTGTGAATTAGCTGGTGTCTTTGAAGACCTCGTTTAACACAGAAACTCTTCCCACAGTCAGAGCAGCAAAACGGTTTCTCGCCTGTGTGAATTCGCTGGTGTTTTTTCAGATTGTTCGAGTGATTGAAACTCTTCCCACAGTAAGAGCAGAGATACGGTTTCTCTCCTGTGTGAATTAGCTGGTGTGAAACAAGGTGGTTTGAATGACTGAAACTCTTCCCACAGTCAGAGCAGCGATACGGTTTCTCGCCTCTGTGAATTCGCAGGTGTGAAATAAGGTTGCTTGACTGACTGAAACTCTTCCCACAGTCAGAGCAGCGATACGGTTTCTCTCCTGTGTGAGTTCGCTGGTGTGCTTTCAGAGTTCCTGGCTGACTGAAACTCCTCCCACATTCAGAGCAGAGATACAGTTTCTCTCCTGTGTGAGTTCGATGGTGTGCTTTCAGGGATCCAGACTGACTGAAACTCCTCCCACATTCAGAGCAGCGATACGGTTTCTCTCCTGTGTGAGTTCGCTGGTGTTCTTTCAGGGTTCCTAACTGGATGAAACTCTTTCCACAGTCAGAGCAGCAATACGGTTTCTCTCTCGTGTCAGTTCGCTGGTGCATTTTAAAATTCCCTAACTGGGTGAGACCTTTCCCATAGTCAGGATATTTTCCACCGCCTGCCCTCGCTTTAGCTGCTGGACTGGAACCTGGAAAATATGAACAGGAAAGAAATTAAGAGGGACTGCTTGTAGGCTTAGGGCATGTGGCTAGGTGGTGGAGTGGATTAAAGCATGTGAATTTCAGCTGTGGGGGTTGTACTGAGTTACACCAGCTTAAAAACACAAAGTTAAACTGAAAGCCTTTACTTTATATGTAAAAGCAGAGTCAGTAAAGACTGATGCTGGTGAAACCGAGCCCTGGGATCAAAATCTGCCTTCAAATTTCTCCTTTAATGTTTCAGGTCTATTTCCTCTAACACACTCTGTAAGTATCTATTTTTCAATAGCATTACAGTACACATTTACAATAATATCCATATATTTTTACACTGAACATTTATAATGATATATACAGTACTTTAGTGTTTCCCCCCCTTGGTATAATACCCCCCCCATATCTATAGTTCACCAGTAGCGAGTTCTATCTTGAACTGGTTGGAGGGTACAGGAAAACAAACAGCTAGTAATGTAACCTGCCCCTCCCTCCCTCTCAACCACACTGTGGATATCACGCAATCTAGAATGACAATGTCACAGCTACTGGGAGTCACTCACCTGCTAGACTGCATTCTGAATGGGAGCGCCTGCCTTCCTTTCCACCTCCTTGCGTGCTGTTGGGAGAGCCTTCCTCTCCAGCGCCTTGCTCTCCACGCAGATTCTCTCCAGCACCACGCTACACTCCGCAGGCGCACAGGCTCCAGCTCAGGATGTTTGGTTTGAAGTCCCTGATTCTTCCTTCACTGGTTCCATGTGGTCAAACTCTACTTCAGGGATGTCCTCTTTAATCAGGACAGATTCCATCTCCACACTGTCCATGGCAGCACACGGGATTCTGTTTAGTAGCTGCTGGAAAAGAACAGCATTTATTTATTTAAATACAGTGTTATGAAGGCCATTCAAGGGACAAACGCAATCTGGCCTTAACAGCAGGGGTGGCTTTACTATTGAAGGGACAGAATTTCTTATAATAAGTTTATAATACCAGGAGGAGTTTATCTGGTGAGAAGGTTTACACAATGTATTAATTTCCTATATTATTCATTGTGGGTTTCTTTTGTGCAACCTGTATTAACATTTGTTTCACATTTACACATTCAGTGCCGTGAAAAAGTATTTGCCCCCCCGTCTGATTTTCTGCATTTTTGCACATTTTTCACATTGTATTTGGTTAGATTTCTTTTGTGGGTTGTTGTAGTATATAGAGGGAGTCTGAGAGAAAAAAATATCACCAAAGTTTGGTGCTTCTTTCATTTGTTTGGTGTGCAAGGTAATCAAACATGCAATCTTCAGGTGTGAAAAAGTTATTGCCCCCCTAGTTAACTCAACCCAATTAAAGGGATAATTGGGGTCAGCTGTTTGAATACTTTGGTTAACAACCAGGCTGATTTGGGCCAGTCCTGCCCAATATAAATCTGACTAACTTTGGCCCTTACCATCAGGCGCAGCGTTTGGTTGCAGTTATTGCTGCTAAAGGTGGCGTAACCAGTTATTGAGTCTAAGGGCGTTATTACTTTTTTCACCGGGGGCTTTGGGTGTTGCATAACTTTCTTTAATAAATAAATGAAATATGTATCAAATTTTGTGTTATTTGTTTATTCAGGGTCCCTTTTATCTAATATTAGGTTTTGGTTGAAGATCTGATAACATTCAGTGTCAAAAATATGCAAAAATGCAGAAAATCACACGGGGCAAATACCTTTTCACGGCACTGTACACATATATACAGTAGTCTCTGAATATAGGAACACCTCCTGAGAGAACACTTCGCCTAACACCTTGTGGTGAAACAGATTTTCTCCATTGGAAATGCTCTGGCTAAAGGAACAGGATCTTCACTTAAAAGAACACCTTCTTGGCACCGATAGCGATTAGTTCACAGCGGATACACTGCTGTTTTGTAACCTGCTACTCATCATCATCAAACTTAAATTCAAATGGCGTATTCAGTCTTTTCAAAAGTGACTTCGTTAGAGTGTTGTGAGGCACACCGATTGGTTTATTAAATCTTTCCAAAACCACCGTCATATCATTGTATTGTTTTGTATTCTGATTTCCACGAGTGCACCTCATCACTACAAACTGGCATGCAAACAAACATGCATGCACCGTTGATTCTCTTGCTGCAGAAAGTTGTTGATCTAGCTCTTGAAAAAAACCTGAATAAGTCGCAGAGCAATCTGGTGTTCCCCGTTGTGGTGAGTTGCTTCACCATTCTGTTAAATAATGTGCATGTCTTGTATGTTGCTGCTGTATTTTGTAATGTGTGTGTGGTAGGGTGCTGTGTTAATTTAGTTTGACAGTTTATTAATGTTAGTTTGTCTGTTACTTTATTATTATAGTTTATTAACATACACCTGCCTATTGCTTTTCTTTTTCTTATTTCATTTCATATGCTGATGCAGGAGAAGTCATGACAAGTAATAAATATGTATGTATTTATGTATTGATTCATATTGTGTCTGGTGGCTATCTCCGTCTCAGTGTTCAAGTTTGTGGACGTTGTTTTTCACTTTGATAGAAGCCGTGATCTGGACTATAGAGCCAGAGTAATGTTAGAAAGTGGTACATCATCAGAATGTGTGCAAAAACTTAACTCAACTTAAAACTAAACTGAACACACACACATACATATATCTAATATATACATATATCTATATATATATATATATATATATATATATATATATATGTGTGTATGTGTTAAGTTTAGTTTTAAGTATTAGATATGTGTGTGTGTGTGTATGTGTACATATATATATAAACACACACAATCGATTAATTGGGCACACAAAATGTAATCCTTTGAAAAAATATCGATGACTGTACCGTCCACAGAACCCTGTCATCGGAAAAAAAACACAAAAAAGTACCATTCCAAGGTTTAACATTTAATTTTGAAACTCTAAATAAGTGCAAACTATATACAATCAGTTTTCATCAATTTGCACAATTTACAAATTATTTAAAAAACGCCAAAACACACAATGTGATTCGTTACACTGCGCATGTGTGGAGGATCAATAATACCATGTCAGGAACGTTTCATTGTCAACTATCTTCTGTTTTAGATGAATACACTGCTGTATATAAACACATGCAATCAATCAATCTGAATTTCTGAAGCAGTGCTGATGGTGGCATTGTAACAGAAACGCCTTTCAGACTTCCCTGCAGCACGCTTTGCAATGTGCGACTCGGGGAACACGCGTACCGCAGATCTGCTGAACTAGTCACAACATCCGTGTTCCCATGCCCCACCGTTAAGACCACTCCTGCATATTTTACACAAAGTACGCTTTCTCCAGCGTTGCTTAGGATTATGTGACAATATGTTGTTGACGTTTACATTTATATATTTTTCGAATGCATTTTAAAGATAACTGACGCTGATAATATATGTATAAAGAAATGTTTTATGTCCGCGCGACTCAGCATAGAAACAAACAAAATAAAAACGTTGTCCGCATAAATTATTTGCCATGTTGTATCTGTGTTAGAATATATATATATATATATATATATATATATATATATATATATATATATATATATATATATATAATTAGTGTTAGTTTACGCGTCTCTCGTTTATCAGAGTAGTATATCGGTAGTTTGTCAGCACCTCAAAAAATAACTCCGCCTCCAAGATATGTTGGCAATAATATTAAACATAAAAACATCGTTACCTGATTTTTGATTGATTTTCCCGGCGCTTTTTAGTTTAATTGTTATATTTTACATTGACTCGGTCTTAATATTGATGCCGCCATGCCTGGTCATTCAGCAAACAACAAAGCGTCTGCCACACACACGCCCTTCGCAAACAACTTACTTTTAATTAATAACATCACTTAACTCACTTTTTTATTGTCCACGTCTTACAAACTGGTATACGATATCGTTTAATAAAAAATAAAATAAAAAAAAAAACAGTTTGAGAAACGAAGCTGTGTGTTTGAAACGCCAGCAGGCCGGTGTTCTCGGATGGATTTTGTGCGCATGCGCCTAAGCAGAGTCTCTTCTGTTTTGTTATTGTCGCCACCTACTGTTCAGATTTGGCTATTAAAACTGCTGTGAACACTTTTAAAATCTCTGTGTTAAATATTTAATCTTCCAGTTTCCTAATATATTTTGCAATACATCCAATAACACCTATTTTTTTATTTTTCTTCCTTCACCTATACCATTTTAAAAAAATAAATTATTGGAAATATTGCAATCCCTTCATTCTTTCCACATATCTTCTCTCACTTTCCTATATCGAACACATTCAACCATCAGATGCTCCACTGTTTCCATTACACTCCACTCCACACATGTCCCATTCTCATGCGCTCCAGGTCTATACAGGTGTTCCTTTAAAGCTGAATGCTCTATAAGAAGCCTTATCAATGCTGCTGCTTCCTCCTTCCTATTCCACCCATACCACCCTCCCCTTATTTTAACCTTACTTACAGCCTTATAAAACGTCCTACTATTTATTAAACTAGATAATTGGTTCCCTTTTCTCTTTTGCAGTTGTAGTTTTTGTTTTGAACTTTGGAAACATGAAAGAAAAAAACACAGATGAATATAATTGAAGTAGACTGTAAACCCGACACACACAGCTCAAAATATTACATCAGATATCATGAAAAACCTATTCAATATCCATGTCTTCATCCTCTCGCCAGCCTCCTCCACTTTCCTATTCTCATACATGTCGCTTCGCGGGCTTGATTCATCTCCGCTGATGGCTGAAAGGCAGAACATACCTTCTTGACCTGTCAGAACCCAGACTTCACATTCAGCAGCTGCTCGACTGTGCTCCAAGGAGACGATTACATAAGTCAGTTTGAATCAAGTTTACTCGTCTAAATACCCGCTCCTTTCAGCGCTAGCAGGGGTGGTTGACAGTACAGTCAGCATGAAGTCTGACAAATCTGCAGTCAGAAGTGTACCTGCATCATTTCTCAAACCACCACCCTGATCCAATACCCTTTAGGGAGCTGCTGCTCAACAGTATCCTCCTCCACTGAGCAATGGGCTGCTCCTTGCCTTCACTGCGAGGGTCTTGTTGCTGCCAAGTTGGGGGCTAACGGCTACGAGGCAGTGTGACCTGAACCTTTAAAAACATAAAGGAGTTTAATGATTTGTTTAAAACTTGAAGTGGCACAACAAGGCACAATTAATAGTTTAGTATTTTAATATGAGACAATGACAATGTATAAGCTGACACCCTGGGATCCTTCAAGAAGCTGCTTGATGAGATTCTGGGATCAATAAGCTACTAACAACCAAACGAGCAAGATGGGCTGAATGGCCTCCTCTCGTTTGTAAACTTTCTGTTGTTCTTATGTTCTATTTTCCTTTATTTAGAATTATTTTCTATATATTGTATATATGTGTTTGTTTTGCGGTTTTTGTAAGCCTGTAATTTGAATTGCATTTGAATTAATATTATTTTATTATGAATTAGTCATTTAGCAGACGCATTATTATTATTAGTATGTGTTGTTTTAAAATCGAGTTTAGACTCATAAATAACAAACCTTCACCGCCTAATCTGTAAGTGTTACTATAAAAATCTCAATCTACAACCTTAAAATCTGTCAAAATCTACAGTAAGACCCCACCAGCTCTCTCATACCACCCACATTTTAAATGAATTGAATTTATTTCTTATTTGGAGTTCTATTTATTCTGGATTTAAATATTAGTAATGAAGAGTGTTTTAGGATTCGTAAATGCTGTCGAACCTGGACTGAAATATTCAACCTCCAAACTTTATAAAAGTAACTAACAAAATAACAAGACCAAGAAAGATTTAACATCATGTTTTTTATTTACATGTTTACTACTCAAAACACAAAATGCTGTGTAGTATCCAGTAATTATTCAAAGCGAGTTAAACCTCAAAACCCATTTGCACAATCACACAGTAATGAGGAGTGTCAGATTGTGCGTATTGCTGGTGTTTCTTCATGCCTGTGTGAGTGATACAGTCATGACCAGCATGTTTCACAGAGGAGTCTGTCCGGCAGGATTCACAGAGGAGTCTGTCCGGCAGAATTCACAGAGGAGTCTGTCCGGCAGGATTCACAGAGGAGTCTGTCCGGCAGGATTCACAGAGGAGTCTGTCCGGCAGGATTCACAGAGAAGTCTGTCCGGCAGGATTCACAGAGGAGTCTGTCCGGCAGGATTCACAAAGGAGTCTGTCCGGCAGGGTTCACAGAGGAGTCTGTCCGGCAGGATTCACAGAGGAGTCTGTCCGGCAGGATTCACAGAGGAGTCTGTCCAGCAGGATTCACAGAGGAGTCTGTCCGGCAGGATTCACAGAGGAGTCTGTCTGGAAGGATTCACAGGAGTCTGTCTGGCAGGATTCACAGAGGAGTCTGTCTGGCAGGATTCACAGAGGAGTCTGTCTGGCAGGATTCACAGAGGAATCTGTCTGGCAGGATTCACAGAGGAGTCTGTCTGGCAGGATTCACAGAGAAGTCTGTCTGGAAGGATTCACAGAGGAATCTGTCTGGCAGGATTCACAGAGGAGTCTGTCTGGCAGGATTCACAGAGGAGTCTGTCTGGCAGGATTCACAGAGAAGTCTGTCTGGCAGGATTCAGAGAAGTCTGTCTGGAAGGATTCACAGAGGAGTCTGTCTGGCAGGATTCACAGAGAAGTCTGTCTGGCAGGATTCACAGAGAAGTCTGTCTGGAAGGATTCACAGAGGAGTCTGTCTGGAAGGATTCACAGAGGAATCTGTCTGGCAGGATTCACAGAGGAGTCTGTCCGGCAGGATTCACAGAGGAGTCTGTCTGGCAGGATTCACAGTAGACGTGAGATTCATTCTGTGGTAAATTCCTCTCAATATTTCTGACCAGCCAACCTCGATCTTTAAGATGGAGGAGAGTGACTTTTTTATGATTACTATTTTAATAACTAATAAGTAAGGCTGGAATGTTGTCATGGAAATTTGTACTGAAAATCATGGAGCAGTCACAGTAAATTTGTTCAGAATCACAGAGGACAGGGGAAATGGTGTGTGAAGTTACGGGATGAAAATTCAACAGTGTGTGTGTGTTTTTTTATACAATCTACAGTACCTACATAGACATGAAATGAGTCTATCTATACAAGTAGAAAAAAGCGAATTAATCTAAATATTTGTTTATTGTGGTTTTCACAACATCAGGTTCAAGTTTTAATCCTGTAGATCGGTAAGCTTCACAGCATAGAACAAGTACACTGTACAGGATAGAAAGCAGGTTTAAACCTCGATTAAACAATTCAGAAAATATCTCCTTAAATGAGATCCACTAAAACACTCTAAATAACAATCATTATCACTCAGTAGTGCGTCCACAATGTCATTTTAAACATATTTACCTCCCTGGTCTGTAGGCAGCAGAAAGGAATATCCCCTTGAAAGTGTCCTGAAGGCATCAGATGATTCGAGGGCATTTGCCATTCACTCCCACCTTTCACTTCCCAGCTCATCACCTCTCCAACATCAACCAACTCTGACTCTGACCCCTAACCCAACCCCAACCCTAACCTTAAGCAACCCCATCCCTAAAACCTAACCCTAACCCTAAACCTAACCATTAAGAATCATCTGATGCCCTGAAGACAGTTTCTAGTTGACATTCCTTTGTGCTGTGTTCTGGCAGCAGTGTGGAGTAGTGGTTAGGGCTCTGGACTCTTGACTGGAGGGTCGTGGTTCAATCCCGTGGGCACTGCTGTTGTACCCTTGAGCAAGGTACTTTACCTAGATTGCTCCAGTAAAACCCAACTGTATAAATTGGTAATTGTATGTAAAAATAATGTGATATATGTATAATGTGATATCTTGTAACAATTGTAAGTCGCTCTGGATAAGGGCGTCTGCTAAAAAATTAAATAATAATAATAATAATAATAATGTATCTGCCGTTCCCCAGGGGCAGGATCACAGCCAGATTGCCATCTCCCTAGGCTTTAACCAGGCTTATAAACATCTTCTAATCCAGCTGCACCCAGTCCTGGGGTTCAGAGCTCCCTCAACGAAGTCTGTTACTATAATTCATATTGAAATGATCAGGAGCCAGGAGTTTGAGCAGGGTTAGAAACTCACACTAGCCCTGCTGCTGCTGCTGCTGCTGCACCCAGTCCTGATGCGGCAGCCACGGATTGGAGTAGCGACTGCAATCGTTTACCAAGGGGTCATGGTGACGGTGTAAGTAGGGGACAGAGCGATGCAATCTGTTACTTTGTTGTGGTTATGCAACTGAAAGGACCGGTATTTTGTTTGTTTTTGTCAGTCTGTCTATATCGTCTTGTTTGTCTTGTGTATTGAGACTAGGCGGCTAAACATGGTCCGGAGCTGTCGCCCACGGCCAGCACAAAACCCGGACAACAACACACTGACTGTTCACTAAATAACATTGTAAATTCACAACCAGCACTACAGCACTCACTGGGAGAGGTGACCGTGCTTGTGTTTGGGTATTTGCATTGGGATTATTGTTCTTGGGGGGATAATTGTTCATTGTAAACGGGACTGCAACCCATCATCATCATTTACTGTGTGATACACATCGTTGTGGATTGCCAGCCATCTTTGTTTGTCTCTGTTTGGTCAACAGACCCCTGGATTAAAAAAAAAGAAACCTTTTTCACTGGTAATTTTTTTGTCTTTCGTTTCTTGTTGGATTACTGCACTGCACCTGCACTTACCACTTACCACTTTGCCAAACGTGGGATGATGGACCGCAACGCACTGGCAGAGCTGCTGGATACTAGACGGGAGGCACAGGAGAGTAGGAGAGAGGAGTGATACATTGTGCTCCTTGAGAAGGTAGGGATGGCACTGACGCCACACCCTACAGCAGCACTCACAATGATGGCTCCGACAGCTCGGGCGCTGACAGCGGAGGATGACCCAGAGGTGTACCTCGTCATATTTGAGTGGCTAGCCACGACCTTGTCATGGCTGCGGGAGTACTGGGCAAGCCTGATCGGGGAGGGTCAGGCAGCATACCAGGCACTGAGCGACGTGGATGCCGACAATTACGACCTGGTGAAGCTGGCCATTCTCTGTGATCTTAACATCACCGTGGAGACTCACTGGGTACGGTTCAGGTAGTGCTGAAGATCCCCGGATACACGCCCCAGGGTGGTTGTGGAAAGGTTGTGTGACCACATGGTGCACTGGCTGACCCCTGCCAAGAAAACCAATCTGCAAATGGGGGAGGCAGTGGTAGTGGAGCAGTTTTGCCATGTGGTCGACGCCGAAACCCAAGCCTGGATACAGCTCCACAACCACGACACCCTGGATAAAGCCGTCAAACTGGCCAAGGACTGAAGACTCCCTGGTCTCCGCCCAGACAGGGATACTTTGGCTCCCGTCCACGAGCAGCCGAGCACCTCCTCCTATCTCTCCCACCAGCACTGGCACTGGGATCCAGACCTCTGAGACTGCCGACCCCAATGGGACACCTTGCCTCCCCTTCATGGAGACCAAGGTTGACCCCAGCTGGGGTAGAGGTGTTGCCCCTGCCCCATTGCCATACCAGCAACGGGGAGATATCTAACCAATGTTCCTCTGTCCCCCAACACGTTGTAGGTGTAACCAACAGGGACATCTGGCCAGGTCATGCCGCTGCCATGGGTGTGGACGTGGCCGCGTTTAGTTGGGCACATGAGATAGGTAAGCTTGGGAAAATGGTCGGGAGGGGCCTTGTATGATTGATGTGGTTTTAGGAATGTGAAAACCCATGCATTAGTGAACACAGGATGTGAGCAAACCTTAATTAGAACAGCTCTCTTGGGCAGTGTGTCGTGGCGGCCACAAGGTCAGGTGGCCATCTCCTGTATCCATGGAGACACGGCGGCATACCCCACACTAAAGCATATTTATCGGTCGGACCGATAAAATGTCACCTGGTAGTGGGGGTGGCGAAAGGCTACCACACCCAGTTATTCTGGGCTGAGACTGGCCAAACTATAACTATAACTATGTTGAAATCAATGGCAGTCCCGACCGCACACGTAAACGTGGCAGAAAAAAAAAGAAAGGGAAATAATTGGTGATGTTTTTCCCTTCCAAACTGAAAAGTTTCCCCCCTTTTCGTCCCAGAAAAACGAACAAAGAGAGATGGATAAGAAAATGGAGGGAGCATTAATGAGACATGGCTGGTGTTTGGTGGGAGAATGCTTGAATGGTAACAAACACCAGTCAAAGGAGTTGAACGCAGTGTGACCAAGAGGGTGAGGTTACTGGGCCATCCAGGGCAGATGCTACTCCGCCCCTCAATATACCGGACATGTGGCACTCAAGCGCGGACATAGTGTGGGGCCAACATAATGACCCGTCACTAGTGCACGCTTGGGGACAGGTCCGGTCTGTTGAAGGTAAGGATGTTGATGGCACTGGGCGCTAGTATTTCCACACTTCAGTATCAAGGGCAATTACTGTATAGGGTAAACCCTGCCACGGGCACAGGACAGCCTGTAAAACAATTATTGGTTCCCCCACTTTGGGAGGAGCAGCACAAAGGCTCGTCCAAAATGTAGTGCAGCATGTGCTCCTACTTAGAGATCGTCTGGATTTGGTCGGTCGTTTGGCCCAGGACAACCTCAAGCTCAGCACTGGCAACAGCAGCACTACAATACCAAATGCACAAATTCAAACCTTTTCACCAGGAGACAAAGTAATGCTGCTGCTTCCCTCCTCAGAATCGAAATGATGTGCTAAATGGCAGGGGCCATATGAAGTGATTTGGATTATAGGAAAGGTGAATTATGAAATTAGACAGCTTCCACTGGAGATATTTTCAAATGATGGCGCTCGTTTCTGTCATAACACAGGCATGGGACACTATCAGTTTTCATTAGTTTTAGAATCGTGATGAATTTACAAGACAAACCCTCCAGGCGGTTGTCCAGTAAGGACGGTGCAGTCTTGTCTCTGGGATGCTACATACCGGGGTCGGGATACTCGTTCCCATCAATGTATTTATTTTCAAGTCTATGCAGTTTAAATGCTAAACGCTGAAACTCATTCCCCACACTGAGTTATCAATTTCTCCTGACTCGTCCATCAGATGAGGTGCAGAATAGTTTCCTTTCTGCATATTCCCGCTCCCAGGCACTGACTGCATTGACAGCCTGAGTTAAACTGACAGCAGAGAAGCCTCTTGTGACGTGTCCACGTCTCCGCCCACTTTCTGACACAATCACAGTGCAAGAGAGCTGAAGTGCATTTTTACCATTTAAAATCCATGCTCTTAAGAGTGATACACAAAACAGTAATCACACAGGGATTCATAATGCAAGGTTAACGTTGTTTTCCACATGAGTGAAAAGTTCCATTGAAGGTTTCTCTTTAAGGTTTCTCTCCTGTGTGAATTCGCTGGTGTCTTTTCAGGTTTCCAGCCTGACTGAAACTTTTCCCACAGTCAGAGCAGGAATACGGTTTCTCTCCTGTGTGAATTTGCTGGTGTGTTTTCATGTCTCCTGACCTACTGAAACTCTTCCCACAGCGAGAGCAGCGATATGGTTTTGTTCACTTTACTTTCCAACTTACCTGTACTTCTACATACTTACCTGTACTTCTACATACTTACCTGTACTTCTGTATACTTACCTGTACTTCTACATACTTACCTGTACTTCTACATACTTACCTGTACTTCTGTATACTTACCCGTACTTCTACATACTTACCTGTACTTCTACATACTTACCTGTACTTCTACATACCTGTTCCCTGTAATTATTAGTTTTCTTTCTTATGATTATTGTTTTTACTGCTTTCAACCTTTCTTCTTTTTTCCTTTCTTTATTGGTTCTATATTCATCTGTATTTCGTTTTTTGTTGATATTTCATTTGTTGACATTATTGTTCACAACAAATAAAGCGGCTGTTTGTGAAATCGACACCTCTGACATCCCTGCTTTTCCTGTCTGTCACTCTTGCTGACTTATTTAGTTATATGAATAGAGCCAGTAGTATCTCCTCAGGGAGGACAGTGTAGCTGCTTCTCAGATGTGCAGAGTGACCATTAAGGGGCGTTCACACCAGACATGGCGCGGCACAAGCAATGGTTTTCAATGAAGACGGTCAGGCATTCAAGCTAGATGAAATATTTTCAACTTTTGCCACGCTGTGACGTAAACTACCAGCAAACAATCAGGGGAAACCAGAGCTCCTGTATCAGCCGATGATATTCGCCGTGCCTTTTACTTTTCTTGAGGATCTCCTGGACCCACAGCGATCTTACATTCTTTTTCTTTCTCCGGTAGAGCAGGGCGATCGCAATTCTCTTTTTTTGTTTGCTGTTCATCGTTCCAGGTATTGTGTTGTCAGATGCACAGTACCACTGATTGTTGCCACGTTTACAGTCCCCCCATGATGATATGATGGGATGGCAGTAGTTGCATTTTTAGTCATGTGTATACGATAATGCTCAATAATATCAGTGTATAATGATGCCTTTACCCAAAACCAGACAAAACTCACAAAGAAAATATCTCAATTTTTAAAGCAATATGATTTTATTTTATTTTAAACAACACGATTGTCTGATATTGTGGGTAATTGTGGGGGGATTATGATGGTGTGTGTTGGGGGTTAAAATTAGGGTTTATATATATATATATATATATATATATATACAGACAGCTCTGGAAAAAATTAAGAGACCACTGCAAAATTATCAGTTTCTCTGGTTTTACTATTTATAGGTATGTGTTTGGGTAAAATGAACATTTTTGTTTTATTCTATAAACTACTGACAACATTTCTCCCAAATTCCAAATAAAAATATTGTCATTTAGAGCATTTATTTGCAGAAAATGACAACTGGTCAAAATAACAAAAAGATGCAGTGTTGTCAGACCTCGAATAATGCAAAGAAAATAAGTTCATATTTCATTTTTAAACAACACAATACTAATGTTTTAACTTAGGAAAGTTCAGAAATCAATATTTGGTGGAATAACCCTGATTTTCAACACAGCTTTCATGCGTCTTGGCATGCTCTCCACCAGTCTTTCACATTGATGTTGGGTGACTTTGTACCACTCCTGGCAAAAAATTCAAACAACTCGGCTTTGTTTGATGGCTTGTGACCGTCCATCTTCCTCTTGATCACATTCAGAGGTTTTTCAATGGGGTTCATGGGGTTTTGTGTGAAAGCAGATTCGTCGTCCTTCACAAAGACAAATCTGCCGATTTCAGCCTTGCTGAAACACACCCCAGATGAGTCAATTTTTCGCTTTGCCCAACACCTGGTGGTCTAATGGTTGACGGAGACCTGGAGGCCTACAAGCCACAGTGTCTCGCACCCACTGTGAAATATGGTGGAGGATCGGTGATGATCTGGGGTGCTTCAGCAAGGCTGGAATCAGGCAGCTTTGGCATGAATCAAGCCAAGTACAAGGTTGTCCTGGAAGAAAACTTGCTTCCTTCTGCTCTGACAATGTTCCCCAACTCTGAGGATTGGTTTTTCCAGCAGGACAATGCTCCATGCCACACAGCCAGGTCAACCAAGGTGTGGATGGAGGACCACCAGATCAAGACCCTGTCATGGCCAGCCCAATCTCCAGACCTGAACCCCACTGAAAACCTCTGGAATGTGATCAAGAGGAAGATGGATGGTCACAAGCCATCAAACAAAGCCGAGCTGCTTGAATTTTTGCGCCAGGAGTGGCATAAAGTCACCCAACATCAATGTGAAAGACTGGTGGAGAGCATGCCAAGACGCATGAAAGCTGTGCTTGAAAATCAGGGTTATTCCACCAAATATTGATTTCTGAACTCTTCCTAAGTTAAAACTGTAATCTGCCAAGTGTTTAACCTGTAGTATTTTGTACTTAATCATATCCTGATGTAACTATCACTATTTAATCATATCCTGATGTAACTTTCACTATTATCTGCTGTATTATTGAATTGTGGTTTGTCACACTTGAAAAAATTATTGTATTTCTTGCTCTTATTGTATGACTTGTATTGTAACACTTGAAATGTATTTGCTTACGATTGTAAGTCGACCTGGATAAGGGCGTCTGCTAAGAAATAAATAATAATAATAATAATAATAATAATAAAACATTAGTATTGTGTTGTTTAAAAATGAATATGAACTTATTTTCTTTGCATTATTCGAGGTCTGACAACACTGCATCTTTTTTGTTATTTTGACCAGTTGTCATTTTCTGCAAATAAATGCTCTAAATGACAATATTTTTATTTGGAATTTGGGAGAAATGTTGTCAGTAGTTTATAGAATAAAACAAAAATGTTCATTTTACCCAAACACATACCTATAAATAGTAAAACCAGAGAAACTGATAATTTTGCAGTGGTCTCTTTAATTTTTCCAGAGCTGTATATATAATGTTTATCTCCTCATCACTTTATTTATTTATTTATTTTACTAAGCTGTGTGTCTTCTTTTTCCTTCCAGCTGGCTAGTGTAAACACACCTGTGACGTAATAGACCGCTCACTGACTTTCCCCTGCTGTGTTCGGTGTGAACAGTGATCTCACGGCGACTGCAGAGCGACGATGCAAGGAGGCGGCCTCGTGTCACGTCCGGTGTGAACACCCCTTTACAGTGGTATTTGAGCTCAGGAATGTAAAGAGAAGGGCCTCTTATCTGCTATGCCTGTTGCATGGGGGATGGGAGAATCTCAGAGATAACAGATTCAAAGGAATGTGAGGCGCCTTGCCTGCCTGTGTGGTGTTGGTGAAGTAATGTCTTTGTGAGGCTTGGAAACTTGCCACGTACACAGAATATAGGGAGGAGGGTCACAAATGACAATGCAAAGGTGTGTTTGGAATCTACAAAACTGAAGTGAATGCATTGTCCGAGGCGCAGTTCTCTCAATCTCACTGCAACCCAGAGTGACACGACTCTGTTCATTCAAATTATTCTATTCTGAGCTATACCAATAAACATGTATTTGACATTGTAGGGGTCAAATGAATTATAATGTATTCTAATATACAGTGGAATTAGGCTCAATAATGTGTGCATTATGTACAGTGGAAATAGGTGAGTCAGAGTTTGGCTAGTTGTAACAGAGACAAGGATCTTCCCCCAACTGTTTGTAACAGTTGTGTGCCTCAATAAAAGAGACAATGATCTTCCCCCAGAGCAGTAAAAGTAACAAAGACAACAGCCACAGCTTCCCACACTACCGTTTGTCATTTCTGGTTCCTCTGAGAAATGCGTACATGTTCTGCTGCATGTACATCAAACAGGTTTACTCCTCTGATCATTCTCTTGTCTGTGCTCTGGTATATAAAGTTGTAACTTGTGATTCTGGGTCAGGACCGCCTGCTTTACTTCTCTCCAGAATTCTGTACAACAAACCTAGCTGTTACATCTGCACACTCCGAGGCTGGTTCTGATTTCTTCTGGGTCCCTGCAGCCCTCACTAATATTGTTTATCAGTTTCCTATTTCTTACAACGTTTTTTATGACATACTGCATTTTCAGCCTTTTATTTTAGTTGTACTGGCAAAGTCCTTTGGTGCACTGGGGTAAATTGATATTTTTGAAAGAAACCATAGAAACAGAAGCACCCATTGCCACAATGCAAAGCATGTGAAGGCCTAAGTATACCAATACTGTATGTTAAGAA
The DNA here is from genome assembly GCA_036884735.1 of Huso huso. NCBI lineage: Eukaryota > Metazoa > Chordata > Actinopteri > Acipenseriformes > Acipenseridae > Huso > Huso huso. The sequence continues at coordinate 1,466,065 of CM072699.1, read as the reverse complement.
AATGTGAAAGTTCTATTCATTTAGTAATATTGGTCAAATTCAATGCAGAAATGTCTGCGGTAACGCCCCTAACTCATTGCCACCCCAGCTGCCTGCCAATGAAAACTCCTAAAAACGGCCCATGCCTGTGCTAGTACAAAATGCCTATACCATACAGAAACACCAATTATATAAAAAAATCTATCGTGCTGAAAAGCCTAGGGTGTAACTGTAAGTACAGTTATAGCGATAGCATCACATACCTGTGCTGGTACAGAAAGCATTGACCGAGCTGAAAACACCGCGGCTAACAGTAATACAGCAGCAGGCAGAGGCTGTTTGTCACACAGGTCTGAGTTCAAAGGAAATTGAATCGGTCTTGTTGATGCCGCCATGTCGTGTTCATTTTACAAACAAACTCTGGGTCTGGCACACCCACCGCATAAAAAAAACTAAACTGAAATACAAAATTCAACTTTTTTTTTTTTATCTTCACCGCATTGTCAACTAGTGCATGTTTTAAATTCTAGCATTTGTTGATTTTTTGTTCTTTGAAAGGACGACACGTGCTTAAATGACTGTCACCTGACTCTGTCACATGACAAGGTTGCATTCCGCAGTGAAGCAGCTGTGCGCGCATGGAATCCGTCTCCTTGCTTTACATCTGCTATAGACTGGAGGGGGCGCTCTTTCTTTCCTAGTGCTCTGTTAGACACCATTTGAGTTGAATGTGGAACCCACTGTGCTTGTAAATTCACTCTTTGGAAACTGAAGAATTTAATGTTATTTTTTTCACTTTATACCAGTAACAAAAAACAAAACAAAAATGATATTAAAAAACCCCATGTGCTTTACGCAGCAGCTCAGCAAGTGGGTAGTTAATAAATATTTCTGTACTTTAAAATTAAAATGTTTTATTTTACACCAATTATATGTAGAGAGAGAAATACTGGTTTCCATCTTCTTCCCCTGGAGTTTACTGCAGGATTAAAAGCACTGCATCCTCGCTCTTAACTTGCTCAAGTATTGCAATACCCAGGAGCTGTGTGCTAACTGGAACTAGAGAGAACATTAACCAGTATCTTGGAAAACAACAGGAATTCTGTACATCAGACACACAAACCATGAAAGAAAAAAAAGATCTATAAATACTAGTTGTGATATATATATATATATATATTTTTTTTTTTTTTTTCTACCCAAAAGGCACTTTGCAAGCCCCTCCTCTATATCCTCTGCCTGCAGAGTCTGTCCGAAAGTGCTACATGTCACCATGATGAAGGCTCACCCAAAGAGGCAGAGCATGAGAACTCAATTTGATACAATGGGCTTAAAAAAAAAAAAAAACACACACATTTTGCTCATTTGAATACAATTTAGACAAAGGTGTTTTTCGCATTGTTTACTATTTTGTTGTATAAATTGTTAATCAGCACACACCAGGTTTAATTGTACAGTCAAGTCTCATTAGAACTCAGGTTACACAATTTGACTTTCTGTACCTAAGATCCGTACACATGCTTGCTACACTGTTATTACTCAGGGCAGTTTACAAGAGCAGCACAAATACAAGCATGGACAATGCACATTGCAAAGCTACACATCACGCAAGTCATGTCATAATATAGCTTTGGGATCATTTCTCATTAGTTTTAGAATCGTGATGAATGTACAAGACACACCCTCCAGGCGGTTGTCCAGTAAGGACGGTGCAGTCTTGTCTCTGGGATGCTACATACCGGGGTCGGGATACTCATTCCCATCAATTTATTTATTTTCAAGTCTATGCAGTTTAAATGCTAAACCCTGAAACTCATTCCCCACACTGAGTTATCAATTTCTCCTGACTCGTCCATCAGATGAGGTGCAGAATAGTTTCCTTTCTGCATATTCCCACTCCCAGGCACTGACTGCATTGACAGCCTGAGTTAAACTGACAGCAGAGAAGCCTCTTGTGACGTGTCCGCGTCTCCGCCCACTTTCTGACAATCACAGTGCAAGAGAGCTGAAGCGCATTTTTACCATTTAAAATACATGCTCTTAAGAGTGATACACAAAACACCAATCACACAGGGATTCATAATGCAAGGCTAACGTTTTTTTCCTCATGAGTGAAAGGTCCCATTGAACATAGTCTTTAAGGTTTCTCTGCTCTGTGAATTTGCTGGTGTCTTTTCAGGTTTCCAGCCTGACTGAAACTTTTCCCACAGTCAGAGCAGGAATACGGTTTCTCTCCTGTATGAATTAGCTGGTGTATTTGAAGGCCTCGTTTAACACAGAATCTCTTCCCACAGTAAGAGCAGCGAAATGGTTTCTCTCCTGTGTGAATTCGCTGGTGTTTTTTCAGATTGTTTGAGTGATTGAATCTCTTCCCACAGTAAGAGCAGCGAAACGGTTTCTCTCCTGTGTGAATTCGCAGATGTGCTACAAGGTGGTTCGGATGACTGAAACTCTTCCCACAGTCAGAGCAGTGATACGGTTTCTCTCCTGTGTGAATTCTCTGGTGTGAAACAAGGTTGCTTGACTGACTGAAACACTTTCCACATTCAGAGCAGCGATACGGTTTCTCTCCTGTGTGAGTTCGCTGGTGTCCTTTCAGGGTTCCTGGCTGCCTGAAACTCTTCCCACAGTAAGAGCAGAGATAACTTTTCTCTCCTGTGTGAGTACGCTGGTGTGTTTTCAGGTTTCCTGAGTGAATGAAACTCATCCCACAGTCAGAGCAGTGATACGGATTCTCTCCTGTGTGAATTTGCTGGTGTCTTTTCAGGTTTCCTGACAGACTGAAACTCTTCCCACAGTCAGAGCAGGGATACGGTCTCTCACCTGTGTGAGTTCGCTGGTGCATTTTAAAATGCTCTAGCTGGGTGAAACCTTTCCCACAGTCAGGATATTCTCCACCGCCCGCCCTCGCTTTAGCTGCTGGACTGGAACCTGGAAAATATGAACAGGAAAGAAAGTAAGAGGGACTGCTTGTAGGCTTAGGGCATGTGGCTGGGTGGTGGAGTGGATTAAAGCATGTGAATTTCAGCTGTGGGGTCTTGCACTGGGGTACACCAGATTAAAGACAAGCACAGAGAAACCAAGCCCTGGGATCAAAATTTGCCTTCAAAGTTCTCCTTTAATGTTTCAGGTCTATTTCCTCTAACACACGCTGCAATTATATCTTTCAATAGCATTACACATTTACAATAATATCCATATTATATTTTTACACTGAACATCTCAGAGCAATGGCAACATTACATCTTTATCTGAAGTTCACCAGTAGCGAGTCCCATCTTGAACTGGTTGGAGTGGTACATGAAAAACAAATAGTTAGTAATGTAACCTACATGCTCCCTCCCTCCCTCTTAACCACACTGTGGATATCACACAATCTTGATTGACAATGTCACAGCTACTGGGAGTCACTCACCTGCTAGACTGCATTCTGAATGGGAGCGCCCGTCTTCCTTTCCACCTCCTTGCATGCTGTTGGGAGATCCTTCCTCTCCAGCGCCTTGCTCTCTCACGCAGATTCTCTCCAGCACAACGCTACACTCCCGCAGGCGTACAGGCTCCAGCTCAAGGATGTTTGGTTTGAAGTCCTCGGATTCTTCCTTCCCTGGTTCCATGTGCTCAAACTCTACTTCAGGGATGTCCTCTTTAATCTCGACAGATTCCATCTTCACACTGTCCATGGCAGCACACGGGATTCTGTTTAGTAGCTGCTGGAAAAGAAAAGCATTTATTTATTTAAATACAGTGTTATGAATGGCATTCAAGGGACAAACGCAATCTGGCCTCAATAGCAGGTGTGGCTCTACTATTGAAGGGACAGCATTTCTTATAAGTAGTACCAGGAGGAGTTTATCCGGTGAAAAGGTTTACACTATTTATCCATTAGATATTGTGGTTATTGTGGATTTATTTTGTGCAATCCCCACCACCCCCCAAAGAAATGTGCAAAATGTCCAAGACTTTGTAGCAAAAGTTTTGCTTTTGTAGATGAGGGAGAAAAAAAAAGTTGCAAGAAATACATGTCCACAATTATTTATTTCAGCAAATGTTTTTTGCAACACTTTCCATTGGGTATGTATACTTTGACTACAAATAATTTATATATATATATTACAGTACCTATAGAAAGTCTACACCCCCTTGAATTTTTTTCACATTTTGTTGCGTCAGTCCTTCAGAGTTTCATGCATTTTAATGAAAATGACTAAAATGGAACTTTTTGTCCTAAATGCAAAGCATTATGATTGACACAAACCCAACACAGCACATCACCCAAAGAACACCATCCCTACTGTGAAGCATGGTGGTGGCAGCATCATGTTATGGGGATGTTTCTCATCGGCAGGGACTGGGGCACTTGTCAGGATAGAAGGGAAAATGAATGGAGCAAAGCACAGAGAAGTCCTTGAGGAAAACCTGCTGCCCTCTGCAAGAAAGCTGAAACTGGGACGGAAGTTCACCTTTCAGCATGACAACGACCCAAAGCACACAGCCAAATCTACACTGGAGTGGCTAAGGAACAAAAAGGTTCCCTTAACAGTGTGGAGTATGGGTGTAGATAAGTGGAAAAATCCTCATTTAAATGCATGAAACTCTGAGGCACTGACACAACAAAATGTGAAAAAAGTTCAAGGGGATGTAGATGTAGATATTAATGGGGCAGCGGTGTGGAGTAGTGGTTAAGGCTCTGGACTCTTGACCGGAGGGTCGTGGGTTCAATCCCAGGTGGGGGACACTGCTGCTGTACCCTTGAGCAAGGTACTTTACCTAGATTGCTCCAGTAAAAACCCATCTGTATAAATGGGTAATTGTATGTCAAAGTGACTTCAACACCTGCCATAGCCTGACAGCGTCATGCGCTATCCAGTGTGTATAGATCAGCGATCTCAACTGGTAGTACCGTCAGGCGAGGCAAATAAGCGCATTTTAAAATGAGTGTCCAAAATAAATCACACAGCGCTGCAGCGGACCACGTAAAATAACGTGTTAGCCAAATATATACCAAGTAGTAGGAGGAGCAGAAAATACATTAAAAGCACCGCAGGACAAAAAAATAAACAAAGTAATGAAATGTCAGTAGTTTCAGCTACTTCACGTTTATATTTTGTAGCCTCTGGATATATTGTCCAGCTACAGACTCGTCCCTAGCTCGGCGCTGTCTGTCAATTCCAACAAGATCTGTGGATGCAGAGAGAGCCGTGTCTAAATACAGACAGGTATTTACACCGCAGAGACAAGGGATGAAGAAAAACAGCATTTCAAAACAGTTTGAGTTACTACTGCATACAATTACGTTTAAACCCACAACAGTGTTTTATTCTTATTAAATATCAAACGCAGACAGAGAGATCCTCTGGATTTTGCAGTTTCCTTTCAGCGTTTCTACTGTGTTAGTCACATGCTTTTGTTAACTTCAGGGCTTTGTTTATATTTTGCCGTTTTTAACTACATCTTAATACTTTGTTATATCGCCGTGAAACTTAAGAATTAAACAGCTGAAACCGTGAAAAATGTTTATATGACCGTGAAATTTACAAAAAAACGCACCGTGAATTTGGCAGGGCCCTACCTAGGAGGCCCTGTCTCAGTAGTTTGCCAGCACCGCAAAATATAATCGGTCTCCAGCATGTGACAATAATATTAAATATAAAAACACCGTCACCGGATTTTGTATTGATTTCCCCGGTGTCTTTTAGTTTGTACATTTTAAATGGAATCGGTCTTGTCGATGCCGCCACGCCGAATTCACTGATTTAGCAAACAAAGAGTCTGCCACACAAGCGCGTCAAAAACAACTAACCTTTAATTCATAACATCATAATAATGGCACTTACCTTATTTTTATCGTACACGCCTTACAACCTTTTATGCGATATCGTTTAAAAAAAACCCGCAATGCGCGACTCAGTCTTTATCTCCTGCTGTTTGAGAAACGAAGTTTTGTTTTTTTTAAAGGCCAGCGTTCCCGGATGGATTTTGTGGGCATGCGCCCAAGAGTCTGTCATACGTCATTACTGTAGGCGCCGCACCCCTATCACGTGACACTTGGAAAATGAAGACGTTCCCATCCTGTGTTGCAAATGATAATTCTCTCAACGATCGAGCCCGTGTGTCTCTTCAGATTTTTTAATCGTGTTTTTAAATTGAAAAATATATTGTTTTTTAAAATGCTTGTCTTTGTTTGCTTTGTTTTTATCTATGCATGTTTTTTTTATTATTATTATTCTAACCTGAATCTTAATGACGGTGTTTTTTTATTTATGAACGTGTTGTAGGGTTGTGAGTGCTCGGTGTGCTTTTTCTCAATGGATTAACCACAACCCCTGCAGTCAGAATATTGAATCTCGAATCCGGTCAGTTGCTTCAGCGATAAACAAAATACATTTTAAACAACTGCAAGCGGCTGACCGGATTCGAGATTCAGCATCCTCGCGGCAGGGTTTGCTGTAGATCTACATGCAGCTGATTATGAAGAATTAATCAGAACTATGACTATCACAACCAGTGATGTAATACTCTCCCACTGATGTAATAATCCTCAAGCATGTAATAACTCAACTGATAATGTCATAGAAATTTCTGCCCGACAATGTAATACTTTTTCACTAATAATGTAATAGCAGCAGTGTGGCGTAGTGGTTAGGGCTCTGGACTCTTGACCGGAGGGTCGTTGGTTCAATCCCAGGTGGGGGACACTGCTGCTGTACCCTTGAGCAAGGTACTTTACCTAGATTGCTCCAGTAAAAACCCAACTGTATAAATGGGTAATTGTATGTAAAAATAATGTGATATCTTGTAACAATTATAAGTCGCCCTGGATAAGGGCGTCTGCTAAGAAATAAATAATAATAATAACTCTGAGCTGCCTGATAATGTAGTACACTTCTAACTGATAATGTAATAAATGACTTAGCAATGTACCTTTGTGAGGAATCCACGACAGCGATATCAACAACAGCAGTCACATAAAACCAAAAAAATACACGTTTTGATTAAAGACATTTCAAAGTAACACTTTGCTTTGTCGTTGCTTTAGTTTGCTACATTGTTGCTGATTATAACTAAGCGTAACATTCTGCTTATTTAAATTAGCTTTCATTTATCCATGCGTTTTCTTTTGTTTTCATGTTTTGCTTTTGTCTTTATTTGTCGGGTATAGTTTGCACGTTCGATAACCGGACTGTCTCTGTTATAATGCAAATACAGATCCTCGTTTAATTGAACTATGGTGTTGGAGTGTTCATGTTTCACAAGGGAAAATAGAACGGTCTGCCAGAATTCTGAACTGTTCCGAAGCAGAGGAAATGCTTTGCAACCACTCTGAACTCGCACGCAAAAAACAAACACTACATCTATAGCCAGGCTTCTCCACTGGCAGTACTGCTGCACCGAAAGGACATTCCTTTCAGCTTCTAGTCCTACCTTGGCTTTGTGTGCGTGCGTGCGTGCGTGCGTGCGTGCGTGTGCGTGTGTGTGTGTGTACTGTACTATGTGAATCTGTATTGCAGTTAACTGCAGGGTAAACTTGAAACAATGTACCGGTACTTGATTTCTTTCCGCGGTTGAAAGACGTTATCGGCAGATTTGAAACAACGTATCGGTTGGATTGCCTGAGAACGCTAGTTTGAAACATTGTAACGAATTGAAATACAGCACTAAACTTAATAGGTTGTGAAACGAGTTAAAGAAAACTACTTACCCTAGTTTCTGAAACAATTATTATTTTAACATTATAATGCCCCCAGAAAAGTAATGAGGGGAGCTACTTTATATAAGTAGATTCCGTGCCTGGCACACAATGTTTGTGTCTTGTGCTGCTACACACATACAGTGTACTGCTTAAGAGCAACTTTCAATTAGGACGCTGATTTTAAAAATAGTTGGCAAACGGGCATTACATGATTAAGGATATTGTAAGGGGGCTGCTTTTACCTAATCCCAGCGCAGCATTAAAAATTAAATAGATGACTGATAAATCAAAGCTGTTTATATACATATTTTAATTGTTTCCTAATCGTTCCAATGCTTTAAAAAGTTCTCATATACACACGTATTGCACAATAACACAAAGCAAATTAAATATCTATTTGCTGAAGCGGTTTTTATTTTAACTGTCACGCGTGGACAGTGGCACTGGAACAATTTCTATAGTTGGAGTGCTGAAAGCCATTGAACAAAACTGAACCCCTGTATATGATGGAATCCATGCTGCCGCACCCCGACTTCCAGCGCCCTTGCACGCGGCAGCAATGCACTAGCAAACGTCACAAGGCAGTGACGTCAGCTCCCTAGCAACAAGCCTCTTTGAACGGATCCTTTCAGTGCAGCGGGTTTGTGCGTTTGAGAAAGGAGAGGAAGACTCGTGAAATTAATTGGAGACTGAAGTTGATGAGAAGCAATTACCCTCCGTAGTATGAATTAAAACAGTGATATGAAAAGAAAAAGCAGGTTGCGTAGAGGATTTACACTGGACCCTGACGCCCCGGTAAAACGAGGGAGCGGTGGTACAGTATCTGTCAGCCTGTTTGTTTTTCTGTGGGTCTCTCGATATACAGCGGATTTGTATTGGACCCTGACACCCGCGATATCTCGAGTGGGTGGTGTAACGAATACAGTAAATAATTACATTTAAGAACGAGTTTGACTAAGAACAGTTAACTTTTATAGTAAAAAATATTTGCTTATACGAGTAAAGGCCATTAAGAGCACGTAATGAGCGTGATAAATGCATGAGAATGATTTCAAAACAGAGTAATTACACGAAAAAACACACATGAATACGGATACCTGTATGAGTAAAATCAAATACAAGATACAGGAAATGGTTATAATTAAGAGCAGTGGTAGAATACGGCGAGATATGGAGCAGTTCAGTGCAAGTACAAGCTGATGCAGGTACTGGAACAATTGGGTGCCATCTAGTCCAGTATAGTGGAGAGTTGTGAGGTTTACAGATGCTGTCTGAACAGGTGTGTCTTGAGGAGGCACTGGAAGGTGGCCAGGGACTGAGCAGTCCTGATATCCGTGGGTAGGTCGTTACACCACTGAGGGGCGAGGGTGGAGAAGGAGCGGGCTCTGGAAGAGGGGGAGCGGAGTGGGGTACAGATAATCTTCCCGGTGGTGAAGGAGCGGAGGGTGTGTAGGGAGAAATGATAGTCTGGAGATAAGAGGGAGCAGAAAGGTCAAGGCAGCGATAGGCGAGTACAAGAGTTTTGAATCGAATGTGAGCAGCGATAGGGAGCCAGAGCGGAGCAGCGGTGTAGCGTGGGAGAAACGAGGAAGGGAAAAGACAAGGCGAGCAGCAGAGTTTTGGATGAGCAGGAGTGGACAGATAGCAGAGGCAGGGAGGCCGGCCAGGAGGGAGTTGCAGTAGTCAAGGCGGGACAGTACCAGGGCCTGAACTAGGAGCTGTGATGGAGTAGTCGGTGGGGAGGAGGAGGAGGAGGAGGGTGAAGAAAAGGTCCGACTTGAAGAAGTTGAGTTTAAGATGATGTGTACATCCAGCAGGAGATGGCCGAGAGGCAGAGATACGGAAGGACGTTATTTTCCCTTTTATGTGGCTCACTAGTGTGAGTTTCTGGAATGGGTTCATGCAGAATGATACACTCAATGCAAGAGTTTAATACTAATACTTTATTAAACTTGGAGAACAGCAAGCAATGCAGGAAGGTATTGAAATGCACATTGATTTGATACATTAAATCGGTAATCAGCACACACCAGGTTTAATTGAACAGTCAAGTCTCATAACTCAGATTACACAATTTGACTTTCTGTACTTAAGATCCATACACATGCTTGCTATACTGCAGTTTACAAGAGCAGCACTAATACAAGCATGGACAATGCACATTGCAAAGCTACACATTGCGCAGTATTCAGCCATTCATCTCATAATACAGTCATGGGACACTATCATTTTTCATTAGTTTTAGAATCGTGATGAATTTACAAGACAAACCCTCCAGGTGGTTGTCCAGTAAGGACGGTGCAGTCTTGTCTCTGGGATGCTACATACCGGGGTCGGGATACTCGTTCCCATCAACGTATTTATTTTCAAGTCTATGCAGTTTAAATGCTGAACCCTGAAACTCATTCCCCACACTGAGTTATCAATTTCTCCTGACTCGTCCATCAGATGAGGTGCAGAATAGTTTCCTTTCTGCATATTCCCGCTCCCAGGCACTGACTGCATTGACAGCCTGAGTTAAACTGACAGCAGAGAAGCCTCTTGTGACGTGTCCGCGTCACCGCCCACTTTCTGACACAATCACAGTGCAAGAGAGCTGAAGAGCATTTTGACCATTTAAAATGCATGCTCTTAAGAGTGATACACAAAACAGTAATTACACAGGGATTCATAATGCAAGGATAACGTTTTTTCCTCATGAATGAAAAGTCCCATTGAACACAGTCTAAGGTTTCTCTCATCTGTGAATTTGCTGATGTCTTTTCAGGTTTCGGACTGACTGAATCTCTTCCCACAGTCAGAGCAGCAATACGGTTTCTCCTGTGTGAATTGGGCTGGTGTTTTTGAAGGACCGTTTAACACGGAAACTCTTATCACAGTAACAGCAGTGAAATGTTTTTCTCCTGTGTGAATTTGCTGGTGTTTCTCAGGTATGCCAAGTGATTGAAACTCTTCCCACAGTCAGAGCAGCAAGCGGGTTTCTCCTGTGTGAATTTGCTGGTGTTTTTCAGGTTGCTTGCATGACGGAAACTCTTTCCACAGTCAGAGCAGCAATACGGTTTCTCTCCTGTGTGAATTAGCTGGTGTGAAACAAGGTTGCCTAACTGACTGAAACTCTTTCCACAGTCAGAGCAGAGATAAGGTTTCTCTCCTGTGTGAATTCGCTGGTGTGTTTTCAGGTCTCTTGACTGACTGAAACTCTTCCCACAGTCAGAGCAGCAATATGGTCTCTCTCCTGTGTCAGTTTGCTGGTGCACTTTAAAATGCTCTAACTGGGTGAAACCTTTCCCACAGTCAGGATATTCTCCACCGCCCGCCCTCGCTTTAGCTGCTGGACTGGAACCTGGAAAATATGAACAGGAATGAAAGTAAGAGGGACTGCTTGTAGGCTTCGGGCATGTGGCTAGGTGGTGGAGTGGATTAAAGCATGTGAATTACAGCTGTGAGGCTTGCACTGGGTTACAACAGTTTAAAAATGCAAAGATAAACTTAAAGCCTTCACTTTGTGTAAAAGCAGTGTCAGTAAAGACTGATGCTGGAGAAACCGAGGCCTGGGATCAAAATCTGCCTTCAGAGTTCTCCTGCGATGTTTCAGGTCTATTTCCTCTAACACACACTACAATTATATATTTTTCAATGACATTACATTACACATTTACAATAATATCCATATATTTTTCCACTGAACATTTATAATGATATATACAGTACTTTAGTGTTTCTCCCCCTTGGTATAATCCCCCCCCCCCCTCCTCAGAGCAATGACTACATTCTATCTGTATCTGAAGTTCACCAGTATTGAGTCTTATCTTGAACTGGTTGGTGGTAGAAGAAAACAAATAGCTAGTAATGTAACCTGCATGCTCCTCCCCTCCTCCCTCTCAACCACACTGTGGATATCACACAATCTAGAATGACAATGTCACAGCTGCTGGGAGTCACTCACCTGCTAGACTGCATTCTGAATGGGAGCGCCCGTCTTCCTTTCCACCTCCTTGCGTGCTGTTGGGAGAGCCTTCCTCTCCAGCGCCTTGCTCTTTCACGCAGATTCTCTCCAGCACCACGCTACACTCCCGCAGGCGTACAGGCTCCAGCTCAGTGATGTTTGGTTTGAAGTCCTTGGATTCTTCCTTCCCTGGTTCCATGTGGTCAAACTCTACTTCAGGGAACTCCTCTTTAATCTTGACAGATTCCATCTCCACACTGTCCATGGCAGCACACGGGATTCTGTTTAGTAGCTGCTGGAAAAGAAAAGCATTTATTTAAATACAGCGTTATGAAGGCCATTCAAGGGACAAACGCAATCTGGCCTTAACAGCAGGGGTGGCTTTACTATTGAAGGGACAGAATTTCTTATAATAAGTTTATAATACCAGGAGGAGTTTATCTGGTGAAAAGGTTTACACAATTCATCCACTTCCTATATTATTCATTGTGGATTTCTTTTGTGCAACCTGTTGTAATATTTGTTTCACATTTGCAAGTTTCGTTTACACATACAGTACATACATACAGTAGTCTCTGCATACAGGAACACCTCCTGAGAGAACACTTCGCCTAAGGGAACACCCTGTGATGAAACAGATTTTCTCCATTGGAAATGCTCTGGCTAAAGGAACAGGATCTTCGCTTAAAAGAACACCTTGTTGGCACCGATAGCGATTAGTTCACAGCGGATACACTGCTGTTTTGTAACCTGCTACTCATCATCATCAAACTTAAATTCAAATGGCGTATTCAGTCTTTTCAAAAGCGACTTCGTTAAGAGTGTTGTGAGGCACACTGATTGGTTTATTAAATCTTTCCAGAACCACTGTCATATCATTGTATTGTTTTGTATTCTGATTTCCTCGCATGCACCTCATCGCTACAAACTGGCATGTAAACAAACAGCAATGCACCGTTGATTCTCTTTTTTTCATAAAATTTAGGCGTTGCCAGTTATTTTTTCTATTTTCTCCCCAATTTGGAATGGCCAATTATTTTTAGGCTCAGCTCACCGCTACCACCCCTGCGCTGACTCAGGAGGGCTATGACGAACACACGCTGTCCTCCGAAGCGTCTGCCGTCATCCGACCGCTTTGTTTCACACTGCAGATTCACCATGCAGCCACCCAGAGTTACAGCGTCGGAGGACAACGCAGCTCTGGGTAGCTTACAGGCCAGACCACGGGGGTCGCTGGTGCACGATGAGCCGAGGACACCCTGACCTAACCCGACCTCCCCGGGCGACGCTCGGCCAGTTGAGCACTGCCCCCTGGAAGCTCCCGTCCTCGGTCAGCAAAGGAATAGCCTGGACTCGAACTCGCGACGTCCAGACTATAGAGCACATCCTGCACTCCACACAGAGCGCCTTTACTGGATGCGCCACTCGAAAGCCCCCCGTTGATTCTCTTGCTGCAGAAAGTTGTTGATCTAGCTCTTGAAAAAACCTGAATAAGTCACCGAGCAATTTGGTGTTTCCGTCCTGGTGAGGTGCTTCACCATTCTGTTAAATAATATGCATGACTTCTAAATTGCTGCTGCATGTGTGTTGGGGTGCTGTGTTGTTAGTTTGACAGTTTATTAATGTTAGTTTGTCTGTTACTTTATTATTATAGTTTATTAACATACACCTGCCTATTGTTTTTTCTTTTACTTGTTTCATTTCATATGCTGATGCAGGCGTAGTCTTGACAAGTAATAAATATGTATGTGTTTATGTATTGATTCATATTGTGTCTGGTGGCTATCTCCGTCTCAGTGTTCAGGTTTGTGGACATTGTTTTTCACTTTGATAGAAGCCGTGATCTGGACCACAGAGCCAGTGTAGCGTTAGAAAGTGGTACATCATCAGAACGTGGTATGTATACCAAAAACTTAACAGCATAACGCACCAGATTTGAATGGGTGCTTCCCTGCTTTCTTTAGTAAATGTAGTGTGTGTGTGTGTGTGTGTGTGTGTATATATATATATATATATATATATATATATATATGAATATTAGACAGAGAGAGACCCCAATGGAAATGTATAATTTCTAGACATTTCTCAAACAGCATTTTAGGAAAAATCTTTTGTTATCATTATTATTATTATTATTATTATTATTATTATTAAGTATTTTGTAGCAGAAGTTTTGCTTCTGCTACAAAATGAGGAAAATAAAGTTACAAGAAATAGATTCATACCCTTTGATGCTATGACAGCATTGTCTACAAGGTGCTAGAAATTTCAATATGATAATGCAGAACCTAATCCTAGAAAAGTCTATAAATACTGGATCGTAAGGGAACAATCTTAAGAGAGTATAAAACCGTTAGGCATAGGATGATTGCTGTCATTACCAATAAGTCAATATGGGAACAAGTAAAGCGCTATCTGAAGACCTTAGGCAGAAAATTATTTATTTTCATAATGCGGGAGAAGGACTTGCAAGCATTTGAGTCTCCCAATTTCAATGCTGTACAGACGTTCTGTGTCGTTATCCGTTAGAGCTGCAGCTTTATTTGGATGATTGCCTTTACCTTGTTTTAATTTCCCGTTCCTCTCCAGTTTCTCTGAGATACGAATGTACCAGCTTTACATCTTTTTACTTTTTAGCGTATTCTCATTTTGTTGATCATTAATGAACATTTCTGTACTGTGGGTGTTGTCGAGTGATTGAAAACGAGACAGTGTTTGAATTGAAGTGATATATATATATATATATATATATATATATATATATATATATATATATATAATTAAAAATAAAATATTAGAAATAATTACAGTTAATTTACGCGTCTCTCGTTTATCAGTGTACACCCTATAGTATATCGGTAGTTTGCCAGCACCTCATAAAATAACTCGGCCTCCAGTAGCTAATCAATAATATTAAACATAAAATCATCGTTACCTGATTGTGTATTGATTTCCCGGCGCCTTTTAGTTTAATTGTTATATTTCACATTGACTCGGTCTTGTTGATGGCGTCATGCCTGTTCATTCAACAAAGAGTCTGCAACACCCGTGCGTCTCAAACAACTACACTTTAACTAATAACATAACGTAACTCAACTTTATATATTTATACATTATTGTTTTTATCGTCCACGCCTTACAAACTGGTATGCAATATCGTTTAAACAAAACACACTGTACACGGCTTAGTCTTCAGCAGGTCGGAGTTCCCGGATGGATTTTGTGCGCGTGCTCCTAAGCAGAGTCTCAGCTGCTCCACACAGACAGAGCGTCCATTCCCGGGGGAGCGGGTATACATGACAACTCTGAACATGCACACAACCACACTGCTAAAAAAACTAACACTACAAGAAAGAGCTCACATGCTTTTTGTATTTAACAGCTGTCGTACATACAGCACTTTATTATTATTACAGAATATCACATTACAGATAAGAGCAGTTACAAAGTACAGTAGAATCAGTAGCAAATAAGATCAAATTCAATTAAGAGCAAAATAACGAATGCGGTAAATAATTACATTTAAGAGCGATTTCAACTAAGAGCAGTTAACATAGTAAAAATAATTGCTCTTACGAGTAAAGTCCATTAAGAGCACATATTAAGTATGATAAGAGGATGAGAACGGTTTCAAATTAGAGCAATTACAAAAAACGTGAATACAGATACCTGTATGAGTAAAATCAAACACAAGATACAGGAAGTAATTAGAGTTAAGAGCAGTGGTAGAATACGGTGAGGTATGGAGCAGTTCAGTGCAAGTACAAGATGATGCAAGTACTGGAACAACTGGGTGTCATCTAGTCCAGTATAGTGGAGAGTTGTGAGGTTTACAGATGCTGTCTGAACAGGTGTGTCTTGAGGAGGCACTGGAAGGTGGCCAGGGACTGAGCAGTCCTGATATCCGTGGGTAGGTCATTCCACTACTGAGGGGCAAGGGAGGAGAAGGAGCGGGCTCTGGAAGAGGGGGAGCGGAGTGGGGTACAGATAATTTTCCCGGTGGTGGAGGAGCGGAGGGTGTGTAGGGAGAAATTATAGTCTGGAGATAGGAGGGAGCAGAAAGGTCAAGACAGCGATAGGTGAGTACAATAGTTTTGAATTGGATGCGAGCAGCGATAGGGAGCCAGTGCAGAGAACAGAGCAGCAGTGTAGCGTGGGAGAAACGAGGAAGGGAAAAGACAAGGCGAGCAGCAGAGTTTTGGATGAGCTGGAGCGGACGGGTAGCAGAGGCAGGGAGGCCAGCCAGGAGCAACCAGAATTATCCCGGGTTTAAAAGGCATGTTGTATGCAGACAGGCTAAAAGAATTGAATCAATTCAGTCTTGAACAAAGAAGACTATGTGGCGATCTGATTTAAACATTCAAAATCCTAAAAGGTATAGACAATGTCAACCCAGGGGACTTCTTTGACCTGAAAAAAGAAATAAGGACCAGGGGTCACAAATGGAGATTAGATAAAGGGGCATTCAGAACAGAAAATAAGAGGCACTTTTTTACACAGAATTGTGATGGTCTGGAACCAACTCCTCAGTAATGTTGTTGAAGCTGACACCCTGGGATCCTTCAAGAAGCTGCTTCATGAGATTCTGGGATCAATAAGCTACTAACAACCAAACGAATAAGATGGGCTGAATGACCTCCTCTCGTTTGTAAACTTTCTAATGTTCTTAACATGTACATAATCACACTGTTCAAAACTAACACAACAAGAAAGAGTTCACATCCTTTTTTTTAATTTAACGGTTGTAATACATACAGTACTGTATCGATGCCTCTGTAATTTCCATTGATAAATCATTACAAAAATAACATCTTAGAGTTTTATTACACTTGATAATCGGTTCTCTTTTCTCTTTTGCAGTTGTAGTTTTTGTTTTGCACTTTGGAAACATTAACGAAAAAAACAGATGAATATAATTGAAGTAGACTGTAAACCCGATTATTTTTTTTTTTTTTTAAATGCACATTCAGTTGGAAGATTATTTTTCTTTTAAATAATAATAATAATAATAATAATAATAATAATGATAATAATTCTCAGAGAGACCTTACATTGCATTACAGTATATTTGGGCTTCTGGTTTTCTTTTCATCCCTCCTTTACAAATTAATTTCACAATTAACACATTTCTCAGTTTTAATTCAAAAATCAATTGTTTCTACTAACTTGGCTTGTGTTTTTCATGCATTTGATCTGCTTTTACTGTGTCTGAAAAACACAAGCCAAGTTAGTAGAAACAATTGATTTCTGAATTAAAACTGAGAAATGTGTTAGTTGTGAAATTGGGGCAACCTTGGCCCCCACCTCTTTGATAGTTGTGCCTGTTTGCTTGGTGCTGGCCAAGGTTGCCTCAGTTGTTTCTTGAAACTTGTCTTGTGTTTTTGATATCTCTACTTTAAATGGCAGGGCACTTTTGATAACTTGGCATTTCACATTTCCAAAGTGTTTTTGTTTGAGATTCATAATGCAAGGTTAACATTTTTTTTCCTCATGACAGAACAGTCTTTAACCCTTTGCGGTCCTATGTCAGACCTGGTCCGACATCGCAATTTCCCCTTAAACGTAAAATACAGGTCTCTAGTCGTTTTTTCTCCGGAAAAAGCCGAGAAAACCATTCAATGGCTGAGTGAGACCGATAGGACAAAAGGGCATATCTCATGAATACAGATCGCCCCGACACCACATAGATAACACGGACATACACAAACAAGATAGCTGCTTCTGCATCCAGCGCTCAAAGAATATCACAGACATTTGCAGAGCTTTTTTTAGATGTTATAGTAATAAAATAAATTATGATAAAACAAGTGATCAGGAGATGATTTATCGGTATGTACTATTAAGACGTATGTGAAAAATATAGTCAACAAGGGGTGGGGCGGGGCTGGAGATGCAGTACTGAGTGTCCTGTTGATATGCAGAGCCTTTTAAACCTGTTTTACTGTGAAAAAAATACTTTTAAACAGCGGTTTAAAATAAACTGCGCGTGTGAAAATAAATTGGACCCGACGCGCCTGAGACGCGCTGAATAAATGGACCGCTAAAGGTTAAGGTTTCTCTCCTCTGTGAATTTGCTGGTGTTTCTGAAGGCCTTGTTTAAAACTGAAACTCTTCCCACAGTCAGAGCAGCGATACGGATCCTCTCCAGAGTGAATTCGCTGGTGTGAAACAAGGTTGTCTAACCGACTAAAACTCTTCCCACAGTCAGAGCAGCGATACGGTTTCTCTCCTGTGTGAATTCGCTGGTGTTTTTGAAGGCCTTGTTTAAGACGGAAACTCTTCCCACAGTCAAAGCAGTGGTACTGTTTCTCTCCTGTGTGAATTCGCTGGTGTGTTTTCAGGTTTCCTGAATAACTGAAACTCTTCCCACAGTCGGGGCAGTGATACGGTTTCTCTCCTGTGTGAATTCGCTGGTGTGTTTTAAGGCTGGCTGACTGACTGAAACTCTTCCCACAGTTAGAGCAGCGATACGGTTGATCTCCTGTGTGAATTCGCTGGTGTTTTTTCATGTTTGCTGAGTGACTGAAACTCTTTCCACAGTCAGAGCAGCTATATGGTTTCTCTCCTGTGTGAATTCGCTGGTGGAAAACAAGGCTGGTTGAATGACTGAAACTCTTTCCACAGTCAGAGCAACAATATGTTTTCCTCCTGTGTGAATTTGCTGGTGTGCTTTCAGGGTTCCTGCCCGACTGAAACTCTTCCCACAATCAGAGCAGCGATACAGTTTTCTCCTCTGTGAATTCGCTGGTGTGAAACAAGGTTGTTTGACTGACTGAAACTCTTCCCACAGTCAGAGCAGGAATACGGTTTTTCTCCTGTGTGAATTCGCTGGTGTGAAACAAGGTTGTTTGACTGACTGAAACTCTTCCCACAGCGAGTGCAGGAATACGGTTTCTCTCCTGTGTGAATTCGCTGGTGTGCTTTCATGTCTCCTGACCTACTGAAACTCTTCCCACAGTCAGAGCAGTGGTACGGTTTCTCTCCTGTGTGAGTTCGCTGGTGTGTTTTAAAATGCTCTAACTGGGTGAAACCTTTCCCACAGTCAGGATATTCTCTACCGCCCGACCTCGCTTTAGCTGCTGGACTGGAACCTGGAAAAAATGAAAAGGAAAGAAAGTAAGAGGGACTGCTTGTTGGCTTAGGCAGGGATGGAAATAAGCCTCCCTTTGCATAGCAGTTTGATCCCTTCCTGGTTTTACTAGCAGTTTAATAAGACACACCTGTGCTTGTTACCTATACATTGGGGCTAATCAGGCTCATTTTAAAACCTGGAATAGGTGAATCTGCTATGCAATAGAGTCTTATTTCCATCCCTCACTTAGGGCAGGTGGTGGATTTGATTAAAACATGTGAATTTCAGCTGTGGGGGCTTGCAATAGGTTACAACAGCTTTAAAAAAAAACAAATAAACAAAGCCTTTACTTTATGTGTAAAAGCAGTCAGTAAAGACTGATGCTGGTGAAACCGAGCCCTGGGATCAAAATCTGCCTTCCAAGACCTCCTGTAATGTTTCAGGTCTATTTCCTCCATCACACACAATTATATATTTTTCTATAACATTACATTACACATTTACAAAATATCCATATATTGTTACACTGAACATTTATAATGATATATACAGTACTTTAGTGTTTCTCCCCTTGGTATAATCCCCCCCCCTCCCAGAGCAATGGCAACATTATATCTGTATCTTAAGTTCACCAGTATTGAGTCCTATCTTGAACTGGTTGGAGTGGTACAGGAAAAACAAACAGCTAGTAATGTAACCTACATGCTCCCTCCCTCCCTCTCAACCACACTGTGGATATCACACAATCTAGAATGACAATGTCACAGCTACTGGGAGTCACTCACCTGCTAGACTGCATTCTGAATGGGAGCGCCCGTCTTCCTTTCCACCTCCTTGCATGCTGTTGGGAGAGCCTTCCTCTCCAGCGCCTTGCTCTCACGCAGATTCTCTCCAGCACCACGCTACACTCCCGCAGGCGTACAGGCTCCAGCTCAGGGATGTTTGGTTTAAAGTCCTCGGATTCTTCCTTCACTGGTTCCATGTGCTCAAACTCTACTTCAGGGGGCTCCTGTTTAATACGGACAGTTTCCAGCACCTCTTCTTGTTTAACAGGAAGGGGTTCTTCTGTCTGGGGATCTCCAATTCATTGTGCTCAGCTTTAACCTCAGAGTCCCTCTGGCTGACTGCTGTCACATTGCATCTCACAGAGCTCCTGTTTAATGGGGAGGGAAGCCAGCCCAGAGAACTCCACTCTAATGGGGACAAGTTCAAGGAACTCCTCTTTAATCTGGACAGATTCCATCTTCACACTGTCCATGGCAGCACACGGGATTCTGTTTAATAGCTGAAAAACAAATGCATGTATTTATTTAAATACAGGGTTATGAAGGCCATTCAAGGGGCCGACAACATCTGTCCTTAATAGCAGGGGTGGCTTTGCTAATGAAGGGACATACAATTTCTTGTAATAACTTCATAATACCAGAGGATTTTATCTGTTGAAATGTTTACATAATGTATCCATTCCATATATTATTTATTGCAGATTTCTTTCGAGTAACATGTTCTAACATTTGTTTCAGATTTGCAACATACATACAGTAGACTCTGCATACAGGAACACCTCCTAAGAGAACACTTCGCCTAACACCTTGTGATGAAACAAGTTTCTCCATTGGAAATGCTCTGGCTAAAGGAACAGGAACTTCACTTAAAAGAACACCTTGTTGGCACCGATAACAATTTTTACTGTGTATCCTGATAACTCATCGTTATCAAACTTAAATTAAAATGGTCAATTCAATCTTTTAAAATATGATTTGTCATCGCAAGTGTGTCTTGAGGCACACTGACTGGTTTATTCAATCTGTACAGAACCACCGTCCTTTCAGTGTAGCTCATCGCTACAAAATACCATGTGATCAAATGGCAAAATGCGCCTCAGTTTCTCTTGCTATAAAAAGTTGGAAACTGTTCGAGCTCTTGAAAAAAACCTGAAATCAGACACAAGTCGCAGAGCAATCTGGTGTTTCCCGTTCTGGTGAGTTGCTTCACCATTCTGTTAAATAATGTGCATGTCTTGTATGTTGCTGCTGTATTTTTGTAACGATGTGTGTGGTAGGGTGCTGGGTTTATTTAGTTTGACAGTTCAGTAACGTTAGTTTGTCTGTTACTTTATTATTATAGTTTATCAATTGCTTTTCTTTTACTTATTCAGTTAACTTCATAAGTTGATGCACGTGCTTTATAACAAGTAATACATATGTATTTATTTATTGATTGATTCCTATTGTGTCTGGTGGCTGACTCCGTCTTAGAGAACACTTCCGCTATAAGAACACTTTGCTTGCTTCCCGAGTGGTGTTCTCTTAGCGAGGGGAAGAATGGCTGGGTATGTTTTCAAAACGGATTGGGACGGCATTTCATATGCTCCATGTCCGTGTGATGGAGATTCTTTTTTGTCCAAGTTTCATGAAAATCCGTGCGGTACTTTTAGTTTGGACAAATTAGTCAGTTTTTTTGCACTCAAAAACGGCTGCGTATTTAAACACCACATCCGACAGGCAGATAGTACTCATTGACTAGGAGTGCCCTTTTTGGAACCGGAAAAATTGAATATTTCTCAAGTTATTTAAATTTCCGCTAACTCAAATGTTACGCCTGCGCAGTCAGGCTCCACCACAAAGAGTAAGTTAGTGGGGATTCGTCACTTTAATCATTCTCTGTGGGTCAGTTAATCTGAATTGCTCAGGTCACTTATGTCTTGTGGATCCTGACACTATCCATTTCATTATTTTCAGTTCTTGATGTAGCAATGAATGAAAATGTACCTCTTTTAAACATTTACAGCCAAGATATTACTCAGCATCTACTGAATTTAGTTTATATACACTTTAAAACATAAGCATGCAAGTGTAATACTAATATGTACGATAACATAATGTGCATGATAATTAATATTACCAAATGTTTGAGGGTTTGTTTCCTAACACAAAAATCACAAAATAAATTGCTCACAAACAATTACGCATTTGCAGCATCTGGCTGATCATTTACTATTTTTTGGCTAAGTTTCGTGAAAATCCGCGCGGTAGTTTTTAAGTTACACAATAGCGAGAAATGCGGTTTTGATATAGCCTATCATTGATGGTTCAAAAAAAAAAATACGTGGATTTAAGAAGACTGACACTGTGTGGCCAACGCTAATTATTCTTGGATTATTTTTCAGCAAAAGACTGGTTCATGGTAACAAGTCTTATATTACTGTATTTACATGCCATAGTCTTGTATACTCGTTGAATATTATGGGTGATGTCAAAACGGAGAGGTTTATACTGTACAACTATACCTTAAATTATAAAAGTTCCCAGCAGTGTTCTCCACCTGGGATTGAACCCACAACCCTCCGGTCAAGAGTCCAGAGCCCTAACCACTACTCCACACTGCATATGGCCATAATTGCTTTACTTTTTTTCCAATTTGTTAAATAAATAAATAAATCCATGTCCCTACATTGTTTCATTGTGCAATGCCATATTTCAGCTGGCCATGCTAAAATATTTTTTTTTCACAAAAAATAAATGTTTTTTTTTTTTGTTGTTTTGTTTTTCCTAAAAATCACCTCTCCTTTTTCTGTGTTTTTTGTGAATCTGAATTGAACAGGGCGAGTCTCAGGGTACTTAGTTTTTTTTTTTTAATGGAACCCTAGTGTGTGCGCATTCATTTCATGTCCCTGATTTTCACGTATATGACATGTACCTCTAACCTTTATAGAGTTATACCCACAAATCTAACAACAGTAAGAAAACATGCGAAAATAACTCGGACCCTATTATTAACCTCCTTGTGCTCCGTATTTCGGGTGAGACGCTGTTTATGCATAGTTCACCCTATACCCTATAAGTCTCTGTAAGTTGCCTTGGATAAATATATATATATATATATATATATATATAATTAGTCAGTTTACGCGTCCCTCGTTGATCAGTGTTGTGACACACACTATGTATGGTATAGCGGTAGTTGGCCTGCCCCTCAAAAATATAAATACCCAGCTAACACACTAAGCCTCAAACACGTTGTCATTAATATTAAACATAAAAACATCGGTACCTTATTTTTGATTGATTTTCCCGGCGCCTTTTAGTTTATTTGTTATATTTTAAATGGACTCGGTGTTGTTGATGACGTCATGCCTGTTCATTTAATAAACAAAGAGTCTCACGCGCGCGTCACAAACAAATAACCTTCAATTAAAATGAATAATACTGTAACTTACCTTTTTGTATCGTCCACGCCTTACAAACGAGAATGTAATATCGTTTAATTAAACAAAAATATAAAATCCTCCGCAGGGCTCCGTGTTTACCTCCTGCTGTGTGTTTGAAACGCCAGCAGCGCCGCGTTCCCGGATGGAGTTTGTGCGCATGCTCCGAAGCGGAGTCTCTTCTTCTGGTTAATCTATAGGACGCATTCCATCTATTATTTTAGATGATTAGCGGCCTCCATCTGTAGTCCTTTGTCTGACTTTGTTTTACTTTATTTTTCTGTCATCTTTATTTATTATCTTCCCTTCTTTTCCTGTTTCCTGTATATATTTCGTCAGTATCCTTTCTCTATTCAGTCTCCTTTCCTCTTTCCCTAGCAAGTTCTTTATATTGACTTTATGTACCTCCATTTCTCTCAGCCTCCTCTCCATTTTCCTTCTCTGCTCCTCCTATTTCTCACATTTTAATAAATAATGTCTCACTGTTTCAGCTTCTTTACATTTTTCACACTTTCCATCTTCATGTTTCCCCAGTCTTAAAAGATGTTTATTTAAAGAACTCTGCCCAATCCTTAACCTATCCAACGCTCTTTCCTCTTTCCTTCACAACTCTTTGTTCACCCAACTGTTATTCACCTCATTGTGGATATTATGATAAAACCTTCCTTTTATGCTTTTAAGCTGAGTCTCAGCTGCTCCATCGAGCTCCATAGAGGCGCAGCGTCCATGCAAAACTAACACAACAACAAACAGCTCACATGCTTTTTTTATTTAACAGCTGTAATACATACAGTACTGCATCAATGCCTCTGTAATTTCCATTGATAAAATTACAAACTAACATCTTAGAGTTTTATTACACTTGATAATCGGTTCCCTTTTCTCTTTTGCAGTTGTAGTTTTTGTTTTGCACTTTGGAAACATGATCGAAAAAAGAAAAAGATGAATATAATTGAAGTAGACTGTAAACCCGACACACACACACACAGCTCAAAATATTACAGCAGATATCAGGAAAAACCTATTCAGGTAACTGACAGTCTATTCATTATTTACAATCACTCTGCAATATCCATGTCTTCATCCTCTACGTCAGCCTCCTCCACTTTCCTATTCTCATCCATGTCGCTGTTCGTGGTTGAATCATCTCCACTGATGGCTGAATAGGGGAGGTTAGCAGGGTAATGTTCCTGCGTGGGGATAGGGAGACAGGCAGCACCAACACGTTTAAGTTCAACACTAACCTTAAATAAAATGTTCTTCCTGTTATTAAGCAGTGGTATAATGGGAAGCAGTGGTAAATTGAAAATAACAGAAGCCAGTTTTTACTATAGTGAAGTAGGCTACAATTTGTTTTTCATTAAAAACGTGTTTATTGAAATTAATGTTCAGCTTTCATATTGAAGCTTGTTGTGGGCGACTCATTCAATCAAACCCAGTAGTGTGGAATTTGCTTTAATCGTTCAAGACGTTTTTCAACTCAAGTAAGCTTATTTGTGTTTAACAAACGACACACGAGCGTGGCAGCCCTTCTATCACAGCCAGTGTCATGTTTATAGCACGCAGCTGAAATGGTAACGTAACAGCGCTGTCTCTGTTTAGCGCACGCAAGAACGTGCAGAATGGATGGAACTCTGTTGAGAATTGGAAGACAACGCATTTGAGAGCAAAACATTTTATGACATTTTTAAATCTCATAGCTGAAGAGGTGCCGGCGCTTTGCCTCGTCAAGACCAGAGGTGCCGGGCTGAGCCCCAGCCAGCCCTGGCACAAATTAACCACTGTGTATATATATCTATGTACTGTAACCCCCAAAGTCATTCAAAATAAATGAAATCAAATTACATTGACTTAAAAACTCAAATTGCTTTCCTCCATTTTAAGTTAGTTGAACATTCAAATTGACTTTAGTTGTTCAAACGTAAATGGTTGAAGTAGAACCAGGGGACTGGATTCCCATCAACAGTTGCGGGACTTGTACAATTTATTTTTTGAATTGTTTGTTGTTTATTGTGTTGTTGTGTTGTGTGTTTGTGCGGTTGCACACGTGTGTTGTGTTTGCTTGTCTCTTGTGTCCCCGGCTGCTTTCTTACACGTGTTCTTGTGTTGTTCGTGGCCAGCCCCGTTCGGACTTCAGTCTGCGGATGTGACGTCACTCCCTTCTCCCTCTGTCTCCTTCTCTGCTCCTGACTGGTTCCAGCACTTGTAAATGCTGCCATAAGCACAGAAGCAGAAATGCTGCACTTGCAGCTAATAAAATAACTTGCTGGTTTCACACTGTTTCCTCAGCTCACTTTTTATTGTTAAAATTAAGTAAACATTTTCAAACAAACTAAAACTTACATCTAACGTCTTGTGTATGAGCTGCTGCCTGTTGTTTTCCTGTGTCTGTGTGTGTGTGTGTGTGTGTGTGTGTGTGTGTGTGTCCACCGCCCCCTGTGGGCTCGCTCTGCTGTGCGAGTGGTGGAAATTTATGCAATTCACCTACTCAAGCCCGACCAACGAGCAGTGAGGATAAGCTTATATTAAGAGAAGCCTGCGCTCTGCATGTGGTTGTTTTGGCTGGGGACTCAGAGAGTTAAAGAGGAGCTCCCTGTACTGCATTCGAGCTCTAAACAGGCTGAAGTGTTGCAATACCCAGGAGCTGTGTGCTAGCTGGAACTAGAGGGGAAGATTAACCAGTATCTTGCTAAACAACAGGAATTCTGTACAGCATTAAAACACACAAATCATGACAAATAAAAATAATAAACACATCTAAAAAATAAAATTTATTGCACATTAGATCATTTTAAAAAATGCATGATTAGTTGTGACTTTTTATTTTCATGTTTTTTTCACTACCTAAAAGGCTCTTTCCCAGCAGTCCTCTATATCCTCTGAATGCAGAGTCTGCCTGGGTGCTGCGTCACATGATGAAGGCTCCAGCACTGACAACGACTCAGAGAGGCAGAGCCATAGAACTCCATTTGATACAACAACCTTTAAAAAGTACATTTTGCTAATTTAAATACAAGCTAGACATAGGTGTTGTTTTAGCGTTGCTTACTATTGTGTTGTATAATTAATCAATTAATTTCACAATTAACACATTTCTCAGTTTTAATTCAGAAATCAATTGTTTCTACTAACTTGGCTTGTGTTTTTCAGACACAGTAAAAGCAGATCAAATGCATGAAAAACACAAGCCAAGTTAGTAGAAACAATTGATTTTTGAATTAAAACTGAGAAATGTGTTAGTTGTAAAATTGGGGCAACCTTGGCCCCCACCTCTTTGATAGTTGTGCCCATTTCCTTGGTGCTGAGCAAGGTTGCCCCAAAGTTTTCATGAAACTTGGCTTGTGTTTTTGATATCTCTACTTTAAATGGCTGGGCACTTTTGATAACTTGGCGTTTTTTCACATTTCCAAAGTGTTTTTGTTTCAAATTCATGATGCAAGGTTAACATTTTTTTCTTCATGATAGAACAGTCCCAATTAACATAGTCTTTAAGGTTTCGCTCTTCTGTGAATTCTCTGGTGATTTTGAAAGCCTTGTTTAAGACGGAAACTCTTCCCACAGTCAGAGCAGCGATACGGTTTCTCTCCTGTGTGAATTCGCTGGTGTGAAACAAGGTTGTTTAAATGACTGAAACTCTTCCCAAAGTCAGAGCAGGAATATGGTTTCTCTCCTGTGTGAATTCGCTGGTGTGAAACAAGGTTGTTTGAATGACTGAAACTCTTCCCACAGTCAGAGCAGAGATATGGTTTCTCTCCTGTGTGAATTCGCTGGTGTGAAACAAGGTGTCCGGACTGACTGAAACTCTTCCCACAGTCAGAGCAGGAATACGGTTTCTCTCCTGTGTGAATTCGCTGGTGTTTTTTCATGTCTCCTGACCTACGGAAACACATCATACAGTGAGTGCAGGAATACGGTTTCTCTCCTGTGTGAATTCGCTGGTGTGCTTTCATGTCTCCTGAGTAACTGAAACTCTTCCCACAGTCAGAGCAGGAATACGGTTTTTCTCCTGTGTGAATTTGCTGGTGTGTTTTCATGTCTTTTGACCTAATGAAACTCTTCCCACAGTCAGAGCAGTGATACGGTTTCTCTCCTGTGTGAATTCGCTGGTGTGAAACAAGGTTGTATGACTGACTGAAACTCTTCCCACAGTCAGAGCAGCAATACGGTTTTTCTCCTGTGTGAATTCGCTGGTGTTTTTTCATGTCTCCTGACCTACTGAAACTCTTCCCACAGTCAGAGCAGCGATACGGTTTCTCTCCTGTGTGAATTCGCTGGTGTGAAACAAGGTGTCCGGACTGACTGAAACTCTTCCCACAGTCAGAGCAGGAATCGGGTTTCTCCTGTGTGAATTCGCTGGTGTTTTTCATGTCTCCTGACCCACGGAAACACATTACAGTGAGTGCAGGATCTGGTTTCTCTCCTGTGTGAATTCGCTGGTGTGCTTTTGTCTCCTGAGTAACTGAAACTCTTCCCACAGTCAGAGCAGGAATACGGTTTTTCTCCTGTGTGAATTTGCTGGTGTGTTTTCATGTCTTTTGACCTAATGAAACTCTTCCCACAGTCAGAGCAGTGATACGGTTTCTCCTGTGTCTGGTGGAAACAAGGTTGTATGACTGACTGAAACTCTTTGCACAGTCAGAGCAACAATACGGTTTCTTTTCTGCGTCAGTTCGCTGGTGTGTTTTAAAATGCCCAAACTGGGTAAAACCCTTCCCACAATCAGGATATTCTCCTGCGCTCGCCCTCACTTTAGCTGCTGGACTGGAAACTGGAAAATATGAACAGGAAAGAAAGTAAGAGGGACTGCTTGTAGGCTTAGGCACGGATGGAAATAAGCTCCCCTTTGCATAGCAGTTTGATCCCTTCCTGGTTTTACTAGCAGTTTAATAAGACACACCTGTGCTTGTTACCTATACATTGGGGCTAATCAGGATCTATTTAAAACCTGGAAAAGGTGAATCTGCTATGCAATGGGAGTCTTATTTCCATCCCTCACTTAGGGCAGGTGGTGGAGTGGATTAAAGCATGTGAATTTCAGCTGTGGGGCTTGCAATACATTACAACAGCTTAAAAAAGCAAATAAACTTAAAGCCTTTACATTTATAATGATCTATACAGTACTTTAGAGTTTCTCCCCTTGGTATAATCCCCCCCCCCCTCCCAGAGCAATGGCAACATTATATCTGTATCTGAAGTTCACCAGTATTGAGTCTTATCTTGAACTGATTGGAGTGGTACAGGAAAAACAAATAGCTAGTAATCTAGCCTACATGCTCCCTCCCTCCCTCTCAACCACACTGTGGATATCACGCAATCTAGAATGACAATGTCACAGCTACTGGGAGTCACTCACCTGCTAGACTGCATTCTGAATGGGAGCGCCCGTCTTCCTTTCCACCTCCTTGCATGCTGTTGGGAGAGCCTTCCTCTCTCACGCAGATTCTCTCCAGCACCACGCTACACTCCCGCAGGCGTACAGGCTCCAGCTCAGGGATGTTTGGTTTGAAGTCCTCAGATTCTTCCTTCACTGGTTCCATGTGGTCAAACTCTACTTCAGGGTGCTCCTGTTTAATACAGACAGTTTCCAGCACCTCTTCTTGTTTCACAGGAAGGGGTTCTTCTGTCTGGGGGATCTCCAGTTCATTGTGCTCAACTTTAATCTCAGAGACCTCTGGCTGACTGCTGTCACACTGCATCTCACAGAGCTCCTGTTTAATGGGGAGGGAAGCCAGCCCAGAGAACTCCACTCTAATGGGGACCAGTTCAAGTTCAGGGAACTCCTCTTTAATCTGGACAGATTCCATCTTCACACTGTCCATGGCAGCACGTGGGATTCTGTTTAGTAGCTGCTGAAAAACAAATGCATGTATTTATTTAAATACAGGGTTAATGAAGGCCATTCAAGGGGCCGACAACATCCGCCCTTAATAGCAGGGGTGGCTTTGCTAATGAAGGGACATACAATTTCTTGTAATAACTTCATAATACCAGAGGATTTTATCTGTTGAAATGTTTACATAATGTATCCATTCCATATATTATTTATTGCAGATTTCTTTCGAGCAACATGTTCTAACATTTGTTTCAGATTTGGAACATACCCAGTAATCTCTGCATATAGGAATACCTCCTAAGAGAACACTTTTTGATATAGACTGACTACACAGGGGAAAGTTGACAGAGATTCATTTTTATTTTTTCACTCTGCTATTTGAAGCTGCATCTGTATTGTGAATGACTAGCGTATCATATCGGAGGCATGGATTAGTGATGAGACATTATCACTTTTACAAGTCAATTTGATTATCGATTATCAGTTACGATTATTCTAATAACATCCTTCTAGGGGCAGAAAGTCACAAAAAGGTTCCTGATTTTTTTTTTATTCTAATTAAACTACAATAAACTTCAGTAACTTTTTCAACAGCACTTTCAAACCTAGAAAACATACAGTATGCATTATATTGAAGTCAATACTAAAGCAGCATAAGCAATATATAAACCATACCACTTCACAGAAACCACTTTTAAATAAAGAAGAAAAGCACACACAATCTGACAATGCACTCTCATGCTCTCAACTGCCTGAATCTTCTCTTAAAGTCTTTCGAATCTCTTACACCCCAAGGAATTATGCACAGAAAAAAAAAAAAATATCCAAAATGATGCGGTATCTCTGAACAAGTGTGTGCAAAGTAACAAAACTATTGTGCAGTTGTATTGGGTCCTTCTCTCATACTGGATATGAAAATACTAGCATAAGTTGAAAAATAATAACTAGAAAACAATGGATTTTTTTCTAAATTCCATGATTGATATAAAGGAACACCAGCTCCTTCAGTTTGTCTTCCGAAAGAGAACGCCTCCGATCGGACAGGACAAGATTCCACAGCGAGGTGCTGCGCTCGGCATCGGCTGTATTTACTGCATTGATGTATCTGAAAGCTAATGTTTTCAAATTAAGAAGACGGTCAGCTGTCGATGACCAAAACAAGTCAATGTCGAATTTCCCCTGTGGATCGCATCGGGAGTCACCTTCACAGTGTTCAAAGCAAAGCAATGAAAATCTTTTAGTCTCTCGTTTGCTGATATATTTGCAACGTGGGCTCTTTGTCGTGGCATTTTCTGGCAGAATCAGTCAATGTTCCCTTTATCCTCAGTGGGTCAACTGCACTGAACTGAAAGCAGCGTACTAACTGGGGATGATCCCGTGGTTAGTACGCAGCTCCGTACTAAACTAGTGCGCAAGTTAAATACCAATTGCAACGAACTTGGCGGCTGAAGTTAGTCCCCAGCTGCGTACTAAAAAAGGTATCAATTGCACCGAAGCCAAAAATAACTGCTGCTGCCCTCCAGAGGATACAAAGTATGGGACTAACTTAGTTTAACTCTTGCTAATGGACTAAAAATAGTGGAAGACATGTGAAAGTCCCAGAATGTACTGGCAGTTTATTATTGCTGAAATAATAATGTGTGCATATAATACACACATATACAGTGCCTTGCAAAAGTATTCAGACCCCTGACCAATTCTCTCATATTACTGAATTACAAATGGTACATTGAAATTTCGTTCTGTTTGATATTTTATTTTAAAACACTGAAACTCAAAATCAAGGCACTGTATATATATATATATATATATACACACATATATATACACATATATATATATATATATATATATATATATATCTCCCATGTTTGTGGCTCAGATGCCGTGAGCTGTTTAGGGTTATGTTGCCCTGGTTGCTACCTTGCTGGCTATTCAAGCCACAGTGAGCAGCCCCATCGTGTGCCACATAATCAGGGTGCCTCGGACAAACCATTTGAATGTTTTTTTTCTTCTTTTGCACATTTTCAATTAATCTTTTTTTTTTTGGTTGCTTTTTTGTCCCTTTTGTATATATGGCAATAATTGCTTTATTTTGTGTCCAATTTGTTCCAAAATAAATGTCCATGTCCCTACATGTTGAAGTTTCATTGTGCAAAGTTTAATTTGAGCTGGCCATGCTAAAACATCTTTTACAAACAATAAATGTGTTTTTCTAAAAATCACCTCTCCTTTTTTCTGTGGTTTTTGTTATCTGTATTGAACAGGGTGCGTCTCAGGCTATTTAATTTATTTTATTATTATTATTTATTTCTTAGCAGACGCCCTTGTCTAGGGCGACTCACAATTGTCAGAAGATATCACATTATTTTTACATACAATTACCCGTTTATACAGTTGGGTTTTTATTGGAGCAATCTAGGTAAAGTACCTTGCTCAAGGGTACAGCAGCAGTGTCCCCACCGGGGATTGAACCCACGACCCTCCGGTCAAGAGTCCAGAGCCCTCACCACTACTCCACACTGCTGCCCTACTACTCCACACTGCTGCCCTGGACTTTATGGAAGTCTAGTGTGTGCGCATTGATTTCATGTATGACATATACCTGTAACCTTTATAGTTAAAGAGTTATAGCCACAAATCTAACAGTAAAAGCATGCGAAAATAACTCGGACCCTATTATTAACCTCCTTGTGCTCCGTATTTCGGGTGAGACGCTGTTTATGCATAGTTCACACACACCCTATAGTCTCTGTAAGTTGTTTTGGATAAAGGTGTCTGCTAAACATATATATATATATATATATATTTTAGCTCAAAGAGCCAGCTGCCCAACGTTTCGATATGTTGTACATATCTTTCTCAAGGGAGCCTGTGTTTGAATCAAAACATTGGAGGTATTTATAGGTTTTTGACGGCATGACAACTACTTGTTATTGTTTACATTCAAATCCATGATTTATTCTTACATGATGTAATGGTGTTCTATATATTGTGACATCATTCTTACTTCTATCTTTGAATCTGTATTAATTCTAATTAACACTACTTTATATAAACTTATATTTTTATTATATCATGCAATGCTGGCTCTGAGGATCAGTCTAGATTTGGCCTCCCAGCGCATCAGCATGCACAACTTTTGAATGAATTTTGTTTATTTATTTAAATGTTATATATTTATTGAAGTTAATTATTTCATTCTTTTCTGTTGAGTCCCGCTGGCATAATCGTGTTCAGTCTATTTATCCATTTACTTTCTTTTATTCTTCTATATGTCGCATTGTCTAATTTGAGCTGTTCTAATACTACAAACCTTACATCATTTATGTCATGTCCCTGACTGGTGAAGTGCTGTACTATTGGTTCATTGATTTTTTTTTATTTCTAATTAATGAAAGGTGGTTCTAATTCTTTTATATAAAGTAGTTCCAGTCTCTCCAACATATTTGATTTCATCACATTTTTCACAGGCTATTCCATAAACGACATTGCTATTTTTACAGTAGGTATTAGTTTTTAGTGGATATGTGGTGTTCTTATGTTTAATTATATTTTTACGTTTGTCTATGTATTTACACACTTTACATCTACTAGTGCACATGTTGTAGAACCTATTTTGTCAATTATTCTTTTATGTTTACTGTGAACTAAAATATCACCTAAATTAGCTTCTCTTTTGAATGCTACAACTGGGGCCTTAAGAAATACTTTTTTTAATTTTTCTAAATTATGTAGAAAATAAATAAGTGTTTCCAAACTATTTTAGAAATATTGGGCAAAACTTTAGAGTAAGTCATTATTAATGGGACTCTTTTGACCTTTTTATCTCTATTTTTATAATCTAGTAGATGATCTCTTTTTAGTTTATCCACTTTTCTTAACTCCGTCTCTATAATTCTTTCTTTGTATCCTCTTTCAGTTTACGCGTCCCTCGTTGATCAGTGTTGTACACACACTATGGTACAGCGGTAGTTGGCCTGCCCCTCAATGTAAATACCCAGCTAACACACTAAGCCTCAAACACGTTGTCATTAATATTAAACATAAAAACATCGAACCTTATTTTTTATTGATTAAATTGTTATATTTTAAATGGACTCGGTGTTGTTGATGACGTCATGCCTGTTCATTTAATAAACAAAGAGTCTCACACGCGCGCGCGTCACAAACAAATAACCTTCAATTAAAATGAATAATACTGTAACTTACCTTTTAGTATCGTCCACGCCTTACAAACGGGTATGTAATATCGTTTAACTAAACACACAAATAATAATAATGATAATAATTAACCCCCCTCCTCAGGGCTCGGTGTTTATCTCGCTCTGTTTGAGAAACGCCGCGCTCTGTTTGAAACGTCAGCAGCTCGGAGTTCCCGGATGATGACGCACACCCGGTCTCTGGGATGGAACCGCACAACAGTCTCGCGTTTTGATTGGTCCATGTCTGTCACATGAATATGTCGTCACACGAGTGGAAAAGCGTGCAGGCATTTTTAACATTGTGATCAGAGAGAGTGATCTGCTTTCCACAACCTTACCATTAAAATATAATGTGGTATTACGCTGTACTGATAAAACACACTATGGGTGATTACTTTATATGAATTATCATGATATGCATGAATGTAAGAATTGGCTTTCTGTGGTGGTGTACTTTTTTCTTTCAAGTAGCATATATCTATAATCGTTTTTGAACATGTGAACATGTACATAACCACACTGTTCAAAACTAACACAACAAGAATGCTTTTTTTTTATTTAACGGTTGTAATACATACAGTACTGTATCAATGCCTCTGTAATTTCCATTGACAAATCATTACAAAATAACATCTTAGAGTTTTATTACACTTGATAATCGGTTCTCTTTTCTCTTTTGCAGTTGTAGTTTTTGTTTTGCACTTTGGAAACATGAACGAAAAAAAAACAGATGAATATAATTGAAGTAGATTGTAAACCCACACACACACACACAGCTCACAATATTACAGCAGATATCAGGAAAAACCTATTCAGGTAACTGACAGTGTATTCATTATTTACAATCACTCTGCAATATCTCTACTTCAGCCTCCTCCACTCAGAGCCGCAGAGAGCCGTCATGCGCCCCGGGGAATGATGGGTACGTTCAGACATTTTGATCATGGTTTGGTTTTTCATTTGTGTAATTTCTTGTTATATTATGTATACTCTTAATATGCTGCATGGATAGATGCTTCTCTGTGGTTTTTGTGTTTCTACGCTTTGAGATGCGTGCATTTAGGAGCTTTATAAAATAAAGATTATTATTATTATAATTATAAAATGTCTTAACTATTAATATCCAGGAATATAACTAGCAAACCTCTGATTATTAACAAAACGCTTCACTGCCACACATACTTTTACAGCTTGTTTTCTGTGTACATAATTTAATAAGAAGTTAATAACAGCACCTGTTTATTTTGAGCGAATAAAAGACATGTGGATGACTGCAAAGTGGAAGCCAGAACTGAAAGCAAATTAGTGCTATTTGATTCGCTGGCTGCTCTGAAAAAGCAACCTAAATGTAATGTTGAATTTCATTGGCTGGCTGTGATGTGATGCTTTGTCATTGGCCACTGAGGTGTCAGACCATGGGAAGAGCGTTTTTATTCCCCCAGATGATTGTACATTTGAAAACAATGGAAAGAGACAGAGAGAACAGGCAGAAAGGGAAAAAAACTTTATTAAACAAAGTCTGAATATCATTTTCATTCCAGAATGTAATAAATGAATGTTGTTTCTTTTTTTGTTTGTTTATCGTTCCGGTTGTTTCTAAACCCTGGTTTTCTTGCCATTCTTGGCACGATGAAGGAGTTTTGTCGACTTGCCGCCTAATTGGTGCTGTTGGTCCTGCAGGGGCTTGCGTGCTGGGGTGCCTGCACCTCAAAAAAGGAATTAGGCCTCAAATATGTAGGCAATGTTTGTGTAAATCTTTAAAAAATATTCAGAGCTTGAGAAAGTTCCTGGAGCATTGTATCACACATCAGGTTCTGTAAACAAATGTAAATTTAATGTCCGAGGGCAAAATTACTCCTTGCTGATTGGTTGTTTTAAGATATTTTGTTTCCAAAATACTAAAACATCCTTGTTGAACAGAAAGATAAATATCATAATCAAGCAATTTCTTTTCATGTGATCTGGTTAATTACGTGTTTTTTATGGCAGAGTTGCGGGCATAAAATACATTTTTATAAATGTACGATTTAGTGTAATTATCGGAATGTGATTTTCAGTTTTAATAGATAAAACCCGATAAAACACACCTGAAAAAAAATGAAATCGGTGGATAGCCAATAAACACGGAAAACACCGGAAAAACTGTGGAAATGGTTGATCAATTCACGTTGACTTTACCCTTTAACCATTAGAAAATAAAACCTACTACAAAAATAATAATAAATACATTTCCCAGTGCTGCTGGGCAATGTCCCGCCTTCCTGACTCGTATCTATCATTGATTCGTTTTCCGTACTTTAAACCCGCCCCAACTACTGAATGACAGCACATTCCTACATTTCTATTGCAGACTCCGCTTGCGAGATTTAAAACGAGATTACAATCAGGATGGAGGCTTGTTAGCGGGATTTAAAGATATATTACAATTAAGATATGGAAGATTTAAAACAGAATTGTGGAGAAATGTACAAAAATGCCTCCACACAAAAACCCCAGAAGAATGTGCCGAGACCAGAGGGATTTCACTGTGGAAGACAGCAAAGGAAAAATGGGACAGCTTAAGTGTGCTGTCGAGTTACTACTGTACATGTTGACAAAAAAAACAAACAAAAAACTCAAGCATTTTTCAAAGTAACCGAAATACTTATTTCAAACAGTATATCAAAAACGAAAGCCCCCCCCCCCAAAAATGATTTACATAACTTCAAAAATAGTTAAAAATAAGTACAGAAAAACACAATTAATAAAAAACGAAAAACAGAAGCCCTAAGTATAATTGATCTTTTAAAATGCGTTTGGGCTGTAACGCAGCCGTTGTATTTGAATTGTAGGTGAGCTCGAGCAGCAGAGCGAGCCTCCTAGATCCTGTGGATACTCTGAAGCTCGCCGCAGCGTCCTTCGAAAGCCTCTTCCCAGTCAGAGATGCAGCTAAAAAAATCAGCTTCAACTCGCCAACTTTCAGATATCCTTCAAACCGGACTCAGGTTAGGACAGGGCAGATAAAGTCCTGTGGTATTATATGGCTTGAATGGCCTTAGTAGCCCTGTATTTAAATAAATAAATGTCAGCCAGCACTGAGAAGGACTCAGAGAGGCAGAGCGCTAGAACTCAATCTCCAGCACTGAGAAGGACTCAGAGAGGCAGAGCGCTGGAACTCAATCTCCATCACTGAGAACGACTCAGAGAGGCAGAGCGCTAGAACTCAATCTCCAGCACCGAGAAGGACTCAGAGAGGCAGAGCGCTAGAACTCAATCTCCAGCACCGAGAAGGACTCAGAGAGGCAGAGCGCTAGAACTCAATCTCCAGCACCGAGAAGGACAGAGAGAGGAAGGAACTCAATCTCCAGCACCGAGAAGGACTCAGAGAGGCAGAGCGCTAGAACTCAATCTCCAGCACTGAGAAGGACTCAGAGAGGCAGAGCGCTAGAACTCAATCTCCAGCACTGAGAAGGACTCAGAGGCAGAGCGCTGGAACTCAATCTCCAGCACTGAGAAGGACTCAGAGAGGCAGAGCGCTGGAACTCAATCTCCAGCACTGAGAAGGACTCAGAGAGGCAGAGCGCTGGAACTCAAGTTGAAACAAGCTTTAAAATAAAAAAATACATTTTGCTCAGTTGAATACAATTTAGATAGGTGTTGTTTTCAGCATTGCTTACTATTGTGTTGTATAATTAAGCACATTGTTAAATCTGCACACGTTATTTATTTTGAAATTTTATTCAATTATAATTATTTACTCCCAATCGCCACATTTTTTCAAATGCACATTCAGTTGGAAGATTATTTTTATTTAAAAAAAATAAAAATAAATAATAATTCTCAGAGAGACCTTACATTGCATTACATTATATTTGGGCTTCTGGTTTTCGTCTGACTTTTCGTCCCACATTTACAAATTAATATCACAATTAACACATTTCTCAGTTTTAATTCAGAAACCAATTGTTTCATGCATTTGATCTGCTTTTACTGTGTCTGAAAAACACAAGCCAAGTTAGTAGAAACAATTGATTACTGAATTAAAACTGATAAACGTGTTAGTTGTGAAATTGGGGCAACCTTGGCCCCCACCTCTTTGATAGTTGTGCCTGTTTGCTTGGTGCTGGCCAAGGTTGCCCCAATTGTTTCTTCCAAGTTAACTTGTGTTTTTGATACAAGTTAGAAGAAACAACTGGGGCAACCTTGGACCTCATCGGTTTTACAGTTGTGCCTGTTTGTTTTCTGCTGAGCAAGGTTGCCCCATTGGTTTCTTGAAACTTGTCTTGTGTTTTTGATATCTCTACTTTAAATGGCTGGGCACTTTTGAGAACTTGGCGTTTTTTCACATTTCCAAAGTGTTTTTGTTTCAAATTCATAATGCAAGGTTAACATTTTTTTCTTCATGATAGAACAGTCCCAATTAACATAGTCTTTAAGGTTTCTCTCTTCTGTGAATTCGCTGGTGTTTTTGAAGGCCTTGTTTAAAACAGAAACTCTTCCCACAGTCAGAGCAGCGATACGGTTTCTCTCCTGTGTGAATTAGCTGGTGATTCTGAAGGCCTTGTTTAAGACGGAAACTCTTCCCACAGTCAAAGCAGTGGTTCTGTTTCTCTCCTGTGTGAATTTGCTGGTGTATTCTCAGGTTTCCTGAATAACTGAAACTCTTCCCACAGTCAGAGCAGTGATACGGTTTCTCTCCTGTGTGAATTCGCTGGTGTGTTTTAAGGCTGGCTGACTGACTGAAACTCTTCCCACAGTCAGAGCAGCGATACGGTTTCTCTCCTGTGTGAATTCGCTGGTGGATAACAAGGCTGTTTGAATAGCTGAAAGTCTTTCCACAGTCAGAGCAACAATATGTTTTCCCTCCTGTGTGAATTTGCTGGTGTGCTTTCAGGGTTCCTGCCCAACTGAAACTCTTCCCACAATCAGAGCAGCGATACGGTTTCTCTCCTGTGTGAATTCGCTGGTGTGAAACAAGGTTGTTTGACTTACTGAAACTCTTCCCACAGTCAGAGCAGGAATACGGTTTTTCTCTTGTGTGAATTCTCTGGTGTGAAACAAGGTTGTTTGACTGACTGAAACTCTTCCCACAGCGAGTGCAGGAATACGGTTTCTCTCCTGTGTGAATTCGCTGGTGTGCTTTCATGTCTCTTGACCTACTGAAACTCTTCCCACAGTCAGAGCAGTGGTACGGTTTCTCTCCTGTGTCAGTTCTCTGGGGTATTTTTAAATGCCTTAACTGGGTGAAACCTTTCCCACAGTCAGGATATTCTCCACCGCCCGCCCTCGCTTTAGCTGCTGGACTGGAACCTGGAAAATATGAACAGGAAAGAAAGTAAGAGGGACTGCTTGTAGGCTTAGGTAGGGATGGAAATAAGCCCCCCTTTGCATAGCAGTTTGATCCCTTCCTGGTTTTACTAGCAGTTTAACAAGACACACCTGTGCTTGTTACTTATACATTGGGGCTAATCAGGCTCATTTTAAAACCTGGAACAGGTGAATCTGCTATTTATATTAATATTATATTAATATGCAAAGACCTCCTGTAATGTTTCAGGTCTATTTCCTCTAACACATGCTACAGTTATATCTTTAAATAGCATTACTTTACGCATTTACAAAAAGATCCATATACTGTTACACTGAACATTTATAATGATATATACAGTACTTTAGTGTTTCTAATCCTTGGTATAATTCCCCCCACTCCCTGAGCAATGACTACATTCTATCTGTATCTGAAGTTCACCAGTAGTGAGTCCTATCTTGAACTGGCTGGAGTGGTACAGGAAAAATAAACAGCTAGTAATGTAACCTACATGCTCCCTCCCTCCCTCTCAACCACACTGTGGATATCACGCAATCTAGAATGACAATGTCACAGCTACTGGGAGTCACTCACCTGCTAGACTGCATTCTGAATGGGAGCGTCCGTCTTCCTTTCCACCTCCTTGCGTGCTGTTGGGAGAGCCTTCCTCTCCAGCGCCTTGCTCTCTCAATAGATTCTCTCCAGCACCACAAACACTCCCGCAGTTACAGGCTCCAGCTCAGGGATGTTTGGTTTGAAGTCCTCGGATTCTTCCTTCACTGGTTCCATGTGGTCAAACTCTACTTCAGGGGCTCCTGTTTAACGGAGAGTTTCCAGCACCTCTTCTTGTTTAACAGGAAGGGTTCTTCTGTCTGGGGATCTCCAATTCATTGTGTTCAATTTTAACTCAGAGTCCTCTGGCTGACTGCTGTCACATTGCATCTCACAGAGCTCCTGTTTAATGGGGAGGGAAGCCAGCCCAGAGAACTCCACTCTAATGGGGACCAGCACAGAAGCAGAAATGCTGCACTTGCAGCTAACAAAATAGCTTGCTAGTTTCACAGTTTCCTCAGCTCACTTTTTATTGTTAAAATTAATTAAACATTTTCAAACGAATTAAAACTTACATCTAACGTCTGTGTATGAGCTGCTGCCTGTTGTTTTCGTGTGTGTGTGTGTGTGTGTGTGTGTGTGTGTGTGTGTGTGTGTGTGTGTGTGTGTGTGTGTGCACCGCCCCCTGCGGGCTCACTGTGCTGTGCGAGTGGTGGAAAGTTATGCAAATCACCTACTCCAGCCCGACCAATGAGCGGTGAGGATAAGCTTATATTAAGAGAAGCCTGCGCTCTGCATGTGGTTGTTTTGGCTGGGGACTCAGAGAGTTAAAGAGGAGCTCCCAGTACTGCATTCGAGCTCTAAACATGCTGAAGTGTTGCAATACCCAGGAGAGCTGTGTGCTAGCTGGAACTAGAGGGGAAGATTAACCAGTATCTTAAAAATCAACAGGAATTCTGTGCAGCATTAAAATACACAAATCATGACAAATAAAAATAATAAACACATCTAAAAAATAAAATTTATTGCACATTGGATCATTTTAAAAAATGCATGATTAGTTGTGACTTTTTATTTTCATGTTTTTTTCACTACCTAAAAGGCTCTTTCCCAGCAGTCCTCTATATCCTCTGAATGCAGAGTCTGCCTGGGTGCTGCGTCACAACATGATGAAGGCTCCAGCACTGACAACGACTCAGAGAGGCAGAGCGATAGAACTCAATTTGATACAACAACCTTTAAAAAGTACATTTTGCTAATTTAAATACAAGTTAGACATAGGTGTTGTTTTAGTGTTGCTTACTATTGTGTTATATAATTAATCAATTAATTTCACAATTAACACATTTCTCAGTTTTAATTCAGGAATCAATTGTTTCTACTAACTTGGCTTGTGTTTTTCAGACACAGTAAAAGCAGATCAAATGCATGAAAAACACAAGCCAAGTTAGTAGAAACAATTGATTCCTGAATTAAAACTGAGAAATGTGTTAATTGTGAAATTGGGGCAACCTTGGCCCTCATCGGTTTTACATTTGTGCCCATTTCCTTGGTGCTGAGCAAGGTTGCCCCACTTGTTTCTTGAAACTTGGCTTGTGTTTTTGATATCTCTACTTTAAATGGCTGGGCACTTTTGATAACTTGGCGTTTTTTCACATTTCCAAAGTGTTTTTGTTTCAAATTCATGATGCAAGGTTAACATTTTTTTCTTCATGATAGAACAGTCCCAATTAACATAGTCTTTAAGGTTTCGCTCTTCTGTGAATTCTCTGGTGATTTTGAAAGCCTTGTTTAAGACGGAAACTCTTCCCACAGTCAGAGCAGCGATACGGTTTCTCTCCTGTGTGAATTCGCTGGTGTGAAACAAGGTTGTTTGAATGACTGAAACTCTTCCCAAAGTCAGAGCAGGAATACGGTTTCTCTCCTGTGTGAATTCGCTGGTGTTTTTTCATGTCTCCTGACCTACTGAAACTCTTCCCACAGTCAGAGCAGCGATACGGTTTCTCTCCTGTGTGAATTCGCTGGTGTGAAACAAGGTGTCCGGACTGACTGAAACTCTTCCCACAGTCAGAGCAGGAATACGGTTTCTCTCCTGTGTGAATTCGCTGGTGTTTTTTCATGTCTCCTGACCCCACGGAAACACATCATACAGTGAGAACTCACGGTTTCTCTCCTGTGTGAATTCGCTGGTGTGCTTTCATGTCTCCTGAGTAACTGAAACTCTTCCCACAGTCAGAGCAGAAATACGGTTTTTCTCCTGTGTGAATTTGCTGGTGTGTTTTCATGTCTTTTGACCTAATGAAACTCTTCCCACAGTCAGAGCAGTGATACGGTTTCTCTCCTGTGTGAATTCGCTGGTGTGAAACAAGGTTGTATGACTGACTGAAACTCTTCCCACAGTCAGAGCAGCAATACGGTTTTTCTCCTGTGTGAATTTGCTGGTGTGTTTTCATGTCTCTTGACCTAATGAAACTCTTCCCACAGTCAGAGCAGCGATACGGTTTCTCTCCTGTGTGAGTTCGCTGGTGTGAAACAAGGCTGTCTGACCGACTGAAACTCTTCCCACAGTCAGAGCAGGAATACGGTTTCTCTCCTGTGTGAATTCGCTGGTGTGAAACAAGGCCGTTTGACCGACTGAAACTCTTCCCACAGTCAGAGCAGCGATACGGTTTCTCTCCTGTGTGAATTCGCTGGTGTAAAACAAGGTTGTTTGACTGACTGAAACTCTTCCCACAGTCAGAGCAGCGATACGGTTTCTCTCCTGTGTGAGTTCGCTGGTGTGCTTTCAAGTCTCCTGAGTAACTGAAACTCTTCCCACAGTCAGAGCAGCGATACGGTTTCTCTCCTGTGTGAATTCGCTGGTGTGAAACAAGGCTGTTTGACTGACTGAAACTCCTCCCACATTCAGAGCAGCGATACGGTTTCTCTCCTGTGTGAATTCGCTGGTGTGAAACAAGGCTGTTTGACTGACGGAAACTCTTCCCACAGTCAGAGCAGCAATACGGTTTTTCTCCTGTGTGAATTCGCTGGTGTGCTTTCAAGTCTGCTGAGTAACTGAAACTCTTCCCACAGTCAGAACAGTGATATGGTTTCTCTCCTGTGTGAGTTCGCTGGTGTGTTTTAAAATGCTCTAATTGGGTGAAACCTTTCCCACAGTCAGGATATACTCCACCGCCCGCCCTCGCTTTAGCTACTGGACTGGAACCTGGAAAATATGAACAGGAAAGTAAGAGGGACTGCTTGCTGGCTTAGGCAGGGATGGAAATAAGCCCCCCCTCTGCATAGCAGTTTGATCCCTTCCTGGTTTTACTAGCAGTTTAATAAGACACACCTGTGCTTGTTACCTATACATTGGGGCTAATCAGGCTCATTTTAAAACCTGGAATAGGTGAATCTGCTATGCAATAGGAGTCTTATTTCCATCCCTCACTTAGGGCAGGTGGTGGATTTGAATAAACATGTGAATTTCAGCTGTGGGGGCTTGCAATAGGTTACAACAGCTTAAAAAAACAAATAAACAAAGCCTTTACTTTGTGTGTAAAAGCAGTCAGTAAAGACTGATGCTGGTGAAACCGAGCCCTGGGATCAAAATCTGCCTTCAAAGACCTCCTGTGACGTTTCAGGTCTATTTCCTCTAACACATGCTACAATTACATCTTTAAATAGCATTATTTTACGCATTTACAAAATATCCATATACTGTTACACTGAACATTTATAATGATATATACAGTACTTTAGTGTTTCTAATCCTTGGTATAATTCCCCCCACTCCCCGAGCAATGACTACATTCTATCTGTATCTGAAGATCACCAGTAGTGAGTCCTATCTTGAACTGGCTGGAGTGATACAGGAAAAACAAATAGCTAGTAATTTAGCCTACATGCTCCCTCCCTCCCTCTTAAACACACTGTGGATATCACGCAATCGAGAATGACAATGTCACAGCTACTGGGAGTCACTCACCTGCTAGACTGCATTCTGAATGGGAGCGCCCGTCTTCCTTTCCACCTCCTTGCATGCTGTTGGGAGAGCCTTCCTCTCCAGCGCCTTGCTCTCTCACGCAGATTCTCTCCAGCACCACGCTACACTCCCGCAGGCGTACAGGCTCCTGCTCAGGGATGTTTGGTTTGAAGTCCTCAGATTCTTCCTTCACTGGTTCCATGTGCTCAAACTCTACTTCAAGGGGCTCCCATTTAATACGGACAGTTTCCAGCACCTCTTCTTGTTTAACAGGAAGGGGTTCTTCTGTCTGGGGGATCTCCAATTCATTGTGTTCAGCTTTAACTTCAGAGTCCTCTGGCTGACTGCTGTCACATTGCATCTCACAGAGCTCCTGTTTAATGGGGAGGGAAGCCAGCCCAGAGAACTCCACTCTAATGGGGACCAGTTCAAGTTCAGGGAACTCCTCTTTAATCTGGACAGATTCCATCTTCACACTGTCCAAGGCAGCACACGAGATTCTGTTTAGTAGCTGCTGAAAAACAAATGCATGTATTTATTTAAATACAGGTTTATGAAGGCCATTCAAGGGGCCGACATCTGTCCTTAATAGCAGGGGTGGCTTTGCTAATGAAGGGACATACAATTTCTTGTAATAACTTCATAATACCAGAAGATTTTATCTGTTGAAATGTTTACATAATGTATCCATTCCATATATTATTTATTGCAGATTTCTTTCGAGCAACATGTTCTAACATTTTTTTCAGATTTGGAACATACCCAGTAGTCTCTGCATATAGGAATACCTCCTAAGAGAACACTTTTTGATATAGACTGACTACACAGGGGAAAGTTGACAGATTCATTTTTATTTTTTCACTCTGCTATTTGAAGCTGCATCTGTATTGTGAATGACTAGCGTATCATATCGGAGGCATGGATTAGTGATGAGACATTATCACTTTTACAAGTCAATTTGATTATCGATTATCAGTTTCGATTATTCTAATAACATCCTTCTAGGGGCAGAAAGTCACAAAAAGGTTTCTGATTATTTTTTTTTTATTCTAATTAAACTACAATAAACTTCAATAACTTTTTCAACAGCACTTTCAAACCTAGAAAACATACAGTATGCATTATATTGAAGTCACTACTAAAGCAGCATTAGCAATATATACACCATACCACTTCACAGAAACCACTTTTAAATAAAGAAGAAAAGCACACACAATCTGATAATGCACTCTCATGCTCTCAACTGCCTGAATCTTCTCTTAAAGTCTTTCGAATCTCTTACACCCCAGGGAATTATGCACAGAAAAAAAATATCCAAAATGATGCGGTATCTCTGAACAAGTGTGTGCAAAGTAACAAAACTATTGTGCAGTTGTATTGGGTCCTTCTCTCATACTGGATATGAAAATACTAGCATAAGTTGAAAAATAATAACTAGAAAACAATGGATTTTTTTCTAAATTCCATGATTGATATAAAGGAACACCAGCTCCTTCAGTTTGTCTTCCGAAGAAGCGCCTCCGATCGGACAGGACAAGATTCCACAGCGGGTGCTGCGCTCGGCATCGGCTGTATTTACTGCATTGATGTATGTGAAAGCTAATGTTTTCAAATTAAGAAAACGGTCAGCTGTCGATGACCAAAACAAGTCAATGTTGAATTTCCCCTGTGGATCGCATCGGGCGTCACCTTCACAGTGTTCAAAGCAAAGCAATGAAAATCTTTTAGTCTCTCGTTTGCTGATATATTTGCAACATGGGATCTTTGTCGTGGCATTTTGTGGCAAAATCAGTCAATGTTCCCTTTATCCTCAGTGAGTCAACTGCACTGAACTGAGAGCAGCGTAGTAACTGGGGATGATCCCGTGGTTAGTACGCAGCTCCGTACTAAACTAGTGCGCAAGTTAAATACCAATTGCAACGAACTTGGTGGCTGAAGTTAGTCCCCAGCTGCGTACTAAAAAAGGTCTCAATTGCACCGAAGCCAAAAATAACTGCTGCTGCCCTCTAGAGGATACAAAGTATGGGACTAACTTAGTTTAACTCTTGCTATGGACTAAGAATTTTAGTATCGTACTAAGTGGAATAGTGGAAGACATGTGAAAGTCCCA
This sequence comes from Huso huso, assembly GCA_036884735.1. Classification (NCBI taxonomy): domain Eukaryota; kingdom Metazoa; phylum Chordata; class Actinopteri; order Acipenseriformes; family Acipenseridae; genus Huso; species Huso huso. Next base: position 1,421,220 of record CM072699.1, on the reverse strand, counting down.
GAATGTACTGGCAGTTTATTTTTGCTGAAATAATAATGTGTGCATATAATACACACATATATATATATGTCGTCACTATATTTGAAGCATCTGCTGCCTGTACGGATATTGTAATAGTAAAATAATCAGTGCTCTTCTCAGGGTGTTTTTAGAAGTGATTATCTACGATACGTCTTCGGAATACCACCCCTTCCCTGTTTTGTACTACCTGTGGTCCAATGACAACGGTTTCGAAACAGCTCGTGTGTGTTGAGTGTCAACATTAAACCAGCTTAGTTTATTTCATGGCATTGCACTTGGTTGAGTATTTTATAGGAAGTCCGTGTGCCCTGATATGGAGTACTTTACCATGCATATATATCTTAAATGTAAGAAAATAAATTATTACGTGCAGACATATAAATATATGTTAGAGACAACTTAATATCTATGTGTAACTGTCGGCCTATTTGTAACACTGTAAAAATGATTATTAGCTCATAATATCGTAAAATACATACATTACTGTTACAAATATTTCAAATGTTCTGATTCAGAGCCACCCCGCCTTGCGCCGTGTCTGGCTCCCTGTAAAAGGATGAAGCGGTTCTGATAAGGAATGAATGAAAGAATGATTCAGAGCCCCCTTCAGATCCTGTTTGGGAACAACAACAATGCTTGATCCTCAGTACCGTACTAAAGCTGGGGATCAGCTAGTCTCCAACTTTGATCCGCTTGTTTTTTTCAATGCAATTGGTACTAACTTAGTCCGCAGCTGGGGATGATCCCGAGATAGTACGGACTAGCTAGTATCACGCAACTTTTTGCACGCAGTCTCCATTACTAACTCTGCAAGCTTGTTGCAATTGGCCCTATATTACGATCCTGTGTGTTATGGTAATTGTTTATGTATTAAGTTTTAAAATGTTTAGTAAAACAGCATGACCTCAAGTTTTTGGAAAATTGATAAACTGTCAGTAATGAAATACAAATCGAGATGCAAGAGTCTGTGCGATGTTTTTAAACACCCAAAATCAATATAAATGAAATGGCGACATCGAAGGCACAAGGACCTATTTTAACACACATACACATACAATATAATTATATATATATATATATAATGACAAGATTGGCAGAGGGTGAGGCTCACAGACAGTTTAAAAGTTCAAAAATAAAAAGTTTTTATTTAAACAAAATACACCAAATAAACCGACACGAGGACCAAAACAAAAAGATTTCAAACACAAACAATCAACACAAAACAAAACTTACAACACAAACACGGCTTCCAGGCTGGGCATTGCCTTCACTGGATTCAAAAACTAACAAAACAGCACACACAGAAAAACGCTTCTTCTCCTTCCAGAACTCTCCCCCTGCTGGCAGGCTGAGGCCTCCATCCCTGCTCTGCCACAATATATACAATAATACACACACCAATATATATAATATATATATATATATACACACACACACACATACATATACATATATATATATATATTACACACACATTATATATATATATATATATTATATATATATATAGTGCCTTGCAAAAGTATTCAGACCCGTGACCAATTCTCTCATATTACTGAATTACAAATGGTACATTGAAATTTCGTTCTGTTTGATATTTTATTTTAAAACACTGAAACTCAAAATCAATTATTGTAAGGTGACATTGGTTTTATGTTGGGAAATATTTAAGAAAAATAAAGTAAATAGAAAAATAAATAGAGTTATAGCCACAAATCTAACAGTAAAAAACATGCGAAAATAACTCGGACCCTATTATTAACCTCCTTGTGCTCCGTATTTCGGGTGAGACGCTGTTTATGCATAGTTCACACATACCCTATAGTCTCTGTAAGTTGCCTTGGATAAACTATATATATATTGAGCTAAAAAATATAAAAAATATATAAAATATACAAACATGTTGTCATTAATATTAAACATAAAAAACATCGGTACCTTATTTTTTATTGATTTAATTGTTATATTTTAAATGGACTCGGTGTTGTTGATGACGTCATGCCTGTTCATTTAACAAACAAAGAGTCTGCCGCGCGCGCTCGTCACAAACAAATAACCTTCAATTAAAATGAATAATACTGTAACTTACCTTTTAGTATCGTCCACGCCTTACAAACGGGTATGTAATATCGTTTAACTAAACACACAAATAATAATAGTGATAATAATTAACCCGCCTCCTCCTCACGGCTCGGTGTTTATCTCGCTCTGTTTGAGAAACGCCGCGCTCTGTTTGAAACGTCAGCAGCTCGGAGTTCCCGGATGATGACGCACACCCGGTCTCTGGGATGGAACCGCACAACAGTCTCGCGTTTTGATTGGTCCATGTCTGTCACATGAATATGTCGTCACACGCGTGGAAAAGCGTGCAGGCATTTTTAACATTGTGATCAGATAGAGAGAGAGAGTGATCTGCTTTCCACAACCTTACCATTAAAATATAATGTGGTATTACGCTGTACTGATATAACAAACTATGGGTGATTACTTTATATGAATGATCATGTTATGCACGAATGTAAGAATTGGCTTTCTGTGGTGGTGTACTTTTTTCTTTCAAGTAGCATATATCTATAATCGTTTTTGAACATGTGAACATGTACATAACCACACTGTTCAAAACTAACACAACAAGAATGCTTTTTTTTATTTAACGCTTGTAATACACACAGTACTGTATCAATGCCTCTGTAATTTCCATTGATAAATCATTACAAAATAACATCTTAGAGTTTTATTACACTTGATAATCGGTTCCCTTTTCTCTTTTGCAGTTGTAGTTTTTGTTTTGCACTTTGGAAACATGAAAGTAAAAAAACACAGATGAATATAATTGAAGTAGACTGTAAACCCGACACACACACACACAGCTCACAATATTACAGCAGATATCAGGAAAAACCTATTCAGGTAACTGACAGTCTATTCATTATTTACAATCACTCTGCAATATCCATGTCTTCATCCTCTACTTCAACCTCCTCCACTCAGAGCCGCAGAGAGCCGTCATGCGCCCCGGGGAATGATGGGTACGTTCAGACATTTTGATCATGGTTTGGTTTTTTCATTTGTGTAATTTTTGCTATATTATGTATACTCTTAATATGCTGCATGGATAGATGGTTCTCTGTGGTTTCTGTGTTTGTATGCTTTGAGATGCGTGCATCTAGGAGCTTTATAAAATAAAGATTATTATTATTATAATTATTATTATAATTCTAAAATGTCTTAACTATTAATATCCAGGAATATAACTAGCAAACCTCTGATTATTAACAAAACGCTTCACTGTCACACATACTTTTACAGCTTGTTTTCTGTGTAGATAATTTAATAAGAAGTTAATAACAGCACCTGTTTATTTTGAGCGAATAAAAGACATGTGGATGACTGCAAAGTGGAAGCCAGAACTGAAGGCAAATTAGTCCTATTTGATTCGCTGGCTGCTCTGAAAAAGCAACCTAAATGTAAAGTTTGAATTTCATTGGCTGGCTGTGATGTAATGCTTTGTCATTGGCCACTGAGGTGTCAGCCCATGGGAAGAGCGTTTTTATTCACCCAGATGATTGTACATTTGAAAACAATGGAAAGAGACAGAGAGAACAGGCAGAAAGGGAAAAAAAACTTTATTAAACAAAGTCTGAATATCATTTTCATTCCAGAATGTAATAAATGAATGTTGTTTCTTTTTTAGTTTGTTTATCGTTGCGGTTGTTTCTAAACCCTGGTTTTCTTGCCATTCTTGGCACGATGAAGGAGTTTTGTCGACTTGCTGCCTAATTGGTGCTGTTGGTCCTGCAGGGGCTTGCGTGCTGGGGTGCCTGCACCTCAAAAAAGGAATAAGGCCTCAAATATGTAGGCAATGTTTGTGTAAATCTTTAAAAAATATTCAGAGCTTGAGAAAGTTCCTGCAGCATTGTATCACACATCAGGTTTTGTAAACAAATGTAAATTTAATGTCCGAGGACAAAATTACTCCTTGTTGATTGGTTGTTTTAAGATATTTTTTTTTCCAAAATACTAAAACATCCTTGTTGAACAAAAAGATAAAAATCGTAACCAAGCAATCTCTTTTCCTGTGATCTGGTTAATTACGTGTTTTTTATGGCAGAGTTGCGGGCATAAAATACATTTTTATAAATGTACGATTTAGTGTAATTATCGGAATGTGATTTTCAGTTTTAATAGATAAAACCCGATAAAACACACCCGATACAAAGAAAAATGAAATCGGTGGATAGCCAATAAACAGGGAAAACACCGGAAAAACTGTGGAAATGGTTAATCAATGCAAGTTGACTTTACCCTTTAACCATTAGAAAATAAAACCTACTACAAAAATAATAATAAATACAATTCCCAGTGCTGCTGGGCAATGTCCCGCCTTCCTGACTCGTATCTATCATTGATTCGTTCTCAATACTTTAAACCCGCCCCAACTACTGAATGACAGCACATTCCTACATTTCTATTGGAGACTCCGCTTGCCAGATTTAAAACGAGATTTCAGTCAGGATGGAGGCTTGTTAGCGGGATTTAAAGATATATTACAGTTAAGATATGGAAGATTTAAAACAGAATTGTGGCGAAATGTACAAAAATGCCTCCACACAAGAACCCCAGAAGAATGTGCCGTGACCAGAGGGATTGCACTGTGGAAGACAGCAAAGGAAAGAAGGGACAACTTAAGTGTGCAAGTACTGTCGAGTTACTATTGTACATATTTTGACAGGAAAAAATAAACAAAAAAAAAACGCATTTTGAAAGTAACCGAAAACAATAATTTCAGACAGTATATAAAAAACGAAAGCCCTCCCCCTCCAAAAAAAAAAAAAAAAAAAAAAAAAACGATTTACATAAAACTTCAAAAAAAATTACAAATAAGCACCGAAAAATCCAATTAATAAAAAACGATAAACAGAAGCCCTAAGTATAACTGATCTTTTAAAATGCGTTTGGGCTGTAAAGCAGCCGTTGTATTTGAATTGTAGGAGAGCTCGAGTGGCAGAGCGAGCCTCCTAGATCCTGTGGATACTCTGAAGCTCGCCGCAGCGTCCTTCGAAAGCCTCTTCCCAGTCAGAGACTCAGCTAAAAAAATCAGCTTCAGCTCGCCAACTTTCATCCATCCTTCAAACCGGACTCAGGTTAGGACAGGGCAGATAAAGTCCTGTGGTATTATATGGCTTGAATGGCCTTAGTAGCCCTGTATTGAAATAAATAAATGTCAGCCAGCACTGAGAAGGACTCAGAGAGGCAGAGCGCTAGAGCTCAATCTGCAGCAATGAGAAGGACTCAGAGAGGCAGAGCGCTGGAACTCAATCTCCAGCACTGAGAAGGACTCAGAGAGGCAGAGTGCTAGAACTCAATCTCCAGCACTGAGAAGGACTCAGAGAGGCAGAGTGCTAGAACTCAATCTCCAGCACTGAGAACGACTCAGAGAGGCAGAGCGCTAGAACTCAATCTCCAGCACTGAGAAGGACTCAGAGAGGCAGAGCGCTGGAACTCAAGTTGAAACAAGCTTTAAAATAAAAATATATATTTTGCTTAGTTGAATACAATTTAGATAGGTGTTGTTTTTAGCATTGCTTACTATTGTGTTGTATAATTAAATCTGCACACGTTATTTATTTTGTAATTTTATTCAATTATAATTATTTTCTCCCAATCGCCACATTTTTTTAAATGCACATTCAGTTGGAAGATTATTTCTCTTTTAAAAAAATTAAAATAAATAATTCTCAGAAACCTTACATTGCATTACATTATATTTGGGCTTCTGTTTTTCGTCTGACTTTTCGTCCCACATTTACAAATTAATATCACAATTAACACATTTCTCAGTTTTAATTCAGAAACGAACTGTTTCATGCATTTGATCTGCTTTTACTGTGTCTGAAAAACACAAGCCAAGTTACTAGAAACAATTGATTTCTGAATTAAAACTTAGTTGTGAAATTGAGGCAACCTTGGCCCCCACCTCTTTGATAGTTGTGCCTGTTTGCTTGGTGCTGGCCAAGGTTGCCCCAATTGTTTCTTCCAAGTTAACTTGTGTTTTTGATACAAGTTAGAAAAACAACTGGGCAACCTTGGACCTCATCGGTTTTACAGTTGTGCCTATTTGTTTTCTGCTGAGCAAGGTTGCCCCAAAGGTTTCATGAAACTTGACTTGTGTTTTTGATATCTCTACTTTAAATGGCTGGGCACTTTTGAGAACTTGGCGTTTTATTCACATTTCCAAAGTGTTTTTGTTTCAAATTCATAATGCAAGGTTAACATTTTTTTCTTCATGATAGAACAGTCCCAATTAACATAGTCTTTAAGGTTTCTCTCTTCTGTGGATTTGCTGGTGTTTCTGAAGGCCTTGTTTAAGACGGAAACTCTTCCCACAGTCAAAGCAGTGGTACTGTTTCTCTCCTGTGTGAATTCTCTGGTGTGTTCTCAGGTTTCCTGAATAACTGAAACTCTTCCTACAGTCAGAGCAGCGATACAGTTTCTCTCCTGTGTGAATTCGCTGGTGTGAAACAAGGCTGTTTGACTGACTGAAACTCTTTCCACAGTCAGAGCAGCGATACGGTTTCTCTCCTGTGTGAATTCGCTGGTGTGCTTTCATGTCTCTTGACCTACTGAAACTCTTCCCACAGTCAGAGCAGCGATACGGTTTCTCTCCTGTTTGAATTCGCTGGTGTGTTTTCAGGGATACTGAGTGACTGAAACTCTTCCCACAGTCAGAGCAGCGATACGGTTTCTCTCCTGTGTGAATTCGCTGGTGTGTTTTCAGGGATACTGAGTGACTGAACGTCTTCCCACAGTCAGAGCAGCGATACGGTTTCTCTCCTGTGTGAATTCGGTGGTGTGAAACAAGGCTGTCTGACCGACTGAACCTCTTCCCACAGTCAGAGCAGCGATACGGTTTCTCTCCTGTGTGAATTCGCTGGTGTGAAACAAGGTTGTTTGAATGACTGAAACTCTTCCCACAGTCAGAGCAGCGATACGGTTTCTCTCCTGTGTGAATTCGCTGGTGTGTTTTAAGGCCGCCTAACTGACTGAAACTCTTCCCACAGTCAGAGCAGCAATATGGTTTCTCTCCTGTGTGAATTCGCTGGTGTGTTTTCAGGGTTGCTGCCCAACTGAAACTCTTCCCACAGTCAGAGCAGCAATATGGTTTCTCTCCTGTGTGAATTCGCTGGTGTGAAACAAGGCTGTTTGACTGACTGAAACTCTTCCCACAGTCAGAGCAGCGTCGGTTTCTCTCCTGTGTGAATTCGGCTGGTGTGCTTTCATGTCTCTTGACCTACTAAAACTCTTCCCACAGTCAGAGCAGCGATACGGTTTCTCTCCTGTGTGAATTCGCTGGTGTGCTTTCATGTCTCTTGACCTACTAAAACTCTTCCCACAGACAGAGCAGCAATATGGTTTCTCTCCTGTGTGAATTCGCTGGTGTGAAACAAGGCTGTCTGACCGACTGAAACTCTTCCCACAGTCAGAGCAGTGGTACGGTTTCTCTCCTGCATCAGTTCGCTGGTGTGTTTTAAAATGCTCTAACTGGGTGAAACCTTTCCCACAGTCAGGATATTCTCCACCGCCCGCCCTCGCTTTAGCTGCTGGACTGGAACCTGGAAAATATGAACAGGAAAGAAAGTAAGAGGGACTGCTTGTAGGCTTAGGTAGGGATGGAAATAAGCCCCCCTTTGCACAGCAGTTTGATCCCTTACTGGTTTTACTAGCAGTTTAACAAGACACACCTGTGCTTGTTACCTATACATTGGGGCTAATCAGGCTCATTTTAAAACCTGGAATAGGTGAATCCGCTATTTATATTAATATTATATTAATATGCAAAGACCTCCTGTAATGTTTCAGGTCTATTTCCTCTAACACATGCTACAATTATATCTTTAATTAGCATTACTTTACACATTTACAAAAATATCCATATACTGTTACACTGAACATTTATAATGATATATACAGTACTTTAGTGTTTCTAATCCTTGGTATAATTCCCCCCACTCCCCGAGCAATGACTACATTATATCTGTATCTGAAGTTCACCAGTATTGAGTCCTATCTTGAACTGGTTGGAGTGGTACAACAAAAAACAAACAGCTAGTAATGTAACCTACATGCTCCCTCCCTCCCTCTCAACCACACTGTGAATATCACACAATCTAGAATGACAATGTCACAGCTACTGGGAGTCACTCACCTGCTAGACTGCATTCTGAATGGGAGCGCCCGTCTTCCTTTCCACCTCCTTGCATGCTGTTGGGAGAGCCTTCCTCTCCAGCGCCTTGCTCTCTCACGCAGATTCTCTCCAGCACCACGCTACACTCCTGCAGGCGTACAGGCTCCACGTCAGGGATGTTTGGTTTGAAGTCCTCAGATTCTTCCTTCACTGGTTCCATGTGCTCAAACTCTACTTCAGGGGGCTCCTGTTTAATACGGACAGTTTCCAGCACCTCTTCTTGTTTAACAGGAAGGGGTTCTTCTGTCTGGGGGATCTCCAATTCATTGTGCTCAGCTTTAATGTCAGAGACCTCTGGCTGACTGCTGTCACATTGCATCTCACAGAGCTCCTGTTTAATGGGGAGGAAGCTAGCCCAGAGAACTCCACTCTAATGGGGACCAGTTCAAGTTCAGGAAACTCCTCTTTAATCTGGACAGATTCCATCTTCACACTGTCCATGGCAGCACACGGGATTCTGTTTAGTAGCGGCTGAAAAACAAATGCATGTATTTATTTAAATACAGGGTTAATAAAGGCCATTCAAGGGGCCGACAACATCTGTCTTTAATAGCAAGGGTGGCTTTGCTAATGAAGGGACATACAATTTTTTGTAATAACTTCATAATACCAGAGGATTTTATCTGTTGAAATGTTTACATAATGTATCCATTCCATATATTATTTATTGCAGATTTCTTTCGAGCAACATGTTCTAACATTTGTTTCAGATTTGGAACATACCCAGTAGTCTCTGCATATAGGAATACCTCCTAAGAGAACACTTTTTGATATAGACTGACTACACAGGGAAAGTTGACAGAGATTCATTTTATTTTTCACTCTGCTATTTGAAGCTGCATCTGTATTGTGAATGACTAGCGTATCATATCGGAGGCATGGATTAGTGATGAGACATTATCACTTTTACAAGTCAATTTGATTATCGATTATCAGTTACGATTATTCTAATAACATCCTTCTAGAGGCAGAAAGTCACAAAAAGGTTTCTGATTTTTTTTTTTTTATTCTAATTAAACTACAATAAACTTCAATAACTTTTTCAACAGCACTTTCAAACCTAGAAAACATACAGGATGCATTATATTGAAGTCACTACTAAAGCAGCATAAGCAATATATACACCATATCACTTCACAGAAACCACTTTTAAATAAAGAAAAGCACACACAATCTGACAATGCACTCTCATGCTCTCAGCTGCCTGAATCTTCTCTTAAAGTCTTTCGAATCTCTTACACCCCAGGGAATTATGCACAGAAAAAAAAAATTCAAAATGATGCAGTATCTCTGTACAAGTGTGTGTAAAGCTAATGTTTTCAAATTAAGACGACGGTCAGCTGTCGATGACCAAAACAAGTCAATGTCGAATTTCCCTTGGCGGTAGAGCGCCATGGATCGCATCGGGAGTCACCTTCACAGTGTTCAAAGCAAAGCAATGAAAATCTTATAGTCTCTCGTTTCCTGATATATTTGCAACGTGGGATCTTTGTCGTGGCATTTTCTGGCAAAATCAGTCAATGTTCCCTTTATCCTCAGTGGGTCAACTGCACTGAACTGAAAGCAGCGTACTAACTGGGGATGATCCCGTGGTTAGTACGCAGCTCCGTACTAAACTAGTGCGCAAGTTAGATACCAATTGCAACGAACTTGGAGGCTGAAGTTAGTCCCCAGCTGCGTACTAAAAATGGTCTCAATTGCACCGAAGCCAAAAATAACTGCTGCTGTCCTCTAGAGGACACTAAGTATGGGACTAACTTAGTTTAACTCTTGCTATGGACTAAGAATTTTAATATCATACTAAGAGGAATAGTGGAAGACATGTGAAAGTCCCAGAATGTACTGGCAGTTTATTTTTGCTGAAATAATAATGTGTGCATATAATACACACATATTTGAAGCATCTGCTGCCTGTATGGATATTGTAATAGTAACATAAAATTTCACTATGACTACAATACTGTTAACTACTAATAATGAAGGAAGGTGTCGGCAGCATTACAGTCATGCATGTAGAGCCTGTAGTATGCGATAGTAGGTTTTTTGGGGGGTGCGGGGGGGCAGCAAGTCTTTTCATTCCTTTTAAGTTGAGGGGACTCGACACTGGTGGTTCTTAGGGGTGAGTAGAGATATTGAGGAGTAGGGACACAGTGGGTAGAATGTGATTTAAGTGTTATTTTATGTAGTAGGACCTGGGGGCACATTGAAAAATAAAATAATCAGTGCTCTTCTCAGGGTGTTTTTAGAAGTGATTATCTAGGATACGTCTTCGCAATACCACCCCTTCCCTGTTTTGTACTACCTGTGGTCCAATGACAACGGTGTCGAAACAGCCCGTGTGTGTTGAGTGTCAACATTAAACCAGCTTGGTTTATTTCATGGCATTGCACTTGGTTGATTATTTTATAGGAAGTCTGTGTGCCCTGATATGGAGTACTTTACCATGCATATATATCTTAAATAAAAAATAAAAAATTATTACGTGCAGACATATAAATATATGTTAGAGACGACTTAATATTTATGTATAAATGTCGGCCTATTTGTAACATTGTAAAAATGATTATTAGCTCATAATATCGTAAAATACATACATTACTGTTACAAATATTTCAAACGTTCTGATTCAGAGCCACCCCGCCTTGCGCCGTGTCTGGCTCCCTGTAAAAGGATGAAGCGGTTCTGATAATGAATGAATGAAAGAATGATTCAGAGCCCCCTTCAGATCCTGTTTGGGAACAATGCTTGATCCTCAGTACCGTACTAAAGCTGGGGATCAGCTAGTCTCCAGCTTTGATCCGCTTGTTTTTTCGATGCAATTGGTACTAACTTAGTACGCAGCTGGGGATGATCCCGAGATAGTACCGTACTAGCTAGTACGCAACTTTGTACGCAGCTCCGTACTAACTCTGCAAGCTTGTTGCAATTGGCCCTATATTACGATCCTGTGTGTTATGGTAATTGTTTATGTATTAAGTTTTAAAATGTTTAGTAAAACAGCATGACCTCAAGTTTTTAGAAAATTGATAAACTGTCAGTAATGAAATACAAATCGAGATGTAAGAGTCTGTGCGATGTATTTAAACACCCAAAATCAATATAAATGAAATGGCGACATCGAAGGCAGAAGGAACTATTTTAACACACATACTATATAATATATATATAATGACAAGATTGGCAGAGGGTGAGGCTCACAGACAGTTTAAAAGTTCAAAAATAAAAAGTTTTTATTTAAACAAAATACACCAAATAAACCAGCACGAGCACCAAAACAAAAAGATTTCAAACACAAACAATCAACACAAAACAAAACTTACAACACAAACACGGCTTCCAGGCTGGGCATTGCCGTCACTGGATTCAAAAACTAACAAAACAGCACACACAGAAAAACGCTGCTTCTCCTTCCAGAACTCTCTCCCTGCTGGCAGGCTGAGGCCTCCATCCCTGCTCTGCCACAATATATACAATAATACACACACCAATATGTATAATTATATATATATATATATATATATACACACACACACACACACACACACACATACATATATATATATATACATATATACATATATATACATATATACACACACACACATATATATATATATATATATATATATATATATATATATATATATATAGTGCCTTGCAAAAAGTATTCAGACCCTGACCAATTCTCTCATATTACTGAATTACAAATGGTACATTGAAATTTCGTTCTGTTTGATATTTTATTTTAAAACACTGAAACTCTAAATCAATTATTGTAAGGTGACATTGGTTTTATGTTGGGAAATATTTAAGAAAAATAAAGTAAATAGAAAAATAAATAGAGTTATAGCCACAAATCTAACAGTAAAAAACATGTGAGACGCTGTTTATGCATAGTTCACACATACCCTATAGTCTCTGTAAGTTGCCTTGGATAAAAGTGTCTTCTAAACTATATATATATTAGTCAGTTTACGCGTCCCTCGTTGATCAGTGTTGTACACACACTATGGTACAGCGGTAGTTGGCCTGCCCCTCAATGTAAATACCCAGCTAACACACTAAGCCTCAAACACGTTGTCATTAATATTAAACATAAAAACGTCGGTACCTTATTTTTGATTGATTTTCCCGGCGACTTTTAGTTTAATTGTTATATTTTAAATGGACTCGGTGTTGTTGATGACGTCATGCCTGTTCATTTAACAAACAAAGAGTCTGCCACACGCGCGCGCGTCACAAACAAATAACCTTCAATTAAAATGAATAATACTGTAACTTACCTTTTAGTATCGTCCACGCCTTACAAACGGGTATGTAATATCGTTTAACTAAACAAACAAACAAATAATAATAATAATGATAATAATTAACCCGCCTCCTCACGGCTCGGTGTTTATCTCGCTCTGTTTGAGAAACGCCGCGCTCTGTTTGAAACGTCAGCAGCTCGGAGTTCCCGGATGATGACGCACACCCGGTCTCTGGGATGGAACCGCATAACAGTCTCGCGTTTTGATTGGTCCATGTCTGTCACATGAATATGTCGTCACACGCGTGGAAAAGCTTGCAGGCATTTTTAACATTGTGATCAGAGAGAGAGATCTGCTTTCCACAACCTTACCATTAAAATATAATGTGGTATTACGCTGTACTGATAGAACAAACTATGGGTAATTACTTTATATGAATGATCATGTTATGCACGAATGTAAGAATTGGCTTTCTGTGGTGGTGTACTTTTTTCTTTCAAGTAGCATATATCTATAATCGTTTTTGAACATGTGAACATGTACATAACCACACTGTTCAAAACTAACACAACAAGAATGCTTTTTTTTTTTTATTTAACGGCTGTAATACACACAGTACTGTATCGATGCCTCTGTAATTTCCATTGATAAATCATTACAAAAATAACATCTTAGAGTTTTATTACACTTGATAATCGGTTCCCTTTTCTCTTTTGCAGTTGTAGTTTTTGTTTTGCACTTTGGAAACATGAAAGAAAAAAAAAAAACAGATGAATATAATTGAAGTAGACTGTAAACCCGACACACACACACACACAGCTCACCATATTACAGGAGATATCAGGAAAAACCTATTCAGGTAACTGACAGTTTATTCATTATTTACAATCACTCTGCAATATCTCTACTTCAGCCTCCTCCACTCAGAGCCGCAGAGAGCCGTCATGCGCCCCGGGGAATGATGGGTACGTTCAGACATTTTGATCATGGTTTGGTTTTTCATTTGTGTAATTTCTTGTTATATTATGTATACTCTTAATATGCTGCATGGATAGATGGTTCTCTGTGGTTTCTGTGTTTCTACGCTTTGAGATGCGTGCATCTAGGAGCTTTATAAAATAAAGATTATTATTATTATAAAATGTCTTAACTATTAATATCCAGGAATATAACTAGCAAACCTCTGATTATTAACAAAACGCTTCACTGTCAGACATACTTTTACAGCTTGTTTTCTGTGTACATAATTTAATAAGAAGTTAATAACATCACCTGTTTATTTTGAGCGAATAAAAGACATGTGGATGACTGCAAAGTGGAAGCCTCAACTGAAAGAAAATTAGTGCTATTCGATTCGCCGGCTGCTCTGAAAAAGCAACCTAAATGTAATGTTGAATTTCATTGGCTGGCTGTGATGTAATGCTTTGTCATTGGCCACTGAGGTGTAAGACCATGGGAAGAGCGTTTTTATTCCCCCAGATGATTGTACATTTAAAAACAATGGAAAGAGAAAGAAAGAACAGGCAGAAAGGGGAACACAACTTTATTAAACAAAGTCTGAATATCATTTTCGATCCAGAATGTAGTAAATGAATGTTGTTTCTTTTTTTGTTTTTTGTTTGTTTATCGTTGCGGTTGTTTCTAAACCCTGGTTTTCTTGCCATTCTTGGCACGATGAAGGAGTTTTGTCGACTTGCCGCCTAATTGGTGCTGTTGGTCCTGCAGGGGCTTGCGTGCTGGGGTGCCTGCACCTCAAAAAAGGAATTAGGCCTCAACTATGTTGGCAATGTTTGTGTAAATCTTTAAAAAATATTCAGAGCTTGAGAAAGTTCCTGCAGCATTGTATCACACATCAGGTTCTGTAAACAAATGTAAATTTAATGTCCGAGGACAAAATTACTCCTTGTTGATTGGTTGTTTTAAGATATTTTTTTCCAAAATACTAAAACATCCTTGTTGAACAGAAAGATAAATATCGTAATCAAGCCATTTCTTTTCATGTGATCTGGTTAATTACGTGTTTTTAATGGCAGAGCTGCGGGCATAAAATACATTTTTATAAATGTACGATTTAGTGTAATTATCGGAATGTGATTTTCGGTTTTAATAGATAAAACCCGATAAAACACACCCGAAAAAAAATGAAATCGGTGGATAGCCAATAAACAGGGAAAACACCGGAAAAACTGTGGAAATGGTTGATCAATTCACGTTGACTTTACCCTTTAACCATTAGAAAATAAAGCCTACTACAAAAATAATAATAAATACATTTCCCAGTGCTGCTGGGCAATGTCCCGCCTTCCTGACTTGTATCTATCATTGATTCGTTCTGAATACTTTAAAACCACCCCAACTACTGAGTGACAGCACATTCCTACATTTCCATTGAAGACTCCGCTTGTGAGATTTAAAACGAGATTACAATCAGGATGGAGGCTTGTTAGCGGGATTTAAAGATATATTACAGTTAAGATATGGAAGATTAAAAACAGAATTGTGGCGAAATGTACAAAAATTCCTCCACACAAGAACCCCAGAAGAATGTGCCGTGACCAGAGGGATTGCACTGTGGAAGACAGCGAAGGAAAGAAGGGACGACTTAAGTGTGCTGTCGAGTTACTACTGTACATATTTTGACCAAAAAAACAAACAAAAAACTCAAGCATTTTTGAAAGTAACCGAAAACACTTATTTCAGACAGTATATCAAAAACGAAAGCCCTCCCCCCAAAAAAAATGATTTACATAACTTCAAAAATAGTTAAAAATAAGTACAGAAAAATCCAATTAATAAAAAAAAAAAAAACAGAAGCCCTAAGTATAATTGATCTTTTAAAATGCGTTCGGGCTGTAAAGCAGCCGTTGTATTTGAATTGTAGGTGAGCTCGAGTGGCAGAGCGAGCCCCCTAGATCCTGTGGATACTCTGAAGCTCGCCGCAGCGTCCTTCGAAAGCCTCTTCCCAGTCAGAGACTCAGCTAAAAAAATCAGCTTCAACTCGCCAACTTTCATCCATCCTTCAAACCGGACTCAGGTTAGGACAGGGCAGATAAAGTCCTGTGATATTATATGGCTTGAATGGCCTTAGTAGCCCTGTATTGAAATAAATAAATGTCAGCCAGCACTGAGAAGGACTCAGAGAGGCAGAGCGCTAGAACTCAATCTCCAGCACTGAGAAGGACTCAGAGAGGCAGAGCGCTAGAACTCAATCTCCAGCACTGAGAAGGACTCAGAGAGGCAGAGCGCTAGAACTCAATCTTAAATGCACATTCAGTTGGAAGATTATTTCTTTAAAAAATAAATAAATAAATAATAATTCTCAGAGAGACCTTACATTGCATTACATAATATTTGGGCTTCTGGTTTTCGTCTGACTTTTCGGCCCTCCTTTATAAATTAATTTCACAATTAACACATTTCTCAGTTTTAATTCAGGAATCAATTGTTTCTACTAACTTGGCTTGTGTTTTTCATGCATTTGATCTGCTTTTACTGTGTCTGAAAACACAAGCCAAGTTAGTAGAAACAATTGGTTTCTGAATTAAAAATGAGAAATGTGTTAATTGTGAAATTGGGGCAACCTTGGCCCCCACCTCTTTGATAGTTGTGCCTGTTTGCTTGGTGCTGGCCAAGGTTGCCCCAATTGTTTCTTCCAAGTTAACTTGTGTTTTTGATACAAGTTAGAAGAAACAACTGGGGCAACCTTGGACCTCATCGGTTTTACAGTTGTGCCTATTTGTTTTCTGCTGAGCAAGGTTGCCCCAAAGGTTTCATGAAACTTGGCTTGTGTTTTTGATCTCTACTTTAAATGGCTGGGCACTTTTGATAACTTGGCGTTTTTTCACATTTCCAAAGTGTTTTTGTTTCAAATTCGTAATGCAAGGTTAACATTTTTTTCATCATGATAGAACACACCCAATTAACATAGTCTTTAAGGTTTCTCTCTTCTGTGAATTCGCTGGTGTTTTTGAAGGCCTTGTTTAAAACAGAAACTCTTCCCACAGTCAGAGCAGCGATACGGTTTCTCTCCTTTGTGAATTTGCTGGTGTGAAACAAGGTTGTTTGACTGACTGAAACTCTTCCCACAGTCAGAGCAGCAATACGGATCCTCTCCAGAGTGAATTCGCTGGTGTGAAACAAGGTTGTTTGACTGACAGAAACTCTTCCCACAGTCAGAGCAGCAAACGGGTTTCTCCCGTGTGAATTTGCTGGTGTTTTTTCAGGTTGCTTGAATGACGGAAACTCTTCCCACAGTCAGTGCAGCAATACGGTTTCTCTCCTGTGTGAATTAGCTGGTGTGAAACAAGGTTGCCTAACTGACTGAAACTCTTCCCACAGTCAGAGCAGCGTCGGTTTCTCTCCTGTGTGAATTCGTTGATGTTTTGAAGGCCTTGTTTAAGGCGGAAACTCTTCCCACAGTCAAAGCAGTGGTACTGTTTCTCTCCTGTGTGAATTCGCTGGTGTGTTTTCAGGTTTCCTGAATAACTGAAACTTTTCCCACAGTCAGAGCAGTGATACGGTTTCTCTCCTGTATGAATTCGCTGGTGTGTTTTAAGGCTGGCTGACTGACTGAAACTCTTTCCACAGTCAGAGCAGTGATACGGTTGATCTCCTGTGTGAATTCGCTGGTGTGTTGTCAGTTGTCCTGAAACACTGAAACTCTTTCCACAGTCAGAGCAGCGATACGGTTTCTCTCCTGTGTGAATTCGCTGGTGGAAAACAAGGCTGTTTGAATGACTGAAACTCTTTCCACAGTCAGAGCAACAATATGTTTTCCCTCCTGTGTGAATTTGCTGGTGTGCTTTCAGGGTTCCTGCCCGACTGAAACTCTTCCCACAATCAGAGCAGCGATACAGTTTCTCTCCTCTGTGAATTCGCTGGTGTGAAACAAGGTTGTTTGACTGACTGAAACTCTTCCCACAGTCAGAGCAGGAATAGGGTTTTTCTCCTGTGTGAATTCGCTGGTGTGAAACAAGGTTGTTTGACTGACTGAAACTCTTCCCACAGCGAGTGCAGGAATACGGTTTCTCTCCTGTGTGAATTCGCTGGTGTGTTTTAAAATGCTCTAACTGGGTGAAACCTTTCCCACAGTCAGGATATTCTCCACCGCCCGCCCTCGCTTTAGCTGCTGCACTGGAACCTGGAAAATATGAACAGGAAAGAAAGTAAGAGGGACTGCTTGCTGGCTTAGGCAGGGATGGAAATAAGCTCCCCTTTGCATAGCAGTTTGATCCCTTCCTGGTTTTACTAGCAGTTTAATAAGGCACACCTGTGCTTGTTACCTATACATTGGGGCTAATCAGGCTCATTTTAAAACCTGGAATAGGTGAATCTGCTATGCAATAGGAGTCTTATTTCCATCCCTGGCTTAGGGCAGGTGGTGGAGTGTATTAAAACATGTGAATTTCAGCTGTGGGGGCTTGCAATAGGTTACAACAGCTTTAAAAAACCAAATAAACAAAGCCTTTACTTGATGTGTAAAAGCAGTCAGTAAAGACTGATGCTGGTGAAACCGAGCCCTGGGATCAAGATCTGCCTTCCAAGACCTCCTGTAATGTTTCAGGTCTATTTCCTCCATCACACACTACAATTATATATTTTTCTATAACATTACATTACACATTTACAAAAATATCCATATATTGTTACACTGAACATTTATAATGATATATACAGTACTTTAGAGTTTCTCCCCTTGGTATAATCCCCCCCTCCCTCCTCCTCAGAGCAATGGCAACATTATATCTGTATCTGAAGTTCACCAGTAACAGGTCCTATTTTGAATTTTTTGGAGTGGTACAGCAAAAACAAACAGCTAGTAATGTAACCTACATGCTCCCTCCCTCCCTCTCAACCACACTGTGGATATCACACAATCTAGAATGACAATGTCACAGCTACTGGGAGTCACTCACCTGCTAGACTGCATTCTGAATGGTAGCGCCGTCTTCCTTTCCACCTCCTTGCATGCTGTTGGGAGAGCCTTCCTCTCCAGCGCCTTGCTCTCTCGCAGATTCTCTCCAGCACCACGCTACACTCCCGCAGGCGTACAGGCTCCAGCTCAGGGATGTTTGGTTTGAAGTCCTCAGATTCTTCCTTCACTGGTTCCATGTGCTCAAACTCTACTTCAGGGGACTCCTGTTTAATACGGACAGTTTCCAGCACCTCTTCTTGTTTAACAGGAAGGGGTTCTTCTGTCTGAGGGATCTCCAATTCATTGTGCTCAGCTTTAATCTCAGAGTCCTCTGGCTGACTGCTGTCACATTGCATCTCACAGAGCTCCTGTTTAATGGGGAGGGAAGCCAGCCCAGAGAACTCCACTCTAATGGGGACAAGTTCAAGGAACTCCTCTTTAATCTGGACAGATTCCATCTTCACACTGTCCATGGCAGCACACGGGATTCTGTTTAATAGCTGAAAAACAAATGCATGTATTTATTTAAATACAGGGTTATGAAGGCCATTCAAGGGGCCGACAACATCTGTCCTTAATAGCAGGGGTGGCTTTACTAATGAAGGGACATACAATTTCTTGTAATAATTTCATAATACCAGAGGATTTTATCTGTTGAAATGTTTACATAATGTATCCATTCCATATATTATTTACTGCTGATTTCTGTCGATTAACATGTTCTAACATTTGTTTCAGATCTGCAACATACATATATACAGTAGTCTCTGCATACAGGAACACCTCCTAAGAGAACACTTCGCCTAACACCTTGTGATGAAACAAGTTTCTCCATTGGAAATGCTCTGGCTAAAGGAACAGGAACTTCACTTAGAAGAACACCTTGTGGGCACCGATAACAATTTTTACTGTGTAACCTGATAACTCATCGTCATCAAACTTAAATTAAAATGGTCAATTCAATCTTTTAAAATATGACTTGCCATCGCGAGTGTGTCTTGAGGCACACTGACTGGTTTATTCAATCTGTACAGAACCACCGTTCATTCAGTGTAGCTCATCGCTACAAAATACCATGTGATCAAATGGCGAAATGGGCCGCTGTTTCTCTTGCTATAAAAAGTTGGAAACTGTTCGAGCTCTTGAAAAAAACCTGAAATCAGACACAAGTCGCAGAGCAATCTGGTGTTTCCCGTTCTGGTGAGTTGCTTCACCATTCTGTTAAATAATGTGCATGTCTTGTATGTTGCTGCTGTATTTTGTAACGTGTGTGTGGTAGGGTGCTGGGTTTATTTAGTTTGACAGTTCAGTAACGTTAGTTTGTCTGTTACTTTATTATTATAGTTTATTAATTGCTTTTCTTTTACTTATTCAGTTAACTTCATAAGTTGATGCACGTGCTTTATAACAAGTAATACATATGTATTTATTTATTGATTGATTCCTATTGTCTGGTGGCTGACTCCGTCTTAGAGAACACTTCCGCTATAAGAACACTTTGCTTGCTTCCCGAGTGGTGTTCTCTTAGCGAGGGGAAGAATGGCTGGGTATGTTTTCAAAACGGATTGGGACGGCATTTCATATGCTCCATGTCCGTGTGATGGAGATTCTTTTTGTCCAAGTTTCATGAAAATCTGTGGCGGTACTTTTAGTTTGGGCAAATTAGTCAGTTTTTGCACTCAAAAACGGCTGCGTATTTAAACACCACATCCGACAGGCAGATAGTACTCATTGACTAGGAGTGCCCTTTTTGGAACCGAAAAAATTGAATATTTAGCAAGTTATTTAAATTTCCGCTAACTCAAATGTTACGCGCAGTCAGGCTCCACTACGAAGAGTAAGTTAATGGGGATTCGTCACTTTAATCATTCTCTGTGGGTCAGTTAATCTGAATTGCTCAGGTCACTTATGTCTTGTGGATCCTGACACTATCCATTTCATTATTTTCAGGACTTGATGTAGCAACGAATGAAAGTGTACCTCTTTTAAACATTTACAGCCAAGATATCACTCAGCATCTACTGAATTTAGTTTATATACACTTTAAAACATAAGCATGCAAGTGTAATACTAATATGTACGATAACATAATGTGCATGATAATTTATATTACCAAATGTTTGAGGGTTTGTTTCCTAACACAAAAATCACAAAATAAATTGCTCACAAACAGTTACGCATTTGCAGCATCTGGCTGATCATTTACTATTCGTGAAAATCCGAGCGGTAGTTTTTAAGTTACACAATCGCGAAAAATTTTGTTTTGATATAGCCTGTCATTGATGGTTCAAAAAAAAAATCCTGGATTTAATAAGACTGACACTGTGTGGCCAACGCTAAAATTATACTTGGTCATGACATTAGTAAAAAACACAGTGCTACCGTGCCAGTTCAAACATTTAAAGTATTCTTGTTGACATAAAATAGTGCACTGGATACATTAACCTAGATTTACATTTTTTAATTAATTAAATTCTGTCCATCCGTTTGCCGTTTCTTCGTAACATTACTGTGATCGGTATACAAATTTGACAGCCGGCGTCTTGAAACTACATTTGATAACTATAATTGACACGTTCACACTATACAAAAAACAAAACCACGCACTTCGCTAGACTATATATTTGCGTTCGTTGCCCTTGTTTTGGACTGCTGACTGGTGACGGCTGTGATGAGTTTACTTTGACTTTTTGCTCTGTGATTGTTGTGGTCTTTGTTTTTTTGCTGATGTACAACTGTAGCACAATTGCTTGTTTATATGCATAGAAGATGTCAACCCCCCTCCTTCTACTCACACAGTTTCTCTAGGGGGCTGTGTGGTCTGCTGGTTAAAGGAAAGGACTTGTAACCAGGAGGTCCCTGGTTCGAATCCAGGCTCACTGACCGACTCGCTGTGTGGCTCTGAGCAAGTCACTGAAATCCTTTCAGGGTCTGTCTGATGTTCAATATCCCACCTGGCCTTTTAACTCTTTTTTACTCAGACACTATGAGAGCCAGCCCTGCTTGTGTGTTTCTGGTAGATGCTCATATTAGGAGAGTCTTGAATGGGAGTGTTCTGGAATGTTGCTGCTGAAGACAGACCTGCCTCAGTGCAGTAAACAAACATTTTCACACACAATCTTTACAAAATAAGATAAATGGCAACATCAAAGACACAAGGACCAATTTTTGTAATTTCCTGTGTTTGTGGCTCAGATGCCGGGAGCTGTTTAGGTTTATGTTGTCCTGGTTGCCACCTTGCTGGCTATTCAAGCCACAGTGAGCAGCCCCATCGTGTGCCACATAATCAGGGTGCCTCGGACAAACCATTTGAATGTTGTTTTTTTTTCTTCTTTTGCACATTTTCAATTAATCTTTTTTTTTTGGTTGCTTTTCTGTCAGTTTTGTATATATGGCCATAATTACTTTATTTTGTGTCCAATTTAAAAAAAAAATGTATTCATGCCAGATTTCAGCTGGCCATGCTAATTTTTTTTTTTTTTTCACAAAAAATAAATGTTTTTCCTAAAAATCACCTCTCCTTTTTCTGTGTTTTTGTGAATCTGAATTGAACAGGGCGAGTCTCAGGGTACTTAGTTTTTTTTTTTAATGGAACCCTAGTGTGTGCGCATTCATTTCAAGTACCTGATTTTCACGTATATGAAATGTACCTCTAACCTTTATAGAGTTACAGCCACAAATCTAACAACAGTAAGAAAACATGCGAAAATAACTCGGACCCTATTATTAACCTCCTTGTGCTCCGTATTTCGGGTGAGACGCTGTTTATGCATAGTTCACACACACCCTACAGTCTCTGTAAGTTGCCTTGGATAAACTATATATATATATATATATATATATATATATATATATATATATTAGTCAGTTACGCGTCCCTCGTTGATCAGTGTTGTACACACACTATGGTACAGCGGTAGTTGGCCTGCCCCTCAATGTAAATACCCAGCTAACACACTAAGCCTCAAACATGTTGTCATTAATATTAAACATAAAAACGTCGGTACCTTATTTTTGATTGATTTTCCCGGCGCCTTTTAGTTTATTTGTTTTATTTTAAATGGACTCGGTGTTGTTGATGACGTCATGCCTGTTCATTTAACAAACAAAGAGCCTGACACGCGCGCGCGTCACAAACAAATAACCTTCAATTAAAATGAATAATACTGTAACTTACCTTTTAGTATCGTCCACGCCTTACAAACGGGTATGTAATATCGTTTAACTAAACAAACAAATATAAAATCCTCCGCAGGGCTCCGTGTTTACCTCCTGCTGTGTGTTTGAAACGCCAGCAGCGCCGCGTTCCCGGATGGAGTTTGTGCGCATGCTCCGAAGCGGAGTCTCTTCTTCTGGTTAATCTATAGGACGCATTCCATCTATTATTTTAGATGATTAGCGGCCTCCATCTGTAGTCCTTTGTCTGTCTTTGTTTTACTTTCTTTTTCTGTCATCTTTATTTATTATAACTTCCCTTCTTTTCCTGTTTCCTTTATATATTTCGTCAGTATCCTTTCTCTATTCAGTCTCCCGTCCTCTTTCCCCAGCAAGTTCTTTATATTGACTTCCTATACCTCCATTTCTCTCAGCCTCCTCTCCACATTCCTTCTCTGCTCCTCATATTTCTCACACTTTAATAAATAATGTTCTACTGTTTGAGCTACTTTACATTGTTCACACTTTCCATCTTCATGTTTCTCCAGTCTTAAAAGATGTTCATTTAAAGAACTCTGCCCAATCCTTAACCTATCCAACGCTCTTTCCTCTTTCCTTCCCAACTCTTTGTTCACCCAACTGTTATTCACCTCTTTCTGGATATTATGATAAAACCTTCCATTTATGCTTTTAAGCTGAGTCTCAGCTGCTCCATCGAGCTCCATAGAGGCGCAGCGTCCATTCAAAACTAACACAAGAAAGAGTTCACATCCTTTTTTTATTTAACGGCTGTAATACATACAGTACCGTATCGATGCCTCTGTAATTTCCATTGATAAATCATTACAAAATAACATCTTAGAGTTTTATTACACTTGATAATCGGTTTCCTTTTCTCTTTTGCAGTTGTAGTTTTTGTTTTGCACTTTGGAAACATGAACGAAAAAAACACAGATGAATATAATTGAAGTAGACTGTAAACCCGACACACACACACACACACACAGCTCACAATATTACAGCAGATATCATGAAAAACCTATTCAGGTAACTGACAGTCTATTCATTATTTACAATCACTGTGCAATATCCATGTCTTCATCCTCTACGTCAGCCTCCTCCACTTTCCTATTCTCATCCATGTCGCTGTTCGTGGTTGAATCATCTCCGCTGATGGCTGAATAGGGGAGGTTAGCAGGGTAATGTTCCTGCGTGGGGATAGGGAGACAGGCAGCACCAACGCGTTTAACTTCAACACTAACCCTAATTAAAATGTTCTTCCTGTTATTAAGCAGTGGTATAATGGAAAACATTGGTAAATTGAAAAGAACAGAAGCCAGTTTTTACTATAGTGAAGTAGGCTACAATTTGTTTTTCATTAAAAACGTGTTTATTAAAATTAATGTTCAGCTTTCATATTGAAGCTTGTTGTGGCCGACTCATTCAGTCAAACCCAGTAGCGTGGGTGCAGAATGGATGGAACACTGTTGAGAATTGGAAGACAACGCATTTGAAAGCAAAACATTTTATGACATTTTTAAATCTCATAGCTGAAGAGATGCCGGCACTTTGCCTCGTCAAGCCCAGAGGTGCCGGGCTGAGCCCCAGCCAGCCCTGGCATAAATTAACCACTGTGTGTGTGTGTGTGTGTGTGTGTGTGCATATATATATATATATATATATATATATATATAAATATATATATATATATATAAATATATATATATATATATACAGACGTGCTCAAATTTGTTGGTACCCTTACAGCTCATTGAAATAATGCTTCATTCCTCCTGAAAAGTGATGAAATTAAAAGCTATTTTATCATGTATACTTGCATGCCTTTGGTATGTCATAGAATAAAGCAAAGAAGCTGTGAAAAGAGATGAATTATTGCTTATTCTACAAAGATATTCTAAAATGGCCTGGACACATTTGTTGGTACCCCTTAGAAAAGATAATAAATAATTGGATTATAGTGATATTTCAAACTAATTAGTTTTTTAATTAGTATCACACATGTCTCCAATCTTGTAATCAGTCATTCAGCCTATTTAAATGGAGAAAAGTAGTCACTGTGCTGTTTGGTATCATTGTGTGCACCACACTGAACATGGACCAGAGAAAGCAAAGGAGAGAGTTGTCTGAGGAGATCAGAAAGAAAATAATAGACAAGCATGGTAAAGGTAAAGGCTACAAGACCATCTCCAAGCAGCTTGATGTTCCTGTGACAACAGTTGCAAATATTATTAAGACGTTTAAGGTCCATGGAACTGTAGGCAACCTCCTGGGCACGGGCCCGCAAGAGGAAAATCGACCCCAGATTTAACAGAAGGATAGTGCGAATGGTAGAAAAAGAACCAAGGATAACTGCCAAAGAGATACAAGCTGAACTCCAAGGTGAAGGTCGTCAGTTTCTGATCGCACCATCCGTCGCTTTTTGTTCTAAAGTGGGCTCCATGGAAGAAGACCCAGGAGGACTCCACTTTTGACAGAAAAACATAAAAAAGCCAGACTGGAATTTGCTAAAATGCATATTGACAAGCCACAATCCTTCTGGGAGAATGTCCTTTGGACAGATGAGTCAAAACTGGAGCTTTTGGCAAGTCACATCAGCTCTATGTTCACAGACGAAAAAATGAAGCTTTCAAAGAAAAGAACACCATACCTACAGTGAAACATGGAGGAGGCTCGGTTATGTTTTGGGGCTGCTTTGCTGCGCCTGGCACAGGGTGCCTTGAATCTGTGCAGGGCACAATGAAATCTCAAGACTATCAAGGCATTCTGGGGCGAAACGTGCTGCCCAGTGTCAGAAGGCTCTGTCTCAGTCTTGAGGTCATGGGTCCTCCAACAGGATAATGACCCAAAACACACAGCTAAAAGCACCCAAGAATGGATAAGAACAAAACATTGGACTATTCTGAAGTGGCCTTCTATGAGTCCTGATCTGAATGCTATCGAACATCTATGGAAAGAGCTGAAACTTGCAGTCTGGAG
The DNA here is from genome assembly GCA_036884735.1 of Huso huso. Taxonomy (NCBI): domain Eukaryota; kingdom Metazoa; phylum Chordata; class Actinopteri; order Acipenseriformes; family Acipenseridae; genus Huso; species Huso huso. The sequence goes on along the minus strand of CM072699.1, from coordinate 1,395,638 downwards.
AAGGCACCCATCAAACCTGAGACAGCTGGAGCAGTTTGCTCAGGAAGAGTGGGCCAAACTACCTGTTAACAGGTGCAGAAGTCTCATTGAGAGCTACAGAAAACGTTTGATTGCAGTGATTGCCTCTAAAGGTTGTGCAACAAAATATTAGGTTAGCGGTCCCATCATTTTGTCCATGCCATTTTCATTTGTTTTATTATTTACAATATTATGTTGAATAAAAATCAAAAGCAAAGTCTGATTTCTATTAAATATGGAATAAACAATGGTGGATGCCAATTACTTTTGTCAGTTTCAAGTTATTTCAGAGAAAATTGTGCATTCTTCGTTTTTTGTGGAGGGGTACCAACAAATTTGAGCACGTCTGTATATATATATATATATATATATATATATATATATATATATGTACTGTAATCCCCAAAGTCATTCTAAATAAATTAAATCAAATTACTTTCACTTAAAAACTCAAATAGCTTTCCTCCATTTTAAGTTAGTTGAACATTCAAATTGACTTTAGTTGTTCAAACGTAAATAGATGATGTAGAACCAGGGGACTGGATTCCCATCAGCCCTTGCGGGACTTGTACAATTTATTTTTTGAATTGTTTGTTTATTGTGTTGTTGTTTAGTGTGTGTGTGCGGTTGCACACGTATGTTGTATTTGCTTGTCTCTTGTGTCCCCGGATGCTTTCTTACACGTGTTCTCCTTGTGTTGTTTGCGGCCAGCCCCGTTCGGACTTCAGTCTGCGGATGTGACGTCACTCCCTTCTCCTTCTCTGCTCCTGACTGGTTCCAGCACTTGTAAATGCTGCCATAAGCACAGAAGCAGAAATGCTGCACTTGCAGCTAATAAAATAGCTTGTTGGTTTCACACTGTTTCCTCAGCTCACTTTTTATTATTAAAATTAATTAAACATTTTCAAACAAACTAAAACTTACATCTAACGTCTGTGTATGAGCTGCTGCCTGTTGTTTTCTTGTGTGTGTGTGTGTGTGTGTGTGTGTGCACCGCCCCCTGCGGGCTCGCTCTGCTGTGCGAGTGGTGGAAAGTTATGCAAATCACCTACTCTAGCCCGACCAATAAGCAGTGAGGATAAGCTTATATTAAGAGAAGCCTGCGCTCTGCATGTGGTTGATTTGGCTGGGGACTCAGAGAGTTAAACAAGAGCTCCCTGTACTGCATTCGAGCTCTAAACATGCTGAAGTGTTGCAATACCCAGGAGCTGTGTGCTAGCTGGAACTAGAGGGGAAGATTAACCAGTATCTTCAATTTCAACAGGAATTCTGTGCAGCATTAAACACACAAATCATGACAAATAAAAATAATAAACACATCTAAAAAATATAATTTATTGCACATTGGATCATTTTAAAAATGCATGATTAGTTGTGACTTTTTATTTTCATGTTTTTTTTCACTACCTAAAAGGCTCTTTCCCAGCAGTCCTCTATATCCTCTGAATGCAGAGTCTGCCTGGGTGCTCGTCACATGATGAAGGCTCCAGCACTGACAACGACTCAGAGAGGCAGGCGATAGAACTCAATTTGATACAACCTTTAAAAGTACATTTTGCTAATTTAAATACAAGTTAGACATAGGTGTTGTTTTAGCATTGCTTACTATTGTGTTGTATAATTAATTAATTAATTTCACAACTAACACATTTCTCATTTTTAATTCAGAAATCAATTGTTTCTACTAACTTGGCTTGTGTTTTCAGACACAGTAAAAAGCAGATCAAACGCATGAAAACACAAGCCAAGTTAGTAGAAACAATTGGTTTCTGGAATTAAAAATGAAAATGAATAGAAATTGGGGCAACCTTGGCCCCCACCTCTTTGATAGTTGTGCCTGTTTGCTTGGTGCTGGCCAAGGTTGCCCCAATTGTTTCTTCCAAGTTAACTTGTGTTTTTGATACAAGTTAGAAGAAACAACTGGGGCAACCTTGGACCTCATCGGTTTTACAGTTGTGCCTATTTGTTTTCTGCTGAGCAAGGTTGCCCCAATGGTTTCTTGAAACTTGACTTGTGTTTTTGATATCTCTACTTTAAATGGCTGGGTACTTTTGAGAACTTGGCGTTTTTTCACATTTCCAGTGTTTTTGTTTCAAATTCATAATGCAAGATTAACATTTTTTTCTTCATTATACAACAGTCCATATTAACATAGTCTTTAAGGTTTCTCTCTTCTGTGGATTCGCTGGTGATTTTGAAGGCCTTGTTTAAGACGGAAACTCTTCCCACAGTCAGAGCAGCGATACGGTGTCTCTCCTGTGTGAATTCGCTGGTGTGAAACAAGGTTGTTTGAATGACTGAAACTCTTCCCACAGTCAGAGCAGAAATACGGTTTCTCTCCTGTGTGAATTAGCTGGTGTTTTTTCATGTCTCCTGACCTACTGAAACTCTTCCCACAGTCAGAGCAGTGATACGGTTTCTCTCCTGTGTGAATTCGCTGGTGTGAAACAAGGTGTCCGGACTGACTGAAACTCTTCCCACAGTCAGAGCAGGAATACGGTTTCTCTCCTGTGTGAATTCGCTGGTGTTTTTTCATGTCTCCTGACCTACTGAAACTCTTCCCACAGTCAGAGCAGTGATACGGTTTCTCTCCTGTGTGAATTCGCTGGTGTGAAACAAGGTGTCCGGACTGACTGAAACTCTTCCCACAGTCAGAGCAGGAATACGGTTTCTCTCCTGTGTGAATTCGCTGGTGTGCTTTCATGTCTCTTGAGTAACTGAAACTCTTCCCACAGTCAGAGCAGGAATACGGTTTCTCTCCTGTGTGAATTTGCTGGTGTGCTTTCATGTCTCCTGAGTAACTGAAACTCTTCCCACAGTCAGAACAGTGATATGGTTTCTCTCCTGTGTGAATTCGCTGGTGTGAAACAAGGTTGTTTGACTGACTCAAACTCTTCCCACAGTCAGAGCAGGAATACGGTTTCTCTCCTGTGTGAATTCGCTGGTGTGCTTTCATGTCTCCTGAGTAACTGAAACTCTTCCCACAGTCAGAACAGTGATACGGTTTCTCTCCTGTGTGAATTCGCTGGTGTGTTTTAAAATGCTCTAACTGGGTGAAACCTTTCCCACAGTCAGGATATTCTCCAGCGCCCGCCCTCGCTTTAGCTGCTGAACTGGAACCTGGAAAATATGAACAGGAAAGTAAGAGGGACTGCTTGTTGGCTTAGGCAGGGATGGAAATAAGCCCCCCTTTGCATAGCAGTTTGATCCCTTCCTGGTTTTACTAGCAGTTTAATAAGACACACCTGTGCTTGTTACCTATACATTGGGGCTAATCAGGCTCATTTTAAAACCTGGAACAGGTGAATCTGCTATGCAATAGGAGTCTTATTTCCATCCCTGGCTTAGGGAAGGTGGTGGAGTGGATTAAAGCATGTGAATTTCAGCTGTGGGGGCTTGCAATAGGTTACAATAGCTTAAGAGAACCAAATAAACAAAGCCTTTACTTTATGTGTAAAAGCAGTCAGTAAAGTACACATCATCTATTTATTTAATACAAGTTACAGTATTATACCCCTTTGACGTAGCATCGTAGCAGAACCTCCCAAATAGTTTCTGCTTCAGCCAAATCGTAGCCGTTAGCATCTCTGCTTTATGTGTAAAAGCAAAGTCAGTAAAGACTGATGCTGGTGAAACCGAGCCCTGGGATCAAAATCTGCCTTCAAAGCTCTCCTGTAATGTTTCAGGTCTATTTCCTCTAACACATGCTACAATTATATCTTTAAAATAGCATTATTTTACGCATTTACAAAAATATCCATATACTGTTACACTGAACATTTATAATGATATATACGGGCGGGCAGCAGTGTGGAGCAGTGGTTAGGGCTCTGGACTCTTGACCGGAGGGTTGTGGGTTCAATCTCCAGTGGGGGACACTGCTGCTGTACCCTTGAGCAAGGTACTTTACCTAGATTGCTCCAGTAAAAACCCTGTATAAATGGGTAATTGTATGTAAAAATAATGTGATATCTGTATAATGTGAAATAATGTATAATGTGAAATCTTGTAACAATTGTAAGTCGCCCTGGATAAGGGCGTCTGCTAAGAAATAAATAATAATAATAATAATAATAATAATAATAATAATAATAATACAGTACATTAGTGTTTCTCCCCCTTGGTATAATTCCCCCCTCCCCTCCTCCTCAGAGCAACGACTACATTATATCTGTATCTGAAGTTCACCAGTATTGACTCCTATCTTGAACTGGTTGGAGTGGTACAGCAAAAACAAACAGCTAGTAATCTAGCCTACATGCTCCCTCCCTCCCTCTTAAACACACTGTGGATATCACGCAATCGAGAATGACAATGTCACAGCTACTGGGAGTCACTCACCTACTAGACTGCATTCTGAATGGGAGCGCCCGTCTTCCTTTCCACCACCTTGCGTGCTGTTGGGAGAGCCTTCCTCTCCAGCGCCTTGCTCTCTCACGCAGATTCTCTCCAGCACCACGCTACACTCCCGCAGGCGTACAGGCTCCAGCTCAGGGATGTTTGGTTTGAAGTCCTCAGATTCTTCCTTCCCTGGTTCCATGTGCTCAAACTCTACTTCAGGGGGCTCCTGTTTAATACGGACAGTTTCCAGCACCTCTTCTTGTTTAACAGGAAGGGGTTCTTCTGTCTGAGGGATCTCCAATTCATTGTGTTCAGCTTTAACCTCAGAGACCTCTGGCTGACTGCTGTCGCATTGCATCTCACAGAGCTCCTGTTTAATGGGGAGGGAAGCCAGCCCAGAGAACTCCACTCTAATGGGGACAGGTTCAAGTTCAGGGAACTCCTCTTTAATCTGGACAGATTCCATCTTCACACTGTCCATGGCAGCACACGGGATTCTGTTTAGTAGCTGCTGAAAAACAAATGCATGTATTTATTTAAATACAGGGTTATGAAGGCCATTCAAGGGGCCGACAACATCTGTCCTTAATAGCAGGGGTGGCTTTGCTAATGAAGGGACTTTACAATTTCTTGTAATGACTTCATAATACCAGAGGATTTTATCTGTTGAAATGTTTACATAATGTATCCATTCCATATATTATTTATTGCAGATTTCTTTCAAGCAACATGTTCTAACATTTGTTTCAGATTTGGAACATACCCAGTAGTCTCTGCATATAGGAATACCTCCTAAGAGAACACTTTTTGATATAGACTGACTACACAGGGGAAAGTTGACAGAGATTCATTTTTATTTTTTCACTCTGCTATTTGAAGCTGCATCTGTATTGTGAATGACTACCGTATCATATCGGAGGCATGGATTAGTGATGAGACATTATCACTTTTACAAGTCAATTTGATTATCGATTATCAGTTACGATTATTCTAATAACATCCTTCTAGGGGCAAAAAGTCACAAAAAGGCTCCTGATTATTTTTTTTTATTCTAATTAAACTACAATAAACTTCAATAACTTTTTCAACAGCACTTTCAAACCTAGAAAACATACAGTATGCATTATATTGAAGTCACTACTAAAGCAGCATAAGCAATATATAAACCATACCACTTCACAGAAACCACTTTTAAATAAAGAAAAGCACACACAATCTGACAATGCACTCTCATGCTCTCAACTGCCTGAATCTTCTCTTAAAGTCTTTCGAATCTCTTACACCCCAGGGAAGTATGCACTGAAAAAAAAAAATATCCAAAATGATGCAGTATCTCTGAACAAGTGTGTGCAAAGTAACAAAACTATTGTGCAGTTGTATTGGGTCCTTCTCTCATACTGGATATGAAAATACTAGCATAAGTTGAAAAATAATAACTAGAAAACAATGGATTTTTTTCTAAATTCCATGATTGATATAAAGGAACACCAGCTCCTTCAGTTTGTCTTCCGAAAGAGAACGCCTCCGATCGGACAGGACAAGATTCCACAGCGAGGTGTTGTGCTCGGCATCGGCTGTATTTACTGCATTGATGTATCTGAAAGCTAATGTTTTCAAATTAAGAAGACGGTCAGCTGTCGATGACCAAAACAAGTCAATGTTGAATTTCCCCTGGCGGTAGAGCCCGGTGAATCGCATCGGGCGTCACGTTCACAATGTTCAAAGCAAAGCAATGAAAATCTTTTAGTCTCTCTTTTGCTGATATATTTGCAACGTGGGATCTTTGTCGTGGCATTTTCTGGCAGAATCAGTCAATGTTCCCTTTATCCTCAGTGGGTCAACTGCACTGAACTGAGAGCAGCGTAGTAACTGGGGATGATCCCGTGGTTAGTACGCAGCTCCGTACTAAACTAGTGCGCAAGTTAAATACCAATTGCAACGAACTTGGAGGCTGAAGTTAGTCCCCAGCTGCGTACTAAAAAAGGTATCAGTTGCACCGAAGCCAAAAATAACTGCTGCTGCCCTCTAGAGGATACAAAGTATGGGACTAACTTAGTTTAACTCTTGCTATGGACTAAGAATAGTGGAAGACATGTGAAAGTCCCAGAATGTACTGGCAGTTTATTTTTGCTGAAATAATAATGTGTGCATATAATATACACACATATACAGTGCCTTGCAAAAGTATTCAGACCCCTGACCAATTCTCTCATATTACTGAATTACAAATGGTACATTGAAATTTCGTTCTATTTGATATTTTATTTTAAAACACTGAAACTCAAAATCAATTATTGTAAGGTGATATATATTGGTTTTATGTTGGGAAATATTTTTAAGAAATAAAAACTGAAATATCTTGCTTGCATAAGTATTCAACCCCTGTGCTGTGGAAGCTCCCAGTTTACACCGATGAAAGAAATTGCCCTAACGAGGACACAATTACCTTACCATTGGCCTCCACCTGTGAACCATTAAAGTTGCTGTCACATTTTCTGGATAAAAACCCCACTGTTGAAGGATCATTGGTCAGGCTGTGAATCTGAAGGAAAATGAAGACCAAAGAGCATTCTATAGAAGTTAGAGATAAAGTAATACAAATGCATAGATCAGGAAAGGGTACAAAATAATATCCAAGTGTTTGGATATCCCAGTGAGCACAGTTGGATCAATAATCAGGAAGTGGAAGCTGCATCACACCACCCAGGCACTGCCAAGAAAAGGCCGTCCCTCAAAACTCAGCGCTCAAACAAGAAGGAGACTTGTGAGAGAAGCCACAGAGAGGCCAACAATCACTTTGAAGGAGCTACAGAGTTCAGTGGCTGGGAGTGGAGTAATGGTGCACCAGTCAACCATATCAAGAGCTCTGCATAACACTGGCCTGTATGGGAGGGTGGCAAGAAAGAAGCCGTTACTCAAAAAGTACCATCTGAAAGCACGTCTGAGTTTGCCAGAAAGCATGAGAGTGACCCAGCTGCGATGTGGGAAAAGGTTTTGTGCTCAGATGAGACCAAGATAGAGCTTTTGTCCAAATCTCAAAAGCGCTATGTGTGGCATAAAACCTAACACTGCCCATGCCTCAAGACACACCATCCTTACAGAGAAGTATGGTGGTGGCAGCATCATGCTGTGGGGATGCTTCTCATGAGCAGGGACTGGGCATCTTGTTAAAATTGAAGGAAGAATGGATGGAGCAAAATACAGGGAAATACTGCAAGAGAACCTGCTTCAGTCCGCTTAAAAACTGAAGCTTGGGAGGAAATTCACCTTTCAGCAGGATAATGATCCCAAGCACAAGGCCAAAGCAACATTGGAGTGGCTCAAGAACAAAAAGGTGAATGTCCTACAGTGGCCCAGTCAAGGTCCTGATCTCAATCCTATTATTAACCTCCTTGTGCTCCGTATTTCGGGTGAGACGCTGTTTATGCATAGTTCACACACACCCTATAGTCTCTGTAAACTGCCTTGGATAAACTATATATATATTGAGCTAAAAAATATAAAAAATATATAAAATATACAAACATGTTGTCATTAATATTAAACATAAAAACGTCGGTACCTTATTTTTTATTGATTAAATTGTTATATTTTAAATGGACTCGGTGTTGTTGATGACGTCATGCCTGTTCATTTAACAAACAAAGAGCCTGACACATCAGCGTCACAAACAAATAACCTTCAATTAAAATGAATAATACTGTAACTTACCTTTTAGTATCGTCCACGCCTTACAAACGGGTATGTAATATCGTTTAACTAAACAAATAATAATAATGATAATAATTAACCCCCCTCCTCACGGCTCGGTGTTTATCTCGCTCTGTTTGAGAAAGAAACGCGCTCTGTTTGAAACGCCAGCATTTCGGAGTTCCCGGATGATGACGCACACCCGGTCTCTGGGATGGAACCGCACAACAGTCTTATTTCGTTTTGATTGGTCCATGTCTGTCACATGAATACGTCGTCACACGAGTGGAAAAGCGTGCAGGGATTTTTAACATTGTGATCAGAGAGAGAGAGAGAGATCTGCTTTCCACAACCTTACCATTAAAATATAATGTGGTATTACGCTGCACTGATAGAACAAACTATGGGTGATTACTTTATATGAATGATCATGTTATGCACGAATGTAAGAATTGGCTTTCTGTGGTCAATTATTTTTTTTTCTTTCAAGTAGCATATATCTATAATTGTTTTTGAACATGTGAACATGTACATAACCACACTGTTCAAAACTAACACAACAGGAATGCTTTTTTTTTATTTAACGCTTGTAATACATACAGTACTGTATCAATGCCTCTGTAATTTCCATTGATAAATCATTACAAAAATAACATCTTAGAGTTTTATTACACTTGATAATTGGTTCCCTTTTCTCTTTTGCAGTTGTAGTTTTTGTTTTGCACTTTGGAAACATGAAAGTAAAAAAAAAAAAACAGATGAATATAATTGAAGTAGACTGTAACGACACACACAGCTCACAATATTACAGCAGATATCAGGAAAAACCTATTCAGGTAACTGACAGTCTATTCATTATTTACAATCACTCTGCAATATCTCTACTTCAGCCTCCTCCACTCAGAGCCGCAGAGAGCCGTCATGCGCCCCGGGGAATGATGGGTACGTTCAGATATTTTGATCACGGTTTGGTTTTTCATTTGTGTAATTTCTTGTTATATTATGTATACTCTTAATATGCTGCATGGATAGATGGTTCTCTGTGGTTTTTGTGTTTGTACAGCGCTTTGAGATGCGTGCATCTAGGAGCTTTATAAAATAAAGATTGTACCAGGCCCTGGTACTCTCCCGCCTAGACTACTGCAACTCCCTCCTGGCTGGCCTCCCTGTCGTCCGCCACCCATCTGCTCCAGCTCATCCAGAACTCTGCTGCCCGCCTGGTGTTCTCTCTGCCTCGCTTTCCCATGCCACTCCACTACTGCGCTCGCTCCACTGGCTCCCGATAAACCGCCGCATCCAGTTCAAGACTCTTGTACTAGCCTACAGATGCCTTGACCAGACTGCACCCAGCTACCTGCAGACCCTCATCTCTCCCTACACCCCCCACTCGACCTCTCCGCTCCGCCTGCACTAGAAGACTGGCTCTACCTCCGTTTCGCTCCCCTGCCTCCCGAGAATGCTCCTTCTCCACCCTTGCTCCGCAGTGGTGGAATGACCTTCCCACAGATGTCAGGACTGCCGGTCCCTGACCACATTCAAGCGCCTCCTTAAGACTCACCTCTTCAAACAGCACTTTGTAGAACTCCTCTGTTTGTATCCTGAGACACTATCACCCTTCATGTAAATGTGCTTTATTCTGCTCTTATCTGCCCCCTATTTTACTGCATTTAATCCTGTACTTCAAAATACTGTAATCTGCCAAATGTTTAACCTGTAGTACTTTGTATTTAATCACATCCTGATGTAACTATCACTATTTAATCATATCCTGATGTAACTATCACTATTATCTGCTGTATTATTGAATTGTGGTTTGTCACACTTGAACAAAAGTTATTGTATTTCTTGCTCTTATTGTATTACTTGTATTGTAACACTTGAAATGTATTTGCTTACGATTGCAAGTCGCCCTGAATAAGGGCGTCTGCTAAGAAATAAATAAATAATAATAATAATATGTCTTAACTATTAATATCCAGGAATATAACTAGCAAACCTCTGATTATTAACAAAACGCTTCACTGTCACACATACTTTTACAGCTTGTTTTCTGTGTAATAACAGCACCTGTTTATTTTGAGTGAATAAAAGACATGTGGATGACTGCAAAGTGGAAGCCTGAACTGAAAGCAAATTAGTGCTATTCGATTCGCTGGCTGCTCTGAAAAAGCAACCTAAATGTAATGTTGAATTTCATTGGCTGGCTGTGATGTAATGCTTTGTCATTGGCCACTGAGGTGTAAGACCATGGGAAGAGCGTTTTTATTCTCCCAAATGATTGTACATTTGAAAACAATGGAGAGAGACAGAGAGAACAGGCAGAAAGGGAAAAAAACTTTATTAAACAAAGTCTGAATATCATTTTCATTCCAGAATGTAATAAATGAATGTTGTTTCTTTTTTTCTTTTTGTTTGTTTATCGTTCCAGTTGTTTCTAAACCCTGGTTTTCTTGTCATTCTTGGCACGATGAAGGAGTTTTGTCGACTTGCCGCCTAATTGGTGCTGTTGGTCCTGCAGGGGCTTGCATGCTGGGGTGCCTGCACCTCAAAAAAGGAATTAGGCCTCAAATATGTTGTTTGTGTAAATTTTAAAAAATATTCAGAGCTTGAGAAAGTTCCTGGAGCATTGTATCACACATCAGGTTTTGTAAACAAATGTAAATTTAATGTCCGAGGACAAAATTACTCCTTGCTGATTGGTTGTTTTAAGATATTTTTTTTTCCAAAATACTAAAACATCCTTGTTGAACAAAAAGATAAATATCGTAATCAAGCAATCTCTTTTCATGTGATCTGGTTAATTACGTGTTTTTTATGGCAGAGCTGCGGGCATAAAATACATTTTTATAAATGTACGATTTAGTGTAATTATCGGAATGTGATTTTCGGTTTTAATAGATAAAACCCGATAAAACACACCCGAAAAAAAATGAAATCGGTGGATAGCCAATAAACAGGGAAAACACCGGAAAAACTGTGGAAATGGTTGATCAATTCACGTTGACTTTACCCTTTAAACATTAGAAAATAAAACCTACAAAATAATAATAAATACATTTCCCAGTGCTGCTGGGCAATGTCCCGCCTTCCTGACTTGCATCTATCATTGATTCGTTCTCAATACTTTAAACCCGCCCCAACTACTGAATGACAGCACATTCCTACATTTCTATTGGAGACTCCGCTTGCCAGATTTAAAACAAGATTACAATCAGGATGGAGGCTTGTTAGCGGGATTTAAAGATATATTACAATTAAGATATGGAAGATTTAAAACAGAATTGTGGCGAAATGTACAAAAATTCCTCCACACAAGAACCCCAGAAGAATGTGCTGTGACCAGAGGGATTGCACTGTGGAAGACAGCAAAGGAAAGAAGGGACGACTTAAGTGTGCTGTCGAGTTACTACTGTACATATTTTGAAAAAAAAAAACAAACAAAAACTCAAGCATTTTGGAAAGTAACCGAAAACACTTATTTCAAACAGTATATCAAAACGAAAGCCCCCAAAAAAAAAAAAAAAAAAAAAAAGATTTACATAACTTCAAAAATAGTTAAAAATAAGTACAGAAAAATCCAATTAATAAAAAAAAAAAAAACAGAAGCCCTAAGTATAATTGATCTTTTAAAATGCGTTTGGGCTGTAAAGCAGCCGTTGTATTTGAATTGTAGGTGAGCTCGAGTGGCAGAGCGAGCCCCCTAGATCCTGTGGATACTCTGAAGCTCGCCGCAGCGTCCTTCGAAAGCCTCTTCCCAGTCAGAGACTCAGCTAAAAAAATCAGCTTCAACTCGCCAACTTTTCCATCCTTCAAACGGACTCAGGTTAGGACAGGGCAGATAAAGTCCTGTGATATTATATGGCTTGAATGGCCTTAGTAGCCCTGTATTGAAATAAATAAATGTCAGCCAGCACTGAGAAGGACTCAGAGAGGCAGAGCGCTAGAACTCAATCTCCAGCACTGAGAAGGACTCAGAGAGGCAGAGCGCTGGAACTCAATCTCCAGCACTGAGAAGGACTCAGAGAGGCAGAGCGCTGGAACTCAATCTCCAGCACAGAGAACGACTCAGAGAGGCAGGCGCCAGAACTCTCAGCAGAGGCAGAGGGAGCGCTGGAACTCAATCTCCAGCACTGAGAAGGACTCAGAGAGGCAGAGCGCTAGAACTCAATCTCCAGCACTGAGGACTCAGAGAGGCAGAGCGCTGGAACTCAATCTCAGCACTGAGAGGCAGAGAGGCAGGCTGGAACTCAATCTCCAGCACTGAGAAGGACTCAGAGAGGCAGAGTGCTAGAACTCAATCTCCAGCACTGAGAAGGACTCAGAGAGGCAGAGCACTAGAACTCAATCTCCAGCACTGAGAACGACTCAGAGAGGCAGAGCGCTAGAACTCAATCTCCAGCACTGAGAACGACTCAGAGAGGCAGAGCGCTAGAACTCAATCTTAAATGCACATTCAGTTGGAAGATTATTTCTTTAAAAAAAAAAAAATAAAATAAATAATAATTCTCAGAGAGACCTTACATTGCATTACATAATATTTGGGCTTCTGGTTTTCGTCTGACTTTTCGGCCCTCCTTTATAAATTAATTTCACAATTAACACATTTCTCAGTTTTAATTCAGAAATCAATTGTTTCTACTAACTTGGCTTGTGTTTTTCATGCATTTGATCTGCTTTTACTGTGTCTGAAAAACACAAGCCAAGTTAGTAGAAACAATTGGTTTCTGAATTAAAAATGAGAAATGTGTTAGTTGTGAAATTGGGGCAACCTTGGCCCCCACCTCTTTGATAGTTGTGCCTGTTTGCTTGGTGCTGGCCAAGGTTGCCTCAATTGTTCCTTCCAAGTTAACTTGTGTTTTTGATACAAGTTAGAAGAAACAATTGGGGCAACCTTGGACCTCATCGGTTTTACAGTTGTGCCTATTTGCTTTCTGCTGAGCAAGGTTGCCCCAAAGGTTTCATGAAACTTGTCTTGTGTTTTTGATCTCTACTTTAAATGGCTGGGCACTTTTGATAACTTGGCGTCAAATTTTTTCACATTTCCAAAGTGTTTTTGTTTCAAATTCATAATGCAAGGTTAACATTTTTTTCTTCATGATAGAACAGTCCCAATTAACATAGTCTTTAAGGTTTCTCTCTCCTGTGGATTCGCTGGTGTTTCTGAAGGCCTTGTTTAAAACGGAAACTCTTCCCACAGTCGGAGCAGCGATACGGTTTCTCTCCTGTGTGAATTTGCTGGTGTGAAACAAGGTTGCTTGACTGAGTAAAACTCTTCCCACAGTCAGAGCAGCGATACGGTTTCTCTCCTGTGTGAATTTGCTGGTGTGAAACAAGGTTGTTTGACTGACTGAAACTCTTCCCACAGTCAGAGCAGCAATACGGTTTCTCTCCAGAGTGAATTTGCTGGTGTGAAACAAGGTTGTTTGACTGACTGAAACTCTTCCCACAGTCAGAGCAGCAAGCACGGATTTTCTCCAGAGTGAATTCGCTGGTGTGAAACAAGGTTGTTTGACTGACTGAAACTCTTCCCACAGTCAGAGCAGCAAACGGGTTTTCTCCTGTGTGAATTTGCTGGTGTTTTTCAAGGTTGCTTGAATGACTGAAACTCTTCCCACAGTCAGTGCAGCAATCACGGTTTCTCTCCTGTGTGAATTCGTTGATGTTTTTTTGAAGGCCTTGTTTAACTGACTGAAACTCTTCCCACAGTCAGAGCAGTGGTACTGTTTCTCTCCTGTGTGAATTCCCACAGCTGATGTTTTTGAAGGGTTTGTTGAATAACTGAAACTCTTCCCACAGTCAAAGCAGTGGTACTGTTTCTCTCCTGTGTGAATTAGCTGGTGTGTTTTCAGGTTTCCTGAATGACTGAAACTTTTCCCACAGTCAGAGCAGTGATACGGTTTCTCTCCTGTATGAATTCGCTGGTGTGTTTTAAGGTTGGCTGACTGACTGAAACTCTTTCCACAGTCAGAGCAGTGATACGGTTGATCTTCTGTGTGAATTCGCTGGTGTGTTGTCAGGTTGTTTGAAACACTGAAACTCTTTCCACAGTCAGAGCAACAATATGGTTTCTCTCCTGTGTGAATTTGCTGGTGTGAAAAACAAGGTTGTTTGAATGACTGAAACTCTTCCCACAATCAGAGCAACAATACAGTTTTCCTCCTGTGTGAATTTGCTGGTGTGCTTTCAGGGTTGTTTGACCGACTGAAACTCTTCCCACAGTCAGAGCAGGAATAGTTTTTTTTCTCCTGTGTGAATTCGCTGGTGTGAAACAAGGTTGTTTGACTGACTGAAACTCTTCCCACAGTCAGAACAGTGATACGGTTTCTCTCCTGTGTGAATTCGCTGGTGTGTTTTAAAATGCTCTAACTGGGTGAAACCTTTCCCACAGTCAGGATATTCTCCACCGCCCGCCCTCGCTTTAGCTGCTGGACTGGAACCTGGAAAATATGAACAGGAAAGAAAGTAAGAGGGACTGCTTGCTGGCTTAGGCAGGGATGGAAATAAGACGCCCTTTGCATAGCAGTTTGATCCCTTCCTGGTTTTACTAGCAGTTTAATAAGACACACCTGTGCTTGTTACCTATACATTGGGGCTAATCAGGCTCATTTTAAAACCTGGAACAGGTGAATCTGCTATGCAATAGGAGTCTTATTTCCATCCCTGGCTTAGGGCAGGTGGTGGAGTGTATTAAAACATGTGAATTTCAGCTGTGGGGGCTTGCAATAGGTTACAACAGCTTTAAAAAACCAAATAAACAAAGCCTTTACTTGATGTGTAAAAGCAGTCAGTAAAGACTGATGCTGGTGAAACCGAGCCCTGGGATCAAGATCTGCCTTCCAAGACCTCCTGTAATGTTTCAGGTCTATTTCCTCCATCACACACTACAATTATATATTTTTCTATAACATTAGATTACACATTTACAAAAATATCCATATATTGTTACACTGAACATTTATAATGATATATACAGTACTTTAGAGTTTCTTCCCCTTGGTATAATCCCCCCCCCCCCTCCCCTCCTCCTCAGAGCAATGGCAACATTATATCTGTATCTGAAGTTCACCAGTAACAAGTCCTATTTTGAATTTTTTGGAGTGGTACAGCAAAAACAAACAGCTAGTAATGTAACCTACATGCTCCCTCCCTCCCTCTCAACCACACTGTGGATATCACACAATCTAGAATGACAATGTCACAGCTACTGGGAGTCACTCACCTGCTAGACTGCATTCTGAATGGGAGCGCCCGTCTTCCTTTCCACCTCCTTGCATGCTGTTGGGAGAGCCTTCCTCTCCAGCGCCTTGCTCTCTCACGCAGATTCTCTCCAGCACCACGTTACACTCCCGCAGGCGTACAGGCTCCAGCTCAGGGATGTTTGGTTTGAAGTCCTCGGATTCTTCCTTCCCTGGTTCCATGTGCTCAAACTCTACTTCAGGGGACTCCTGTTTAATACGGACAGTTTCCAGCACCTCTTCTTGTTTAACAGGAAGGGGTTCTTCTGTCTGAGGGATCTCCAATTCATTGTGCTCAGCTTTAACCTCAGAGTCCTCTGGCTGACTGCTGTCACATTGCATCTCACAGAGCTCCTGTTTAATGGGGAGGGAAGCCAGCCCAGAGAACTCCACTCTAATGGGGACAAGTTCAAGGAACTCCTCTTTAATCTGGACAGATTCCATCTTCACACTGTCCATGGCAGCACACGGGATTCTGTTTAATAGCTGAAAAACAAATGCATGTATTTATTTAAATACAGGGTTATGAAGGCCATTCAAGGGGCCGACAACATCTGTCCTTAATAGCAGGGGTGGCTTTGCTAATGAAGGGACATACAATTTCTTGTAATAATTTCATAATACCAGAGGATTTTATCTGTTGAAATGTTTACATAATGTATCCATTCCATATATTATTTATTGCGGATTTCTTTCGAGTAACATGTTCTAACATTTGTTTCAGATTTGCAACATACATACAGTAGTCTCTGCATACAGGAACACCTCCTAAGAGAACACTTCGCCTAACACCTTGTGATGAAACAAGTTTCTCCATTGGAAATGCTCTGGCTAAAGGAACAGGAACTTCACTTAAAAGAACACCTTGTTGGCACCGATAACAATTTTTACTGTGTAACCTGATAACTCATCGTCATCAAACTTAAATTAAAATGGTCAATTCAATCTTTTAAAATATGACTTGCCATCGCGAGTGTGTCTTGAGGCACACTGACTGGTTTATTCAATCTGTACAGAACCACCGTTCATTCAGTGTAGCTCATCGCTACAAAATACCATGTGATCAAATGGCGAAATGCGCCTCAGTTTGGAAACTGTTCGAGTTCTTGAAAAAAACCTGAAATCAGACACAAGTCGCAGAGCAATCTGGTGTTTCCTGTTCTGGTGAGTTGCTTCACCATGCTGTTAAATAATGTGCATGTCTGGTATGTTGCTGCTGTATTTTGTAACGTGTGTGTGGTAGGGTGCTGGGTTTATTTAGTTTGACAGTTCAGTAACGTTAGTTTGTCTGTTACTTTATTATTATAGTTTATTAATTGCTTTTCTTTTACTTATTCAGTTAACTTCATAAGTTGATGCACGTGCTTTATAACAAGTAATACATATGTATTTAATTATTGATTGATTCCTATTGTGTCTGGTGGCTGACTCCGTCTTAGAGAACACTTCCGCTATAAGAACACTTTGCTTGCTTCCCGAGTGGTGTTCTCTTAGCGAGGGGAAGAATGGCTGGGTATGTTTTCAAAACGGATTGGGACGGCATTTCATATGCTCCATGTCCGTGTGATGGAGATTCTTTTTTGTCCAAGTTTCATGAAAATCCGTGCGGTACTTTTAGTTTGGGCAAATTAGTCAGTTTTTTTGCACTCAAAAACGGCTGCGTATTTAAACACCACATCCGACAGGCAGATAGTACTCATTGACTAGGAGTGTCCTTTTTGGAACCGAAAAAATTGAATATTTAGCAAGTTATTTAAATTTCCGCTAACTCAAATGTTACGCGCAGTCAGGCTCCACTACGAAGAGTAAGTTAATGGGGATTCGTCACTTTAATCATTCTCTGTGGGTCAGTTAATCTGAATTGCTCAGGTCACTTATGTCTTGTGGATCCTGACACTATCCATTTTATTATTTTCAGGACTTGATGTAGCAACGAATGAAAATGTACCTCTTTTAAACATTTACAGCCAAGATATTACTCAGCATCTACTGAATTTAGTTTATATACACTTTAAAACATAAGCATGCAAGTGTAATACTAATATGTATGATAACATAATGTGCATGACAATTTATATTACCAAATGTTTGAGGGTTTGTTTCCTAACACAAAAATCACAAAATAAATTGCTCACAAACAGTTACACATTTGCAGCATCTGGCTGATCATTTACTATTCGTGAAAATCCGCGCGGTAGTTTTTAAGTTAAACAATCGCGAAAAATTTTGTTTTGATATAGCCTGTCATTGATGGTTCAAAAAAAAATCCTGGATTTAATAAGACTGACACTGTGTGGCCAACGCTAAAATTATACTTGGTCATGACATTAGTAAAAAACACAGTGCTACCGTGCCAGTTCAAACATTTAAAGTATTCTTGTTGACATAAAATAGTGCACTGGATACATTAACCTAGATTTATATTTTTTAATTAATTAAATTCTGTCCATCCGTTTGCCGTTTCTTCGTAACATTACTGTGATCGGTATACAAATTTGACAGCCGGCGTCTTGAAGCTACATTTGATAACTATAATTGACACGTTCACACTATTTAAAAAACAAAACCACGCACTTCGCTAGACTATATATTTGCGTTTCGTTGCCCTTGTTTTGGACTGCTGACTGGTGACGGCTGTGATGAGTTTACTTTGACTTTTTGCTCTGTGATTGTTGTGGTCTTTGTTTTTTTGCTGATGTACAACTGTAGCACAATTGCTTGTTTATATGCATAGAAGATGTCAACCCCCCTCCTTCTACTCACACAGTTTCTCTAGGGGGCTGTGTGGTCTGCTGGTTAAAGGAAAGGACTTGTAACCAGGAGGTCCCTGGTTCGAATCCAGGCTCACTGACCGACTCGCTGTGTGGCTCTGAGCAAGTCACTGAAATCCTTTCAGGGTCTGTCTGATGTTCAATATCCCACCTGGCCTTTTAACTCTTTTTTACTCAGACACTATGAGAGACAGCCCTGCTTGTGTGTTTCTGGTAGATGCTCATATTAGGAGAGTCTTGAATGGGAGTGTTCTGGAATGTTGCTGCTGAAGACAGACCTGCCTCAGTGCAGTAAACAAACATTTTCACATACAATCTTTACAAAATAAGATAAATGGCAACATCAAAGACACAAGGACCAATTTTTGTAATTTCCTGTGTTTGTGGCTCAGATGCCGGGAGCTGTTTAGGTTTATGTTGCCCTGGTTGCCACCTTGCTGGCTATTCAAGCCACGGGGAGCAGCCCCATCGTGTGCCACATAATCAGGGTGCCTCGGACAAACCATTTGAATGTTGTTTTTTTTTTCTTTTGCACATTTTCAATTAAATTTTTTTTTTTTGGTTGCTTTTCTGTCAGTTTTTATATATGGCCATAATTACTTTATTTTGTTTCAAAAAAAAAAAAAAAAAAATTGTTTATTCATGCCAGATTTGAGCTGGCCATGCTAATTTTTTTTTTTTTTCACAAAAAATAAATTTTTTTTTTTGTTTTTTTTTAAAAATCACCTCTCCTTTTTCTGTGTTTTTTTTGTGAATCTGAATTGAACAGGGCGAGTCTCAGGGTACTTAGTTTTTTTTTTTTTAATGGAACCCTAGTGTGTGCGCATTCATTTCATGTACCTGATTTTCACGTATATGAAATGTACCTCTAACCTTTATAGAGTTATAGCCACAAATCTAACAACAGATAAGAAAACCTGCGAAAATAACTCGGACCCTATTATTAACCTCCTTGTGCTCCGTATTTCGGGTGAGACGCTGTTTATGCATAGTTCACACATACCCTATAGTCTCTATAGTTCTCTTGATAAAGTTGCCTAAACTATATATAAATATATATATATAAATATAATATATATATATAGTATATATAATTAGTCAGTTTACGCGTCCCTCGTTGATCAGTGTTGTACACACACTATGGTATTATCGGTAGTTGGCCTGCCCCTCAATGTAAATACCCAGCTAACACACTAAGCCTCAAACATGTTGTCATTAATATTAAACATAAAAACGTCGGTACCTTATTTTTGATTGATTTTCCCGGCGCCTTTTAGTTTATTTGTTTTATTTTAAATGGACTCGGTCTTGTTGATGACGTCATGCCTGTTCATTTAATAAACAAAGAGTCTGACACGCGCGCGCGTCACAAACAAATAACCTTCAATTAAAATGAATAATACTGTAACTTACCTTTTAGTATCGTCCACGCCTTACAAACGGGTATGTAATATCGTTTAACTAAACAAACAAATATAAAATCCTCCGCAGGGCTCCGTGTTTACCTCCTGCTGTGTGTTTGAAACGCCAGCAGCGCCGCGTTCCCGGATGGAGTTTGTGCGCATGCTCCGAAGCGGAGTCTCTTCTTCTGGTTAATCTATAGGACGCATTCCATCTATTATTTTAGATGATTAGAGTCCTCCATCTGTAGTCCTTTGTCTGTCTTTGTTTTACTTTATTTTTCTGTCATCTTTATTTATTATAACTTCCCTTCTTTTCCTGTTTCCTTTATATATTTCGTCAGTATCCTTTCTCTATTCAGTCTCCAGTCCCTCTTTCCCCAGCAAGTTCTTTATATTGACTTCATATACCTCCATTTCTCTCAGCCTCCTCTCCATTTTCCTTCTCTGCTCCTCATATTTCTCACACTTTAATAAATAATGTTCTACTGTTTCAGCTACTTTACATTTTTCACACTTTCCATCTTCATGTTTCTCAGTCTTAAAGATGTTCATTTAAAGAACTCTGCCCAATCCTTAACCTATCCAACGCTCTTTCTCTTTCCTTCCCAACTCTTTGTTCACCCAACTGTTATTCACCTCTTTCTGGATATTATGATAAAACCTTCCATTTATGCTTTTAAGCTGAGTCTCAGCTGCTCCATCGAGCTCCATAGAGGCACAGCGTCCATTCAAAACTAACACAAGAAAGAGTTCACATGCTTTTTATATTTAACGGCTGTGATTCATACAGTACTGTATCGATGCCTCTGTAATTTCCATTGATAAATCATTACAAAATAACATCTTAGAGTTGTATTACACTTGATAATCGGTTTCCTTTTCTCTTTTGCAGTTGTAGTTTTTGTTTTGCACTTTGGAAACATGAACGAAAAAAACACAGATGAATATAATTGAAGTAGACTGTAAACCCACACACACACACACACACACACAGCTCACAATATTACAGCAGATATCAGGAAAAACCTATTCAGGTAACTGACAGTCTATTCATTATTTACAATCACTCTGCAATATCCATGTCTTCATCCTCTACGTCAGCCTCCTCCACTTTCCTATTCTCATCCATGTCGCTGTTCGTGGTTGAATCATCTCCGCTGATGGCTGAATAGGGGAGGTTAGCAGGGTAATGTTCCTGCGTGGGGATAGGGAGACAGGCAGCACCAACGCGTTTAAGTTCAACACTAACCCTAATTAAAATGTTCTTCCTGTTATTAAGCAGTGGTATAATGGAAAACATTGGTAAATTGAAAAGAACAGAAGCCAGTTTTTACTTTAGTGAAGTAGGCTACAATTTGTTTTTCATTAAAAACGTGTTTATTAAAATTAATGTTCAGCTTTCATATTGAAGCTTGTTGTGGGCGACTCATTCAGTCAAACCCAGTAGTGCGAAATTTGTGCAGAATGGTTGGAACACGTTTTTTGAGCTTATTTTGGAAAACGACACAAGATTTGAGCCCAAAACAGCCAGTGTCATTTTTAAATCTCATAGCTGAAGAGATAACGTGACACTTTGTCTCTGTTTTAGCCGCAGAAGGTGCAGAATGGATGGAACTCTGTTGAGCCAGACCTGGCATTTGAAAGCAAACCATTTTGTGTGTGTGTGTGAAGAGGTGTGTATGCCTATATATATATATATATATATATATATAAGTATATATATATTAATATATATATATATATATATATGTACTGTAATCCCCAAAGTCATTCTAAATAAATGAAATCAAATTACATTCACTTAAAAACTCAAATTGCTTTCCTCCATTTTAAGTTAGTTGAACATTCAAATTGACTTTAGTTGTTCAAACGTAAATAGTTGAAGTAGAACCAGGGGACTGGATTCCCATCAGCCCTTGCGGGACTTGTACAATTTATTTTTTGAATTGTTTGTTGTTTATTGTGTTGTTGTTTTGTGTGTGTGTGCGGTTGCACACGTGTGTTGTGTTTGCTTGTCTCTTGTGTCCCTGGATGCTTTCTTACACGTGTTCTCCTTGTGTTGTTTGCGGCCAGCCCCGTTCGGCTTCAGTCTGCGGATGTGACGTCACTCCCTTCTCCCTTCTCCTTCTCTGCTCCTGACTGGTTCCAGCACTTGTAAATGCTGCCATAAGCACAGAAGCAGAAATGCTGCACTTGCAGCTAATAAAATAACTTGCTGGTTTCACACTGTTTCCTCAGCTCACTTTTTATTATTAAAATTAATTAAACATTTTCAAACAAACTAAAACTTACATCTAACGTCTTGTGTATGAGCTGCTGCCTGTTGTTTTCTTGTGTGTGTGTGTGTGTGTGTGTGTGTGTGCACCGCCCCCTGCGGGCTCGCTCTGCTGTGCGAGTGGTGGAAAGTTATGCAAATCACCTACTCTAGCCCGACCAATAAGCAGTGAGGATAAGCTTATATTAAGAGAAGCCTGTGCTCTGCATGTGGTTGATTTGGCTGGGGACTCAGAGAGTTAAACAAGAGCTCCCTGTACTGCATTCGAGCTCTAAACATGCTGAAGTGTTGCAATACCCAGGAGAGCTGTGTGCTAGCTGGAACTAGAGGGGAAGATTAACCAGTATCTTCAATTTCAACAGGAATTCTGTGCAGCATTAAACACACAAATCATGACAAATAAAAATAATAAACACATCTAAAAAATATAATTTATTGCACATTGGATCATTTTAAAAAATGCATGATTAGTTGTGACTTTTTATTTTCATGTTTTTTTTCACTACCTAAAAGGCTCTTTCCCAGCAGTCCTCTATATCCTCTGAATGCAGAGTCTGCCTGGGTGCTGCGTCACATGATGAAGGCTCCAGCACTGACAACGACTCAGAGAGGCAGAGCGATAGAACTCAATTTGATACAACAACCTTTAAAAAGTACATTTTGCTAATTTAAATACAAGTTAGACATAGGTGTTGTTTTAGCATTGCTTACTATTGTGTTGTATAATTAATTAATTAATTTCACAACTAACACATTTCTCATTTTTAATTCAGAAATCAATTGTTTCTACTAACTTGGCTTGTGTTTTTCAGACACAGTAAAAGCAGATCAAACGCATGAAAAACACAAGCCAAGTTAGTAGAAACAATTGGTTTCTGAATTAAAAATGAGAAATGTGTTAATTGTGAAATTGGGGCAACCTTGGCCCCCCTCTTTGATAGTTGTGCCTGTTTACTTGGTGCTGGCCAAGGTTGCCCCAATTGTTTTTCCAAGTTAACTTGTGTTTTTGATACAAGTTAGAAGAAACAACTGGGGCAACCTGGACCTCATCGGTTTTACAGTTGTGCCTATTTGTTTTCTGCTGAGCAAGGTTGCCCCAATGGTTTCTTGAAACTTGTCTTGTGTTTTGATATCTCTACTTTAAATGGCTGGGCACTTTTGAGAACTTGCTTTTTTTTCACATTTCCAAAGTGTTTTTGTTTCAAATTCATAATGCAAGGTTAACATTTTTTTCTTCATGATAGAACAGTCCATATTAACATAGTCTTTAAGGTTTCTCTCTCCTGTGAATTCTCTGGTGATTTTGAAGGCCTTGTTTAAGGCGGAAACTCTTCCCACAGTCAGAGCAGCGATACGGTTTCTCTCCTGTGTGAATTCGCTGGTGTGAAACAAGGTTGTTTGAATGACTGAAACTCTTCCCACAGTCAGAGCAGAAATCACGGTTTCTCTCCTGTGTGAATTAGCTGGTGTTTTTTTTCATGTCTCCTGACCTACTGAAACTCTTCCCACAGTCAGAGCAGTGATACGGGTTTCTCTCCTGTGTGAATTCGCTGGTGTGAAACAAGGTGTCCGGACTGACTGAAACTCTTCCCACAGTCAGAGCAGGAATACGGTTTTTCTCCTGTGTGAATTTGCTGGTGTTTTTCATGTCTTTGACCTACTGAAACTCTTCCCACAGTCAGAGCAGTGATACGGTTTCTCTCCTGTGTGAATTCGCTGGTGTGAAACAAGGTGTCCTGACTGACTGAAACTCTTCCCACAGTCAGAGCAGGAATACGGTTTTTCTCCTGTGTGAATTTGCTGGTGTGTTTTCATGTCTCTTGACCTAACTGAAACTCTTCCCACAGTCAGAGCAGGAATACGGTTTCTCTCCTGTGTGAATTTGCTGGTGTGCTTTCATGTCTCCTGAGTAACTGAAACTCTTCCCACAGTCAGAACAGTGATATGGTTTTCTCCTGTGTGAATTCGCTGGTGTGAAACAAGGTTGTTTGACTGACTCAAACTCTTCCCACAGTCAGAGCAGGAATACGGTTTCTCTCCTGTGTGAATTCGCTGGTGTGCTTTCATGTCTCCTGAGTAACTGAAACTCTTCCCACAGTCAGAACAGTGATACGGTTTCTCTCCTGTGTGAATTCGCTGGTGTGTTTTAAAATGCTCTAACTGGGTGAAACCTTTCCCACAGTCAGGATATTCTCCACCGCCCGCCCTCGCTTTAGCTGCTGAACTGGAACCTGGAAAATATGAACAGGAAAGTAAGAGGGACTGCTTGCTGGCTTAGGCAGGGATGGAAATAAGCCCCCCTTTCCACAGCAGTTTGATCCCCTCCTGGTTTTACTAGCAGTTTAATAAGACACACCTGTGCTTGTTACCTATACATTGGGGCTAATCAGGCTCATTTTAAAACCTGGAACAGGTGAATCTGCTATGCAATAGGAGTCTTATTTCCATCCCTGGCTTAGGGAAGGTGGTGGAGTGGATTAAAGCATGTGAATTTCAGCTGTGGGGGCTTGCAATAGGTTACAATAGCTTAAGAGAACCAAATAAACAAAGCCTTTACTTTATGTGTAAAAGCAGTCAGTAAAGTACACATCATCTATTTATTTAATACAAGTTACAGTATTATACCCCTTTGACAGCATCGTAAAAGAACCTCCCAAATAAGCCAAAAGCCTTTAGCATCTTGCTTTATGTGTAAAAGCAAAGTCAGTAAAGACTGATGCTGGTGAAACCGAGCCCTGGGATCAAAATCTGCCTTCAAAGACCTCCTGTAATGTTTCAGGTCTATTTCCTCCAACACATGCTACAATTATATCTTTAAATAGCATTATTTTACGCATTTACAAAATATCCATATACTGTTACACTGAACATTTATAATGATATATATACGGGCGGGCAGCAGTGTGGAGTAGTGGTTAGGGCTCTTCTTAGGGTTGTGGGTTCAATCTCCAGTGGGGACACTGTTGCTGTACCCCCCAAGGTACTTTACCTAGATTGCTCCAGTAAAAACCCAATGTAAAAATAATGTGATATCTGTATCTGTGAAATAATGTATAATGTGAAATCTTGTAACCATTGTAGTCGCCCTGGAGTCTAAAATAAATAATAATAATAATAATAATCTTGAACTGGTTTCTCCCCTTGGTATAATTCCCCCTCCCCTCCTCCTCAGGCAACGAAAAATATCAAATCTGAAGTTCACCAGTATTGAGTAATCTTGAACTGGTTGAAGTGGTACAGCAAAAACAAACAGCATAATGTAACCCTTCCTCCCTCTCAACCACACTGTGGATATCACGCAATCGAGAATGACAATGTCACAGCTACTGGGAGTCACTCACCTACTAGACTGCATTCTGAATGGGAGCGCCCGTCTTCCTTTCCACCACCTTGCGTGCTGTTGGGAGAGCCTTCCTCTCCAGCGCCTTGCTCTCTCACGCAGATTCTCTCCAGCACCACGCTACACTCCCGCAGGCGTACAGGCTCCAGCTCAGGGATGTTTGGTTTGAAGTCCTCAGATTCTTCCTTCCCTGGTTCCATGTGCTCAAACTCTACTTCAGGGGGCTCCTGTTTAATACGGACAGTTTCCAGCACCTCTTCTTGTTTAACAGGAAGGGGTTCTTCTGTCTGGGGATCTCCAATTCATTGTGTTCAGCTTTAACCTCAGAGACCTCTGGCTGACTGCTGTCACATTGCATCTCACAGAGCTCCTGTTTAATGGGGAGGGAAGCCAGCCCAGAGAACTCCACTCTAATGGGGACAGGTTCAAGTTCAGGGAACTCCTCTTTAATCTGGACAGATTCCATCTTCACACTGTCCATGGCAGCACACGGGATTCTGTTTAGTAGCTGCTGAAAAACAAATGCATGTATTTATTTAAATACAGGGTTATGAAGGCCATTCAAGGGGCCGACAACATCTGTCCTTAATAGCAGGGGTGGCTTTGCTAATGAAGGGACTTTACAATTTCTTGTAATGACTTCATAATACCAGAGGATTTTATCTGTTGAAATGTTTACATAATGTATCCATTCCATATATTATTTATTGCAGATTTCTTTTCAAGCAACATGTTCTAACATTTTTTTCAGATTTGGAACATACCCAGTAGTCTCTGCATATAGGAATACCTCCTAAGAGAACACTTTTTGATATAGACTGACTACACAGGGGAAAGTTGACAGAGATTCATTTTTATTTTTTCACTTTGCTATTTGAAGCTGCATCTGTATTGTGAATGACTAGCGTATCATATCGGAGGCATGGATTAGTGATGAGACATTATCACTTTTACAAGTCAATTTGATTATCGATTATCAGTTACGATTATTCTAATAACATCCTTCTAGGGGCAAAAAGTCACAAAAAGGTTCCTGATTATTATTTTTTTTATTCTAATTAAACTACAATAAACTTCAATAACTTTTTCAACAGCACTTTCAAACCTAGAAAACATACAGTATGCATTATATTGAAGTCAATACTAAAGCAGCATAAGCAATATATAAACCATACCACTTCACAGAAACCACTTTTAAATAAAGAAAAGCACACACAATGTGACAATGCACTCTCATGCTCTCAACTGCCTGAATCTTCTCTTAAAGTCTTTCGAATCTCTTACACCCCAGGGAAGTATGCACTGAAAAAAAAAAATATCCAAAATGATGCAGTATCTCTGAACAAGTGTGTGCAAAGTAACAAAACTATTGTGCAGTTGTATTGGGTCATTCTCTCATACTGGATATGAAAATACTAGCATAAGTTGAAAAATAATAACTAGAAAACAATGGATTTTTTTCTAAATTCCATGATTGATATAAAGGAACACCAGCTCCTTCAGTTTGTCTTCCGAAAGAGAACGCCTCCGATCGGACAGGACAAGATTCCACAGCGAGGTGCTGCGCTCGGCATCGACTGTATTTACTGCATTGATGTATCTGAAAGCTAATGTTTTCAAATTAAGAAGACGGTCAGCTGTCGATGACCAAAACAAGTCAATGTTGAATTTCCCCTGGCGGTAGAGCGCTGTGGATCGCATCGGGCGTCACCTTCACAGTGTTCAAAGCAAAGCAATGAAAATCTTTTAGTCTCTCGTTTCCTGATATATTTGCAACGTGGGATCTTTGTCGTGGCATTTTCTGGCAAAATCAGTCAATGTTCCCTTTATCCTCAGTGGGTCAACTGCACTGAACTGAAAGCAGCGTAGTAACTGGGGATGATCCCGTGGTTAGTACGCAGCTCCGTACTAAACTAGTGCGCAAGTTAAATACCAATTGCAACGAACTTGGAGGCTGAAGTTAGTCCCCAGCTGCGTACTAAAAAAGGTATCAATTGCACCGAAGCCAAAAATAACTGCTGCTGCCCTCTAGAGGATACAAAGTATGGGACTAACTTAGTTTAACTCTTGCTATGGACTAAGAATTTTAGTATCGTACTAAGTGGAATAGTGGAAGACATGTGAAAGTCCCAGAATGTACTGGCAGTTTATTTTTGCTGAAATAATAATGTGTGCATATAATATACACATATACAGTGCCTTGCAAAAGTATTCAGACCACTGACCAATTCTCTCATATTACTGAATTACAAATGGTACATTGAAATTTCGTTCTGTTTGATATTTTATTTTAAAACACTGAAACTCAAAATCAATTATTGTAAGGTGACATTGGTTTTATGTTGGGAAATATTTTTAAGAAATAAAAAACTGAAATATCTTGCTTGCATAAGTATTCAACCCCTGTGCTGTGGAAGCTCCCAGTTTACACCGATGAAAGAAATTGCCCTAACGAGGACACAATTACCTTACCATTGGCTTCCACCTGTGAACCATTAAAGTTGCTGTCACATTTTCTGGATAAAACCCCACTGTTGAAGGATCATTGGTCAGGCTGTGAATCTGAAGGAAAATGAAGACCAAAAAAGCATTCTATAGAAGTTAGATAAAGTAATACAAATGCATAGATCAGGGAAAGGGTACAAAATAATATTCAAGTGTTTGGATATCCCAGTGAGGACAGTTGGATCAATAATCAGGAAGTGGAAGAATCACACCACCCAAGCACTGCCAAGATCTTCGTCCCTCAAAACTCAGCGCTCAAACAAGAAGGAGACTTGTGAGAGAAGCCACAGAGAGGCCAACAATCACTTTGAAGGAGCTACAGAGTTCAGTGGCTGGGGTGGAGTAATGGTGCACCAGTCAACCATATCAAGAGCTCTGTATAACACTGGCCTGTATGAGAAGGTTGAAGCCGTTACTCAAAAAGTACCATCTGAAAGCACGATCTGGAGTTTGCCAGAAAGCATGAGAGTGACCCAGCTGCGATGTGGGGAAAAGGTTTTGTGGTGAGGCGAGACCAAGATAGAGCTTTTGGCCAAATCCTGAGAAAGCGCTATGTGTGGCGCAAACCTAACACTGCCCATGCCTCATGAGACACACCATCCCTACAGTGAAGTATGGTGGTGGCAGCATCATGCTGTGGGGATGCTTCTCATCAGCAGGGACTGGGCATCTTGTTAAAATTGAAAAAAGAATGGATGGAGCAAAATACAGGGAAACACTGCATAGAGAACCTGCTTCAGTCCGCTAAAAAACTGAAGCTTGGGAGGAAATTCACCTTTCAGCAGGATAATGATCCCAAGCACAAGGCCAAAGCAACATTGGGTGGCTCAAGAACAAAAGGTGAATGTCCTACCTATTTTAGTCAGGTCCTGATCTCAATCCCATTGAGAATCTGTGGCACTATTTGAAAATTGCGGTCCACAAGCGTCGTCCAACCAACCTGAACAACCTGGAGCAAATCTGCCAAGAAGAATGGGCCAAAATCACTCCGACACTGTGTGCAAAGCTGGTACATACTTACCAAAAAAGACTTAAAGCTGTTATTGCAGCTAAAGGTGGCACCAAATATTAATGTGTGGGGGTTGAATACTTATGCAAGCAAGATATTTCAGTTTGTTTTATTGTTCTTAAAAATATTTCCCAATGTCACCTTACAATAATTGATTTTGAGTTTCAGTGTTAAAATAAAATATCAAACAGAACGAAATGTCAATGTACCATTTGTACTTCAGTAATATGAGAGAATTGGTCAGGGGTCTGAATACTTTTGCAAGGCACTGTATATATATACACACATACATATATATATATATATAGAGATCCCATGTTTGTGGCTCAGATGCCGGGAGCTGTTTAAGGTTATGTTGTCCTGGTTGCCACCTTGCTGGCTATTCAAGCCACAGTGAGCAGCCCCATCGTGTGCCACATAATCAGGGTGCCTCGGACAAACCATTTGAATTTTTTTTTTTTTTTTGCACATTTTCATTTAATCTTTTTTTTTGGTTGCTTTTTTGTCCCTTTTGTATATATGGCCATAATTACTTTATTTTGTGTCCAATTTGTTCCAAAATAAATGTCCATGTCCCTACATGTTGAAGTTCCACTGTGCAATGCCAGATTTGAGCTGGCCATGTTAAAACATCTTTTACAAACAATAAATGTGTTTTTTCCAAAAATCACCTCTCTTTTTTCTGTGGTTTTTGTTATCTGTATTGAGCAGGGTGCGTCTCCAGCTATTTAATTTATGTCATATGGAAGTCTAGTGTGTGCGCATTCATTTCATGTATGACATGCACCTGTAACCTTTATAGTTAAAAGAGTTATAGCCACAAATCTAACAGTAAAAAACATGCGAAAATAACTGGGACCCTATTATTAACCTCCTTGTGCTCCGTATTTCGGGTGAGACGCTGTTTATGCATAGTTCACACACACCCTATAGTCTCTGTAAGTTGCCTTGGATAAAGGCGTCTGCTAAACTAATTATTTATATATATATATATATATATATATAGGTCAGTTTACACGTCCCTTATTGATCAGTGTGTTGTACACACACTATGGTATACCTGTAGTTGGCCTGTCCCTCAAAAACGTAACTTCTCAGCTAACACACAAACATGTTGTCATTAATATTGAACATAAAAACATCACCTGTGTGAAGCGATCAACAGTTGCTGGCAACATTATGTAACTTCCGGTAAGTCAGTCGGAGAGGGTCGAAAGCATATTTCAAAATAAAAGTCTCAAATAATCTGCTAAAAAAATGCCTTACTGTATTTATCTTTATTTTAGTTTATATTGCTTATTGTATTTCTATTTGTTTGTATTTCTATTATATTATATATTTTGTATGTAAAAATCTGTCATGTGTATATTTCAAACATTCCTGAAAAAATTAAGGATTGTAACTCAGTAAAAGGAGGGTGAAATGTAATGAAGAGACTCACAGTGAATAGAAAATGGGGTTGGTTGTGCCAGATTTACGTCACTGCTATTGTTGCTGGGGTTTTAGTAATGCTCGGGTGCTGAAAACACGACATTTTGACTGGTAGGTTGTGTATTTCAGCCATTCCTGAAAAAAATAAAGATTATAACTCAATAAAAAGGGGTTAAATATAATTAATTCACTCAAAAATAAAATAATGATTGTAACTGAAAACAATAGGGATTTTTTATTCTTTGTATGTTATTGTAACCCTGTTTAAGCTCCCTGTTGGTAGGTGGTAGTATTAGATTTTCTGACCCAGCTTATCGTTGACCTTGGGCTTTAAGATCTGTTGTGCCAGGAATACCATGGCTGTGCATGAAGGTCCGATACCTCTCAATATCTGAACACTTCCCCGTCACATGCTCAGATCTGTGGTGTACTGATGGTGTACATCTCAGTGATGACTGTGGCATGCCTCTTCTTGCACAGCTCATGTAGTGTGCAGCTTACTGTTTACAGCACAAGAGACCAAACCAGCAACAACAGGTTTGCAGAGCAGTAAATCTGGCCTCACTCCACGTGTGGATGTGAGAGGGTCGGCACCAGTAATCAGCAGGTTTGCAGAGCAGTAAACCTGGCCTCACTCCACGTGTGGTTGCGAGAGCGTCAGCACCAGTAATCAGCAGGTTTGCAGAGCAGTAAACCTGGCCTCACTCCACGTGTGGATGTGAGAGGGTCAGCACCAGCGATCAGCAGGTTTGCAGAGCAGTAAACCTGGCCTCACTCCACGTGTGGTTGTGAGAGGGTCAGCACCAGTGATCAGCAGGTTTGCAGAGCAGTAAACCTGGCCTCACTCCACGTGTGGTTGTGAGAGGGTCAGCACCAGCGATCAGCAGGTTTGCAGAGCAGTAATCCTGGCCTCACCCACGTGTGGTTGTGAGAGGTCAGCACCAGCGATCAGCAGGTTTGCAGAGCAGTAATCCTGGCCTCACTCCACGTGTGGTTGTGAGAGGGTCAGCACCAGCGATCAGCAGGTTTGCAGAGCAGTAAACCTGGCCTCACTCCACGTGTGGTTGCGTAGAGGGTCAGCACCAGCGATCAGCAGGTTTGCAGAGCAGTAAACCTGGCCTCGCTCACGGTGGTTGTGAGAGGGTCAGCACCAGCGATCAGCAGGTTTGCAGAGCAGTAAACCTGGCCTCACTCCACGTGTGGTTGTGAGAGGGTCAGCACCAGCGATCAGCAGGTTTGCAGAGCAGTAAACCTGGCCTCACTCCACGTGT
This sequence comes from Huso huso, assembly GCA_036884735.1. NCBI lineage: Eukaryota > Metazoa > Chordata > Actinopteri > Acipenseriformes > Acipenseridae > Huso > Huso huso. The sequence goes on along the minus strand of CM072699.1, from coordinate 1,364,349 downwards.
GGTTGTGAGAGGGTCAGCACCAGCGATCAGCAGGTTTGCAGAGCAGTAAACCTGGCTCACTCCACGTGTGGTTGTGAGAGGGTCAGCACCAGCGATCAGCAGGTTTGCAGAGCAGTAAACCTGGCCTCGCTCCACGATGTGGTTGTGAGAGGGTCAGCACCAGCGATCAGCAGGTTTGCAGAGCAGTAAACCTGGCCTCACTCCACGTGTGGTTGTGAGAGGTCAGCACCAGCGATCAGCAGGTTTGCAGAGCAGTAAACCTGGCCTCACCCACGTGTGGTTGTGAGAGGTCAGCACCAGTGATCAGCAGGTTTGCAGAGCAGTAAACCTGGCCTCCTCCACGTGTGGTTGTGAGAGGGTCAGCACCAGTGATCAGCAGGTTTGCAGAGCAGTAAACCTGGCCTCCTCCCGCGTGTGATTGTGAGAGGGTCAGCACCAGTGATCAGCAGGTTTGCAGAGCAGTAAACCTGGCCTCACCCCACGTGTGGTTGTGAGAGGGTCAGCACCAGTGATCAGCAGGTTTGCAGAGCAGTAAACCTGGCCTCACCCACGATGTGATTGTGAGAGGTCAGCACCAGTGATCAGCAGGTTTGCAGAGCAGTAAACCTGGCCTCACTCCACGTGTGGTTGTGAGAGGTCAGCACCAGTGATCAGCAGGTTTGCAGAGCAGTAAACCTGGCCTCACTCCACATGTGGTTGTGAGAGGGTCAGCACCAGTGATCAGCAGGTTTGCAGAGCAGTAAACCTGGCCTCATTCCACGTGTGGTTGTGAGAGGGTCAGCACCAGCGATCAGCAGGTTTGCAGAGCAGTAAACCTGGCCTCACTCCACGTGTGGTTGTGAGAGGGGCAGCACCAGTGATCAGCAGGTTTGCAGAGCAGTAAACCTGGCCTCACTCCACGTGTGGTTGTGAGAGGGTCAGCACCAGCGATCAGCAGGTTTGCAGAGCAGTAAACCTGGCCTCACTCCACGTGTGGTTATGAGAGGGTCAGCACCAGCGATCAGCAGGTTTGCAGAGCAGTAAACCTGGCCTCACTCCACGTGTGGTTGTGAGAGGGTCAGCACCAGTAATCAGCAGAGCTGATCCTTTCCAGTGGGCCGAGGTGAAGCACGGTACCACCGAGAAGGCAGCGGAGGAGCTATTCCTGGAGATGATGTCTGTAAGTATTAAAACTTCATTTGTGTTGTTTTAATTTGATGTTCTTTGGCATTAGACAATAAAATATGCAAAACAATCTGAGTGATTGTCAGTTCTGTGCTATTATCTGAATTACATTTCCTCAATGTGTAGCTGCATTACATTACATTAATGTGGATTGTATATAAAAAAAAAAAAAGTGAAGGGTGAACGGTCTTAAAAAAAGGTGTCTAAAGGAAGTAGGGCTGATTACAGGTGAGGTGATGGAGAAGGAGGTAGGTAGGACTACAGCTCAGGTGAAGGAGGGAGGTAAGACTACAGGTGTGAAGCATGGAAGTAAGACTACAGGAGAGAGGTAGGACTGCAGGTGCGATGAATACACTAAATATTACACTGAATATTACTAAACTTAAGGGAGGAAGTCCAACCACAACCAAACACAAAAAACATAAAGGAAAAAAAGCAAATCCATTAGATTATACAGTAACTGCAAATGCCATTCATGATGTTAAACAAAGCAATAAAAAAACAAACACATTTCAATTTTCAGGACTGACTGAAATACACAACCTACCAGCTAAAATGTCATGTTTTCAGCACCCGAGCACTACTAAAACCCCAGCAACAATAGCAGGGACGTAAATCTGGCACAACCAACCATTTTCTATTCACTATGAGTCTGGTCATTACATTTGAACCCCCTTTTACTGAGTTACAATCCTTAATTTTTTCAGGAATGGCTGAAATACACAACCCTCTAGTTGCCAAGTACCATCACAAACTAAAAAGAGATTTAAACACATAGATAATACATTATTAGCAATGCATTTCTGAAGGTATGTAAATCACATAGATTATTTTCGTGTTTTCATTTGAACAGCTATACTGTATGTTTGTACTCATTCACAGCATACCTTAGTATGTGTTAACAGAATCCTATAAGACACATCTTATTTCCATTAGTATGGGGGTCTACACCAGCAGTCATTAAAGGTACAAACTTGAATGAGATGGTTTAAAAAAACACATCAGTACTAAAAAGAAAATGAGCTTTTTATTTGCTCCAGCATCACCAGCAAAAATGGTTTTGTGGTGGTACCCAGTGAGTGATGTGGACCCCTTTCTTGGTCTGTGGCGTGAACCACTGCTGTATAATGCAGAATCCATTGCTTACAATACAATAAGCTTCTACATTATTTTCATTTTAATGAGATTATTTAAGTGAATGCACTTTTAATAACAAAGGACCCACATTGTTATTTTTAAATCTTGTTTAAAAGTGTTTTAATATATTTTTATTATTATTAATAGTACTTTTTTTCTATTTCTGTATTTTATTCGGTATTCTGCTTGCAAAGTGCTTTGGGCTGCTTTTAATAATTGTACTGTATGTTTCTGTACTTCACTCTGCTGGATTCTGCTTGTAAAGCGCTTTCAGCCACTGTATTACACATTGATTGCACTATACAACTCAAGATTATTATTACATTGTTTAAGGCAGTGACTCCCAAATTATTGTTATTTCAGAAGTAGCCTATCTCATTCCTACAGAGCAAAATCAATTAACAAATAATAAATTACCTGGTGTTGAAGTCTTGGTCTCTGTTAACATATATTGGAGTCACCCTGGACCCCTGCCTCTCTTATTCCCAGCACATCTCCACTCTGGCACGCACTTGCCAATTCTTCCTGAGCAACATCCGAAGAATCGACCCTTCCTCACCAACTATGCTACCCAGCTCCTGGTCTAGGCCCTGGTACCTCCCGCCTAGACTACTGCAACTCCCTCCTGGCTGGCCTCCCTCGTCCGCCACCCGTCCGCTCCAGCTCATCAGAACTCTGCTGCCCGCCTGGTGTTTCTCTGCCTGCCTCGCCCACGCGCTACTCCACTACTCCGCTCGCTCCACTGGCTCGATCACCGCTCGCATCCAGTTCAAGACTCTTGTACTAGCCTACAGATGCCTTGACCAGACTGCAACCAGCTACCTCCAGACCCTCATCTCTCCCTACCCCCCCTCGACCTCTCGCTCCGCCTGCACTAGAAGACTGGCTCTACCTCCTCTACACTCCCCTGCCTCCAGAGCCGCTCCTTCTCCACCCTTGCTCCGCAGAGTGGTGGAATGACCTTCCTACAGATGTCAGGACTGCCCAGTCCCTGACCACATTCGGCGCCTCCTTAAGACTCACCTCTTCAAAGAGCACCTGTAGAACTCCTCTGTTTGTATCCTGGGACACTATCACCCTTCATGTAAATGTGCTCTATTTTGCTCTTATCTGCCCCCTATTTTACTGCATTTAATCCTGTACTTCAGAATACTGTAATCTGCCAAGTGTTTAACCTGTAGTACTTTGTATTTAATCACATCCTGATGTAACTATCACTATTTAATCATATCCTGATGTAACTATCACTATTATCTGCTGTATTATTGAATTGTGGTTTGTCACACTTGTACTTTGCTTGAACAAAAGTTATTGTATTTCTTGCTCTTATTGTATTACTTGTATTGTAACACTTGAAATGTATTTGCTTCGATTGTAAGTAAGCCCTGGATAAGGGCGTCTGCTAATAAATAAATAATAATAATAATAATAATAATAATAATAATAATAATAATAATAATATATTAACCCTAATAAATGATCATTTATCGTCTTGTTTTTGCATTTATAGGTTACAGTAATTTATACAGTATATGCAAAAACAACTAATATATATATATATATATATATATATATATACACACACACACACAGGAGACCTTGGTCATTAATAATATTCTTAAAAATAATATTAATAATTAAATTAATAATGAATGATGAGCAATGTACACTTCTTGCTGCTGCTTTTACTGTCACTTTCAACCCTTATATGAGAGTGACAGGATGGAGGGACTTTTATTTTGGAAAAAAACAGCCGGTTTCGACATCGAGATGCGGAAGTAGCATACGCCGGAAGTGAAATTGTTGCTAGCTTCACGGAGATAAAAACATCGGTACCTTATTTTTTATCGATTTAATTGTTATATTTTAGTTTAATTGTTATATTTTAAATGGACTCGGTCTTGTTGATGACGTCATGCCTGTTCATTTAACAAACAAAGAGTCTGCCACACGCGCGCGCGTCACAAACAAATAACCTTCAATTAAAATGAATAATACTGTAACTTACCTTTTAGTATCGTCCGCGCCTTACAAACGGGTATGTAATATCGTTTAACTAAACAAACAAATAATAATAATGATAATAATTAACCCTCCTCCTCACGGCTCGGTGTTTATCTCGCTCTGTTTGAGAAACGCCGCGCTCTGTTTGAAACGTCAGCAGCTCGGAGTTCCCGGATGATGACGCACACCCGGTCTCTGGGATGGAACCGCACAACAGTCTCGCGTTTTGATTGGTCCATGTCTGTCACATGAATATGTCGTCACACGAGTGGAAAAGCTTGCAGGCATTTTTAACATTGTGATCAGATAGAGAGAGAGTGATCTGCTTTCCACAACCTTACCATTAAAATGTAATGTGGTATTACACTGTACTGATATAACAAACTATGGGTGATTACTTTATATGAATGATCATGTTATGCACGAATGTAAGAATTGGCTTTCTGTGGTGGTGTACTTTTTTCTTTCAAGTAGCATATATCTATAATCATTTTTGCGATATATTTTAATATAAAATGTATACACTATTGCAGTTTTGTTAGAGGATGCATTAGTTTATCTCTAATGTAATCACAGTTTTACATATACACTGCCCCTGTTTTCATTTACGTCGCAAATTCTGGGCCGCTTTGCTTTTCAGATAACGTCCCAAATTCTGGGCCGCTTGGTTTTTAGATAATGTCCCAAATTCTGGGCCGCTTTGGTTTTTAGATAACGTCCCAAATTCTGGGCCGCTTTGGTTTTTAGATAATGTCCCAAATTCTGGGCCGCTTTGCATTTTTGAATTCAGCCCAGTTTTGGGGACTCAGCTGACAGCCGAGTTTCTAAGTCATCCATGCAGTTTACCATAAACTGGATCGTGAATTCATTTGAGAGTAACCCTTAGTACATGAATCAAAGTTAATGTGTTTTTTACTCTCCCCAGAAATCTTTTTTTTTATGAAAAAACAAATAAAATGTAAATGTTAAAAAAACGTATTTCTTATTACATGAAGAAACTACATTGCACTGAAACAGATACATGAAAATTAATTAAAGCAGTCCTTTTCCTTTATTAAAGACTAATATTAAAACACATTTTTGGGAAGGAACATGGTATTCCGAAAAAAGGACATCTCATTTTCTTATGTAACGTCCATCAATATATTGTAGTGTTTCAGGTTCTTTTTTTGGACAGAAATGAGACTGCAACTGTGAGTAGATGAAGGCCGTTTATTTGACAATAATTAAATAAATCACAAAATAAAATCATAAAGTGAGGGTAAGGAGGCTGGGAGTCGACAGTGAAAATAAATGATTGTAGTAATTTTTCTTTTACCCTACCCTTCCCAGTCTTTACCCCGCCCCTCTTTTGCGCAAAACCTCAACTCCAATTCCCTTCCACACACGTGTACCACCATGCAACCCCTACATGTACACACCACCATGCAACCCCTACATGCACACACCACCATGCAACCCCTGCACGCACACACCACCATGCAACCCCTGCACGCACAGACCACCATGCAACCCCTGCACGCACACACCACCATGCAACCCCTGCACGCACGCACAGACCACCATGCAACCCCTACACGCACAGACCACCATGCAACCCCTGCACGCACAGACCACCATGCAACCCCTGCACGACACACCACCATGCAACCCCTGCACGCACACACACCACCATGCAACCCCTGCACGCACACCACCATGCAACCCCTGCACGCACACACCACCATGCAACCCCTGCGCACACACCACCATGCAACCCCTGCACGCACACACACCACCATGCAACCCCTGCACGCACACACCCACCATGCAACCCCTGCACGCACACACCACCATGCAACCCCGCACACACACCACCATGCAACCCCTGCACGCACACACCCACCATGCAACCCCTGCACGCACACACCACCATGCACCCCCTGCACGACACACCACCATGCAACCTCTGCACGCACACACCAATATGCAACCCCTGCACGCACACACCACCATGCAACCCCTACATGCACACCGTGAAAGCAATTCTTTGCAAAATATATTTTTGGGTATTCAGCCCCATTCATGTCTATGGCAGTGTTAAAAACACATTTTCAGGCATATCTCTCGAACCCGAGCACATAGAACCACCATTCAAAGTGATATAGACTTGGGGAGCACCCCAGACCACCCCTAAACGTGTGGTGGTTCACCCAAAAACTCATGTCATGACGAAAAAATTCACTTTGCCAAGCAGTCCTGGCATCTGAACCATGATAATGGTGACTCCTTGTCTTGGGGCCACATGGGGCTAGCAGTAAAAAAAAAAAATCAAGTTCCTAACCCCACAGAACCAGAGATGCGCCCTGTCAAAAATGTCCAAAAAACTACCCTTTTCGGGGTCATATCTCCATGACCCTGGGGCGAGAAACTGGGTTGAACTTCCTAGGGTCATGTCTGGGGCCCTCTTTCACAGGGAGCCATCCGTTTTCAAATGGTACATTTTCAACAAATTTACACATTTTCAGTCTGAGTTTGTTGGCCCAGGGGTCGTGGAGATACGGGTACGATAAGAGACCACCCCTTCCTATGGCAAATCCATTATAAAAAACACCATCGGGTAAGGCTCAAATCCGATGGTGGTCGTGGGTCGTCATTTAACTCGAAGGACTCCATTTTCTTTAGCTAAGACTGTTGTGCATCCAAAGAGAGTACTAGCAGTTTGTTGGCCCAGGATTTGTGGACTCATGGGGCACGACAGAGTCATTGAGCGCCTTTTGTGAATGGGGAGGGCTGAAACAAACAACAGCTCTGTGGTGTGGTAAGACTGTTAGTTATTGTTAAGGACCAATAGATTCAGGACCAGTAATTAATTAAATGTTAACATTTATATTTACAAAATTAATAATTTGTGTAAATAAATACAATAATAAAACAGCATTGGTATTAAGATTAATAAAATAATTAATAAAACACTTTTCCTGTTAAATAAATCAATTGGTTAAAGTCTCCTGTTAACCTGAAGCTTGCTTTGCAGTATTCATGTTTGCCTGGCAATTGAATAAAGGTATTGAAGTGTCTTGAATTCAATAAGCTTTGTTGATAAAGCATGCAGGGAGTTGAGAGGTTGGTAAACAATGCATACATGAAGGTGTGAGCCTCACTAATAACACTGGAGGATTGGAAGCTGTCTGCATCCAGCTGAATCATTGATTTAAGAGTTAATTCATCACCATATCCGAACCCCAGCATTACAGTGTGCTGGTAATGGGGCGTACAACGAAACATTTCTCACCAAATCTAAACCATTTTCAAAAATAATAACCATATCATTTTGGGCAAAGTTACTTATAAAATACACAAACTGAACAGCTTGCTTTTTTTTTTGTTAATGAATCTTTAAGAAACAAACTATTCTAAATACATACTATCCAAAAATGTGCTGAATATGCATATAGTTCTATCTCCACTGACCACTTCAGTTACAACAATTGTTTGAATGAAGAGGACTTTTAAAATATAAATATTTCAATATATACTTTGGTGTGTACTCTTTGTAGTTAAGTCTTTGCAATGTTAAAATGTTATTTGCTTATTTAGGATTTCTTTGCTTAGAAAATACTAACCAGGCCTGTCAGTAATATAAAGAGTGTGTGTGTGTAGACGTGGTTTAAATGTTTAAACGATGACACTGCATAGCATTTAAACATTCATAAAAATGTACCAAAACCACGTCCCTAGAACACAGTCTTTAAGGTTCCTCTCCTTTGTGAATTCGCTGGTGGTTTTGAAGGCCTTGTTTAATGCGGAAACTCTTCCCACAGTCAGAGCAGAAATACGGTTTCTCTCCTGTGTGAATTCCCTGGTGTGCTTTCATGTCTCCTGACCTACTGAAACTCTTCCCACAGTCACAGCAGCGATACGGTTTCTCTCCTGTGTGAATTCGCTGGTGTGAAACAAGGCTGTCTGACCGACTGAAACTCTTCCCACAGACAGAGCAGAAATACGGTTTCTCTCCTGTGTGAATTCGCTGGTGTGAAACAAGGCTGTCTGACCGACTGAAACTCTTCCCACAGTCAGAGCAGAAATACGGTTTCTCTCCGGTGTGAGTTCGCTGGTGTGAAACAAGATGTCCGAATGACTGAAACTCTTCCCACAGTCAGTGCAGCGTACGGTTTCTCTCCTGTGTGAATTCGCTGGTGTGAAATAAGGCTGTCTGACCGACTGAAACTCTTTCCGCAGTCAGAGCAGGAATACGGTTTCTCTCCTGTGTGAATTCTCTGGTGTGAAACAAGCCTGTTTGACTGACTGAAACTCTTCCCACAGTCAGAGCAGTGATATGGTTTCTCTCCTGTGTGAGTTCGCTGGTGTTTTTAAAATGCTCTAACTGGGTGAAACCTTTCCCACAATCAGGATATTCTCCACCGCCCGCCCTCGCTTTAGCTGCTGGACTGGAACCTGGAAAATATGAACAGGAAAGAAAGTAAGAGGGACTGCCTGTATGCTTAGTTAAGAATGTAAATAAGCCTCCCTTTGCATAGCAGTTTGATCCCTTCCTGGTTTTACTATACTTGTTACCTATACATTGGGGCTAATCAGGCTCATTTTAAAACCTGGAACAGGTGAATCTGCTATGCAACAGAGTCTTTTTTCCATCCCTGGCTTACGGCACATGGTGGAGTGGATTAAAACATGTGAATTTCAGCTGGGAGTGCTTGCAATAGGTTACAACAAAAAACCAAATAAACAAAGCCTTTACTTTATGTGTAAAAGAAGTCAGTAAAGACTGATGCTGGTGGAACCGAGCCCTGGGATCAAAATCTGCCTTCAAAGACCTCCTGTATTGTTTCAGGTCTATTTCCTCCATCACACACTACAATTATATATTTTTCTATAACATTACATTACACATTTACAAAAATATCCATATATTGTTACACTGAACATTTATAATGATATATACAGTACTTTAGTGTTTCTAATCCTTGGTATAATTCCCCCCACTCCCCAAGCAATGACTACATTATATCTGTATCTGAAGTTCACCAGTATTGAGTCCTATCTTGAACTGTTTGGAGTGGTACAGGAAAAACAAATAGCTAGTAATCTAGCCTACATGCTCCCTCCCTCCCTCTCAACCACACTGTGGATATCACGCAATCTAGAATGACAATGTCACAGCTACTGGGAGTCACTCACCTGCTAGACTGCATTCTGAATGGGGGCCGTCTTCCTTTCCACCTCCTTGCATGCTGTTGGGACAGCCTTCCTCTCAGCGCCTTGCTCTCTCCGCAGATTCTCTCCAGCACCACGCTACACTCCCGCAGGCGTACAGGCTCCAGCTCAGGGATGTTTGGTTTGAAGTCCTCCGATTCTTCCTTCCCTGGTTCCATGTGCTCAAACTCTACCTCAGGGGGCTCCTGTTTAATACGGACAGTTTCCAGCACCTCTTCTTGTTTAACAGGAAGGGGTTCTTCTGTCTGGGGGATCTCCAATTCATTGTGCTCAGCTTTAACCTCAGAGTCCTCTGGCTGACTGCTGTCACATTGCACCACACAGAGCTCCTGTTTAATGGGGAGGGAAGCCAGCCCAGAGAACTCCACTCTAATGGGGACCAGTTCAAGTTCAGGAACTCCTCTTTAATCTGGACAGATTCCATCTTCACACTGTCCATGGCAGCACGCGGGATTCTGTTTAGTAGCTGCTGGAAAAAAAATAAATAAAAAAAAAAAGTATGTATTTATTTAAATACAGGGCTATTAAGGCTATTCAAGGGGTTGACAAGATCTGTCCTTAATAGCAGGGGTGGCTTTACTATTGAAGAAATACAGAATTTCTGTTCATAATACCAGAGGATTTTATCTGTTGAAATGTTTACATAATGTATCCATTCCATATATTATTTACTGCTGATTTCTTTCGAGTAACATGTTCTAACATTTGTTTCAGATCTGCAACATACATATATACAGTAGTCTCTGAATACAGGAACACCTCCTAAGAGAACACTTCGCCTAACACCTTGTGATGAAACAAGTTTCTCCATTGGAAATGCTCTGGCTAAAGGAACAGGAACTTCACTTAAAAGAACACCTTGTTGGCACCGATAACAATTTCTACTGTGTAACCTGATAACTCATCGTCATCAAACTTAAATTAAAATGGTCAATTCAATCTTTTAAAATATGACTTGCCATCGCGAGTGTGTCTTGAGGCACACTGACTGGTTTATTCAATCTGTACAGAACCACCGTCCTATCAGTGTAGCTCATCGCTACAAAATACCATGTGATCAAATGGCGAAATGCGCCTCAGTTTCTCTTGCTATAAAAAGTTGGAAACTGTTCGAGCTCTTGAAAAAAACCTGAAATCAGACACAAGTCGCAGAGCAATCTGGTGTTTCCTGTTCTGGTGAGTTGCTTCACCATGCTGTTAAATAATGTGCATGTCTTGTATGTTGCTGCTGTATTTTTATAGCGTGTGTGTGGTAGGGTGCTGGGTTTATTTAGTTTGACAGTTCAGTAACGTTAGTTTGTCTGTTACTTTATTATTATAGTTTATCAATTGCTTTTCTTTTACTTATTCAGTTAACTTCATAAGTTGATGCACGTGCTTTATAACAAGTAATACATATGTATTTATTTATTGATTGATTCCTATTGTCTGGTGGCTGACTCCGTCTTAGAGAACACTTCCGCTATAAGAACACTTTGCTTGCTTCCCGAGTGGTGTTCTCTTAGCGAGGGGAAGAATGGCTGGGTATGTTTTCAAAACGGATTGGGACGGCATTTCATATGCTCCATGTCCGTGTGATGGAGATTCTTTTTTGTCCAAGTTTCATGAAAATCCGTGCGGTACTTTTAGTTTGGACAAATTAGTCAGTTTTTTTGCACTCAAAAACGGCTGCGTATTTAAACACCACATCCGACAGGCAGATAGTACTCATTGACTAGGAGTGTCCTTTTTGGAACCGGAAAAATTGAATATTTCGCAAGTTATTTAAATTTCCGCTAACTCAAATGTTACGCCTGCGCAGTCAGGCTCCACCACAAAGAGTAAGTTAGTGGGGATTCGTCACTTTAATCATTCTCTGTGGGTCAGTTAATCTGAATTGCTCAGGTCACTTATGTCTTGTGGATCCAAACACTATCCATTTCATTATTTTCAGGACTTGATGTAGCAACGAATGAAAATGTACCTCTTTTAAACATTTACAGCCAAGATATTACTCAGCATCTACTGAATTTAGTTTATATACACTTTAAAACATAAGCATGCAAGTGTAATACTAATATGTACGATAACATAATGTGCATGACAATTAATATTACCAAATGTTTGAGGGTTTGTTTCCTAACACAAAAATCACAAAATAAATTGCTCACAAACAGCTACGCATTTGCAGCATCTGGCTGATCATTTACTATTTTTTGTCAAAGTTTTGTGAAAATCCACGCGATAGTTTTTAAGTTACACAATAGCGAGAAATGCGGTTTTGATATAGCCTATCATTGATGGTTCAAAAAAAAAAATACGTGGATTTAAGAAGACTGACACTGTGTGGCCAACGCTAATTATTCTTGGATTATTTTTCAGCAGAAAAGACTGGTTCACGGTAACAAGTCTTATATTACTGTATTTAAATGCCATAGTCTTGTATACTCGTTGAATAGTGAAATTATGGGTGATGTCAAAACGGAGAGGTTTATACTGTACAACTATACCTTAAATTATAAAAGTTCCCAGCAGTGTCCTCCACCTGGGATTGAACCCACAACCCTCCAGTCAAGAGTCCAGAGACCTAACCACTACTCCACACTGCTACCCTGTCCAGAGCCCTCACCACTACTCCACACTGCTACCCTGTCCAGAGCCCTCAGCACTACTCCACACTGCTACCCTGTCCAGAGCCCTCCAGCACCTCCACACTGCTACCCCTGTCCAGAGCCCTCACCACTACTCCACACTGCTACCCTGTCCAGAGCCCTCACCACTACTCCACACTGCTGCCCTGTTCAGAGCCCTCACCACTACTCCACACTGCTACCCTGTCCAGAGCCCTCACCACTACTACCCTCCCTCACTGCCCTGCCCCCCAGAGCCCTAACAACTACTCCACACTGCTACCCTGTCCAGAGCCCTCACCACTACTCCACACTGCTACCCTGTCCAGAGCCCTCACCACTACTCCACACTGCTACCCTGTCCAGAGCCCTCACCACTACTCCCCACTGCTACCCTGTCCAGAGCCCTCACCACTACTCCACACTGCTACCCTGTCCAGAGCCCTCACCACTACTCCACACTGCTACCCTGTCAGAGCCCTAACCACTACTCCACACTGCTACCCTGTCCAGAGCCCTCACCACTACTCCACACTGCTACCCTGTCCAGAGCCCTAACTACTCCACACTGCTACCCTGTCCACAGCCCTCAGCACTACTCCACACTGCTACCCTGTCCAGAGCCCTAACAACTACTCCACACTGCTACCCTGTCCAGAGCCCTCACCACACTCTCACACTGCTACCCTGTCCAGAGCCCTAACCACCAGAACTCCACACTGCTACCCTGTCCAGAGCCCTCACCACTACTCCACACTGCTACTCCTGTCCAGAGCCCTCACCACTACTCCACACTGCTGCCCTGTCCAGAGCCCTAACCACTACTCCACACTGCTACCCTGTCCAGAGCCCTCAGCACTACTCCACACTGCTACCCTGTCCAGAGCCCTCACCACTACTCCACACTGCTACCCTGTCCAGAGCCCTCACCACTACTCCACACTGCTACCCTGTCCAGAGCCCTCACCACTACTCCACACTGCTACCCTGTCCAGAGCCCTCACCACTACTCCACACTGCTACCCTGTCCAGAGCCCTAACCACTACTCCACACTGCTACACTGTCCAGAGCCCTCAGCACTACTCCACACTGCTACCCTGTCCAGAGCCCTCACCACTACTCCACACTGCATATGGCCATAATTGCTTTACTTTTTTTCCAATTTGTTAAATAAATAAATAAATCCATGTCCCTACATTGTTTCATTGTGCAATGCCACATTTCAGCTGGCCATGCTAAAATATTTTTTTTTTGTTTTTCCTAAACATCACCTCTCCTTTTTCTGTGTTTTTTGTGAATCTGAATTGAACAGGGTGAGTCTCAGGGTACTTAGTGTTTTTTTTTTAATGGAACCCTAGTGTGTGCGCATTCATTTCATGTCCCTGATTTTCACGTATATGACATGATGTACCTCTAACCTTTATAGAGTTACAGCCACAAATCTAACAACAGTAAGAAAACATGCGAAAATAACTCGGACCCTACTATTAACCTCCTTGTGCTCCGTATTTCGGGTGAGACGCTGTTTATGCATAGTTCACACACACCCTATAGTCTCTGTAAGTTGCCTTGGATAAACTATATTATATATATATATATATATATATTAGTCAGTTTTCGCGTCCCTCGTTGATCAGTGTTGTACACACACTATGGTATAGCGGTAGTTCGCCTGCCCCTCAATGTAAATACCCAGCTAACACACTAAGCCTCAAACATGTTGTCATTAATATTAAACATAAAAACGTCGGTACCTTATTTTTTATTGATTTTCCCGGCGCCTTTTAGTTTAATTGTTATATTTTAAATGGACTCGGTGTTGTTGATGACGTCATGCCTGTTCATTTAACAAACAAAGCGTCTCACACGCGCGCGCGTCACAAACAAATAACCTTCAATTAAAATGAATAATACTGTAACTTACCTTTTAGTCTCGTCCACGCCTTACAAACGGGTATGTAATATCGTTTAACTAAACAAACAAATATAAAATCCTCCGCAGGGCTCCGTGTTTACCTCCTGCTGTGTGTTTGAAACGCCAGCAGCGCCGCGTTCCCGGATGGAGTTTGTGCGCATGCTCGAAGCGGAGTCTCTTCTTCTGGTTAATCTATAGGACGCATCCATCTATTATATTAGATGATTAGCGTCCTCCATCTGTACTCCTTTGTGTGTCTTTGTTTTACTTTATTTTTCTGTCATCTTTATTTATTATAACTTCCCTTCTTTTCCTGTTTCCTTTATATATTTCGTCAGTATCCTTTCTCTATTCAGTCTCCCGTCCTCTTTCCCCAGCAAGTTCTTTATATTGACTTCCTATACCTCCATTTCTCTCAGCCTCCTCTCCATTTTCCTTCTCTGCTCCTCATATTTCTCACACTTTAATAAATAATGTTCTACTGTTTCAGCTACTTTACATTTTTCACACTTTCCATCTTCATGTTTCTCCAGTCTTAAAAGATGTTTATTTAAAGAACTCTGCCCAATCCTTAACCTATCCAACGCTCTTTCCTCTTTCCTTCACAACTCTTTATTCACCTCTTTCTGGATATTATGATAAAACCTTCCTTTTATGCTTTTAAGCTGAGTCTCAGCTGCTCCATCGAGCTCCATAGAGGCGCAGCGTCCATTCAAAACTAACACAAGAAAGAGTTCACATCCTTTTTTTATTTAACGGCTGTAATTCATACAGTACTGTATCAATGCCTCTGTAATTTCCATTGATAAATCATTACAAAATAACATCTTAGAGTTTTATTACACTTGATAATCGGTTCCCTTTTCTCTTTTGCAGTTGTAGTTTTTGTTTTGCACTTTGGAAACATGAAAGAAAAAAAAAAAAAAGATGAATATAATTGAAGTAGACTGTAAACCCGACACACACACACACAGCTCACAATATTACAGCAGATACCAGGAAAAACCTATTCAGGTAACTGACAGTCTATTCATTATTTACAATCACTCTGCAATATCCATGTCTTCATCCTCTACGTCAGCCTCCTCCACTTTCCTATTCTCATCCATGTCGCTGTTCGTTGTTGAATCATCTCCGCTGATGGCTGAATAGGGGAGGTCAGCAGGGTAATGTTCCTGCGTGGGGATAGGGAGACAGGCAGCACCAACGCGTTTAACTTCAACACTAACCCTTAATAAAATGTTCTTCCTGTTATTAAGCAGTGGTATAATGGGAAGCAGTGGTAAATTGAAAATAACAGAAGCCAGTTTTACTTTAGTGAAGTAGGCTACAATTTGTTTTCATTAAAAAACGTGTTTATTGAAATTAATGTTCAGCTTTCATATTGAAGCTTGTTGTGGGCGACTCATTCAATCAAACCCAGTAGTGTGGAATTTGCTTTAATTGTTCAAGACGTTTTTCAAATCAAGTAAGCTTATTTGTGTTTAACAAATGACACACGAGCGTGGCAGCCCTTCTATCACAGCCAGTGTCATGTTTATAGCACGCAGCTGAAATGGTAACGTGACAGCGCTGTCTCTGTTTAGCGCACGCAAGAACGTGCAGAATGGATGGAACTCTATTGAGAATTGGAAGACAACGCATTTGAAAGCAAAACATTTTATGACATTTTTAAATCTCATAGCTGAAGAGGTGCCGGCGCCCCAGCCAGCCCTGGCATAAATTAACCACTGTGTGTGTGTGTGTGTATATATATATATCTATGTACTGTAACCCCCAAAGTCATTCTAAATAAATGAAATCAAATTACATTCACTTAAAAACTCAAATAGCTTTCCTCCATTTTAAGTTAGTTGAACATTCAAATTGACTTTAGTTGTTCAAACATAAATAGTTGAAGTAGAACCAGGGACTGATTCCAATCAGCCCTTGCAGGGCTTGTACAATTTATTTTTTTGAATTGTTTGTTGTTTATTGTGTTGTTGTTTTTTGTGTGTGTGCGGTTGCACACGTGTGTTGTGTTTGCTTGTCTTGTGTCCCGGCTGCCTCCCTTACACGTGTTCTCCTTGTGTTGTTTGTGGCCAGCCCCGTTCGGACGTCAGTCTGCGGATGTGACGTCTCCCTTCTCCTCTGTCTGCATCTCTGCTGCTGCCTGGTTCCAGCACTTGTAAATGCTGCCAGAAGCACAGAAGCAGAAATGCTGCACTTGCAGCTAATAAAATAACTTGCTGGTTTCACACTGTTTCCTCAGCTCACTTTTTATTGCTAAAATTAATTAAACATTTTTAAACAAAACTAAAAAATTACATCTAACGTCTTGTGTATGAGCTGCTGCCTGTTGTTTTCCTCTGTGTGTGTGTGTGTGTGTGTGTGTGTGTGCACCGGCCCCTGTGGGCTCGCTCTGCTGTGCGAGTGGTGGAAAGTTATGCAAATCACCTACTCAAGCCCGACCAATGAGCGGTGAGGATAAGCTTAAATTAAGAGAAGCCTGCGCTCTGCATGTGGTTGATTTGGCTGGGGACTCAGAGAGTTAAAGAGGAGCCCTGTACTGCATCGAGCTCTAAACATGCTGAAGTGTTGCAATACCCAGGAGCTGTGTGCTAGCTGGAACTAGAGGGAAGATTAACCAGTATCTTCAAAACAACAGGAATTCTGTACAGCATTAAAAAAACACACAAATCATGACAAATAAAAAATAATAAACACATCTAAAAAATATAATTTATTGCACATTGGATCATTTTAAAAAATGCATGATTAGTTGTGACTTTTTATTTTCATGTTTTTTTCACTACCTAAAAGGCTCTTTCCCAGCAGTCCTCTATATCCTCTGAATGCAGAGTCTGCCTGGGTGCTGCATCACATGATGAAGGCTCCAGCACTGACAACGACTCAGAGAGGCAGAGCGATAGAACTCAATTTGATACAACAACCTTTAAAAAGTACATTTTGCTAATTTAAATACAAGTTAGACATAGGTGTTGTTTTAGCATTGCTTACTATTGTGTTGTATAATTAATCAATTAATTTCACAATTAACACATTTCTCAGTTTTAATTCAGAAATCAATTGTTTCTACTAACTTGGCTTGTGTTTTTCAGACACAGTAAAAGCAGATCAAATGCATGAAAAACACAAGCCAAGTTAGTAGAAACAAATTTCTGAATTAAAACTGATTTTTTGAATTAAAACTGCCCTCACCTCTTTGAAATGCCTGTTTGCTTTGCTGGCCAAATTAGCAATTGTTTCTTCCAAGTTAACTTGTGTTTTTGATACAAGTTGTGCCCAATTCCTCGGTTTTGTTGTGTCTGTTTGTTTTCTGCTGAAAGTTTAAAGGTTTCATGAAACTTGGCTTGTGTTTTTGATATCTCTACTTTAAATGGCTGGGCACTTTTGATAACTTGGCGTTTTTCACATTTCCAAAGTGTTTTTGTTTCAAATTCATAATGCAAGGTTAACATTTTTTTTCTTCATGATAGAACAGTCCATATTAACATAGTCTTTAAGGTTTCTGTCTTCTGTGGATTCTCTGGTGTGATTTTGAAAGGCTTGTTTAAGACTTGAAACTCTTCCCACAGTCAGAGCAGCGATACGGTTTTCTCCTGTGTGAATTCGCTGGTGTGAAACAAGGTTGTTTGAATGACTGAAACTCTTCCCAAAGTCAAAGCAGGAATATGGTTTCTCTCCTGTGTGAATTCGCTGGTGTGAAACAAGGTTGTTTGAATGACTGAAACTCTTCCCACAGTCAGAGCAGAGATATGGTTTCTCTCCTGTGGGTCGCTGGTGTGAAACAAGGTGGTATGACTGACTGAAACTCTTCCACAGTCAGAGCAGGAATACGGTTTCTCTCCTGTGTGTGAATTCGCTGGTGTTTTTCATGTCTCCTGACCCACGGAAACACATCACACAGTGAGTGCAGGAATACGGGTTTCTCTCCTGTGTGAATTCGCTGGTGTGCTTTCATGTCGCCTGACCTAACTGAAACTCTTCCCACAGTCAGAGCAGGAATACGGTTTTTCTCCTGTGTGAGTTTGTTGGTGTGTTTTCAGGGATACTGAGTGACTGAAACTCTTCCCACAGTCAGAGCAGCGACACGGTTTCTCTCCTGTGTGAATTCGCTGGTGTGAAATAAGGTTGTTTGACTGACTGAAACTCTTCCCCACAGTCAAAGCAGCGATATGGTTTTTCTCCTGTGTGAATTCTGGCTGGTGTTTTTCATGTCTCCTGACCTACTGAAACTCTTCCCACAGTTAGCAGCGATACGGTTTCTCTCCTGTGTGAATGGTGGTGTGAAACAAGGTGGTATGACAGACTGAAACTCTTCCCACAGTCAGAGCAGGAACACGGTTTCTCTCCTGTGTGAATTCGCTGGTGTTTTTTCATGTCTCCTGACCTACGGAAACACATCACACAGTGAGTGCAGGAATGGTTTCTCTCCTGTGAATTCGCTGGTGGTGTTCTTTCATGCGCTGACCCTGTCAGAGTGAAACGGTTTTCTCCTGTGTGAGTTTGTTGGTGTGCTTTCAGGGATACTGGTGACTGAAACTCTTCCCACAGTCAGAGCAGGAATACGGTTTTCTCCTGTGTGAATTTGCTGGTGTGTTTTCAGGGTCTTTGACCTCTAAGTGAAACTCGGTTTTCCCACAGCTCAGAGCAAAGTGATGACCGACTGAAACTCTTCCCACAGTCCTGTGGGAATACGGTTTCTCTCCTGTGTGAAACAAGGTTGTTTGATGTTTGACTGAAACTCTTCCACAGTCAGAGCAACAATACGGTTTCTTTTCTGCATCAGTTCGCTGGTGTTTTAAAATGCCCAAACTGGGTAAAACCTTTCCCACAATCAGGATATTCTCCTGCCGCCTCACCATAGCTGCTGGACTGGAAACTGGAAAATATGAACAGGAAAGAAAGTAAGAGGGACTGCTTGTAGGCTTAGGTAGGGATGGAAATAAGCCCCCCTTTGCATAGCAGTTTGATCCCTTCCTGGTTTTACTAGCAGTTTAATAAGACACACCTGTGCTTGTTACCTATACATTGGGGCTAATCAGGATCTATTTAAAACCTGGAAAAGGTGAATCTGCTATGCAATGGGAGTCTTATTTCCATCCCTCACTTAGGGCAGGTGGTGGAGTGGATTAAAGCATGTGAATTTCAGCTGTGGGGGCTTGCAATACATTACAACAGCTTAAAAAAGCAAATAAACTTAAAGCCTTTACATTTATAATGATCTATACAGTACTTTAGAGTTTCTCCCCCTTGGTATAATCCCCCCCCCCCCTCCCAGAGCAATGGCAACATTATATCTGTATCTGAAGTTCACCAGTATTGAGTCTTATCTTGAACTGATTGGAGTGGTACAGGAAAAACAAATAGCTAGTAATCTAGCCTACATGCTCCCTCCCTCCCTCTCAACCACACTGTGGATATCATGCAATCTAGAATGACAATGTCACAGCTACTGGGAGTCACTCACCTGCTAGACTGCATTCTGAATGGGAGCGCCTTCTCCTTTCCACCTCCTTGCATGCTGTTGGGAGAGCCTCTCCTCTCACACAGATTCTCTCCAGCACCACGCTACACTCCCGCAGGCGTACAGGCTCCAGCTCAGGATGTTTGGGTTTGAAGTCCTCAGATTCTTCCTTCACTGGTTCCATGTGGTCAAACTCTACTTCAGGGTGCTCCTGTTTAATACAGACAGTTCCAGCACCTCTTCTTGTTTAACAGGAAGGGGTTCTTCTGTCTGGGGATCTCCAGTTCATTGTGCTCAACTTTAACCTCAGAGACCTCTGGCTGACTGCTGTCACACTGCATCTCACAGAGCTCCTGTTTAATGGGGAGGGAAGCCAGCCCAGAGAACTCCACTCTAATGGGGACAGGTTCAGGGAACTCCTCTTTAATCTGGACAGATTCCATCTTTCACACTGTCCATGGCAGCACACGGGGATTCTGTTTAGTAGCTGCTGAAAAAAAACAAATGCATGTATTTATTTAAATACAGGGTTAATGAAGGCCATTCAAGGGCCGACAACATCCGGTCCTTAATAGCAGGGGTGGCTTTGCTAATGAAGGACATACAATTTCTTGTAATAACTTCATAATACCAGAGGTTTTATCTGTTGAAATGTTTACATAATGTATCCATTCCATATATTATTTATTGCAGATTTCTTTCGAGCAACATGTTCTAACATTTGTTTCAGATATGGAACATACCCAGTAGTCTCTGCATATAGGAATACCTCCTAAGAGAACACTTTTTGATATAGACTGACTACACAGGGGAAAGTTGACAGAGATTCATTTTTATTTTTTCACTCTGCTATTTGAAGCTGCATCTGTATTGTGAATGACTAGCGTATCATATCGGAGGCATGGATTAGTGATGAGACATTATCACTTTTACAAGTCAATTTGATTATCGATTATCAGTTACGATTATTCTAATAACATCCTTCTAGGGGCAGAAAGTCACAAAAAGGTTCCTGATTAAATTTTTTTTTATTCTAATTAAACTACAATAAACTTTAGTACCTTTTTCAACAGCACTTTCAAACCTAGAAAACATACAGTATGCATTATATTGAAGTCAATACTAAAGCAGCATAAGCAATATATAAACCATACCACTTCACAGAAACCACTTTTAAATAAAAAGAAAAAGCACACACACAATCTGACAATGCACTCTCATGCTCTCAACTGCCTGAATCTTCTCTTAAAGTCTTTCAAATCTCTTACACCCCAGGAATTATGCACAGAAAAGAAAAAATATCAAAATGATGCAGTATCTCTGAACAAGTGTGTGCAAAGTAACAAAACTATTATTGCAGTTGTATTGGGTCCTTCTCTCATACTGGATATGAAAATATTTGCAGAAGTTGAAAACTAATAACTAGAAAACAATGGATTTTTTTCTAAGAGTTTTTCTAAATTCCATGATTGATATAAAGGAACACCCACTCCTTCAGTTTGTCTTCGAAGAGAACGCCTCCCGATCGGACAGGACAAGATTCCACAGCGGTGCTGCGCTCGGCATCGGCTGTATTTACTGCATTGATGTATCTGAAAGCTAATGTTTTCAAATTAAGAAGGCGGTCAGCTATCGATGACAAAAACAAGTCAATGTTAATTTCCCGTGGATCGCATCGGCGTCACCTTCACAGTGTTCAAAGCAAAGCAATGAAAATCTTTTAGTCTCTCGTTTGCTGATATATTTGCAACGTGGGATCTTTGTCGTGGCATTTTCTGGCAAAATCAGTCAATGTTCCTTTATCCTCAGTGAGTGAACTGCACTGAACTGAAAGCAGCGTATTAACTGGGGATGATCCTGTGGTTGTATGCAGCTCCGTACTAAACTAGTGCATAAGTTAAATACCACCGCAACAACGAACTTGGTGGCTGAAGTTAGTCCCCAGCTGCGTGCTAAAAAGGTATCAATTGCATCAAGCCAAAAAATAACTGCTGCTGCCCTCTAGAGGATACAAAGTATGGGACTAACTTAGTTTAACTCTTGCTATGGACTAAGAATTTTAGTATCGTACTAAGTGGAATAGTGGAAGACATGTGAAAGTCCCAGAATGTACTGGCAGTTTATTTTTGCTGAAATAATAATGTGTGCATATAATACACACATATATATATATATATATGTCGTCACTATATTTGAAGCATCTGCTGCCTGTACGGATATTGTAATAGTAAAATAAAATTACATTACGACTACAATACTGTTAACTTCTAATAATGAAGGAAGATGTCGGCAGCATTACAGACATGCATGTAGAGCCTGTAGTATATGCGATATTTGAGAGTTTTTTTTTTGGGGGGGGGGGGGGCAGCAAGTCTTTTCATTCCCTTTAATTTGAGGGACTCGCACTGGTGGTTCTTAGGGGTGAGTAGAGATATTGGAGGAGGGACACAGTGGGTAGAATGTGATTTAAGTGTTATTTTAAGTATTAGGACCTGGGGGCACATTGAAAAATAAAATAATCAGTGCTCTTCTCAGGGTGTTTTAGAAGTGATTATCTAGGATCGTCTTGAATACCACCCCTTCCCTGTTTTGTACTACCTGTGGTCCAATGACAACGGTTCGAAACAGCTCGTGTGTGTTGAGTGTCAACATTAAACCAGCTTAGTTTATTTCATGGCATTGCACTTGGTTGAGTATTTTATAGGAAGTCTGTGTGCCCTGATATTGGAGTACTTTACCATGCATATATATCTTAAATAAAAAAAAATTATTACATGCAGACATATAAATATATGTTAGGCGACTTAATATCTATGTGTAACTTCTTCAAACGCCTATTTGTAACATTGTAAAAATGATTATTAGCTCATATCATAAAATACATACATTACTGTTACAAATATTTCAAATATTCTGATTCAGAGCCCCCCGCTTTGCGCCGTGTCTGACTCCTGTAAGAGGATGAGGCGGTCCTGATAATGAATGAATGAAAAGAATGATTCAGAGCCCCCTTCAGATCCTGTTTGGGAACAACAACAATGCTTGATCCTCAGTACCATTACTAAAGTTGGGGATCAGCTAGTCTCAACTTTGATCCGCTTGTTTTTTTTCAATGCAATTGGTACTAACTTAGTCCGCAGCTGGGGATGATCCTGAGATAGTACCGTATTCTAGCTAATCTGCAACTTTTGTACGCTCGCACTAACTCTGCAAGTTCATTGCAACTGGCCCTTATATTACGATCCTGTGTGTTATGGTAATTGTTTATGTATTAAGTTTTAAAATGTTTAGTAAAACAGCATGACCTCCAGTTTTTGGAAAATTGATAAACTGTCAGTAATGAAATACAAATCGAGATGTAAGAGTCTGTGCGATGTTTTTAAACACCCAAAATCAATATAAATGAAATGGCGACATCGAGCACAAAGACCTATTTTAACACACATACTATATATATATATATATATAATGACAAGATTGGTAGAGGGTGAGGCTCAGAGACAGTTTAAAAGTTCAAAAATAAGTATTTTTTTATTTAAACAAAATACACCAAATAAACAGACAACGAGGACCAAAACAAAAAATATTTTCAAACCCAAAACAATCAACACAAAACAAAACTTAAAAATAAGTGGCTTCCAGGCTGGGAAACCACAACCCTTCACTGGTTTCAAAACTAACAAAACAGCACACACATATATATATATAAAACGCTTCTTCTCCTCCAGAACTCTCCCCCTGCTGGCAGGCTGATGTTGCCTCCATCCCTGCTCTGCCACAATATATACAATAATCACACACCAATATATATAATTATATATATATATACACACAATTAAACACATACATATACATATATTTTGTATATATACACACACACTTTATTATATATATATACAGTGCCTTCCAAAGTATTCAGGCCCCTGACCATTTCTCTCATATTACTGAATTACAAATGGTTTTTCTAAAATTTTCGTTCTGTTTGATATTTTTATTTTAAAACACTGAAACTCAAAATCAATTATTGTAGGTGACATCGGTTTTATGTTGGGAAATATTTAAGAAAAATAAAGTAAATAGAAAAATAAATAGTTATAGCCACAAATCTAACAACAGTAAGAAAACATGCGAAAATAACTCGGACCCTATTATTAACCTCCTTGTGCTCCGTATTTCGGGTGAGACGCTGTTTGTACATAGTTCACACACCCCTACAGTCTCTGTAAGTTGTCTTGGATAAAGGTGTCTGCTAAACTCTCTCTCTCTATATATATATATTAGTCAGTTTTCGCGTCCCTCGTTGATCAGTGTTGTACACACACTATGGTACAGCGGTAGTTGGCCTGCCCCTCAATGTAAATGCCAGCTAACACACTAAAGACTCAAACATGTTCTCATTAATATTAAACATAAAAACGTCAGTATTTTATTTTTTCGGGCGCCTTTGATTAATTTGTTATATTTTAAATGGACTCGGTGTTGTTGATGACGTCATGCCTGTTGTTTAACAAACAAACCGTCTCAAACAAATAACCTTCAATTAAAATGAATAATACTGTAACTTACCTTTTAGTATCGTCCACGCCTTACAAACGGGTATGTAATATCGTTTGCTAAACACACAAAATATAAAATCCTCCCGCAGACTCCGGCTGTTTACCTCCCTGCTGTGTGTTTTGAAACGCCAAGCAGCGCCACGTTCCCGGATACCGGTTGTGCTTTTTTGTGCTCCAGGGCGAATCTCTTCTTCTGGTTAATCTATAGGACACATCCCATCACAATATTAGATGATTGGCGCCCTCCATAGCAACAATACGTGGCTTAC
>CM072699.1:1262055-1339510 GCA_036884735.1 Huso huso | reverse complement strand
GGCATTTAAAAATACACCAGCGAACTGACACAGGGAGAAACCGTATTCCTGCACTCGCTGTGGGAAGAGTTTCAGTCAGTCAAACAACTTTGTTTCACACCAGCGAATTCACACAGGAGGGAAAAACATATTGTTGCCTGACTGTGGAAAGAGTTTCAGCTATTCAAACAGCCTTGTTGTCCACCACGACCACACAGGAGAGAAACCGTATCGCTGCTCTGATTGTGGGAAGAGTTTCAGTCAGTCAGCCAGCCAAAACACACCAGAGGAAAATTCACAAAAGAGCTATTCAAAACCGTTATCACTGCTCTGACTGTGGGGAAGAGTTTGGAAGGTCAGTCAGCAGGAACCCTGAAAACACACCAGCGAATTCACACAAGAGAGAAACCGTATCACTGCTCTGACTGTGGGAAGAGTTTCAGTTATTCAGGAAACCTGAGAATACACCAGCAAATTCACACAGGAGAGAAACAGTACCACTGCTTTGACTGTGGGAAGAGTTTCCGTCTTAAACAAGGCCTTCAGAATCACCAGCTAATTCACACAGGAGAGAAACCGCATCACTGCTCTGACTGTGGGAAGAGTTTCTGTTTTAAACAAGGCCTTCAAAAACACCAGCGAATCCACAGAAGAGAGAAACCTTAAAGACTATGTTAATTGGGACTGTTCTATCATGAAGAAAACAATGTTAACCTTGCATTATGAATTTGAAACAAAAACACTTTGGAAATGTGAAAAAACTTCAAGTTCTCAAAAGTGCCCAGCCATTTAAAGTAGAGATATCAAAAACACAAGACAAGTTTCATGAAACCTTTGGGGCAACCTTGCTCAGCAGAAAGCAAACAGACACAACTGTAAAACAGATGACGGCCAAGGTTGCCCCAGTTGTTTCTTCTAACTTGTATCAAAAACACAAGTTAACTTGGAAGAAACAATTGGGGCAACCTTGGCCAGCACCAAGCAAACAGGCTCAACTATCAAAGAGGTGGGGGCCAAGGTTGCCCCAATTTCACAACTAACACGTTTCTCAGTTTTAATTCAGAAACCAATTGTTTCTACTAACTTGGCTTGTGTTTTTCAGACACAGTAAAAGCAGATCAAATGCATAAAACAATTGGTTTCTGAATTAAAACTGAGAAATGTGTTAATTCAGAAATTAATTATAAAGGATGGGACGAAAAGTCAGGACGTAAAAACCAGAAGCCCAAATATTATGTAATGCAATGTAAGGTCTCTGAGAATTATTATGTATTTATTTATTTTTTAAAAATAATCTTCCAACTGAATGCATTTAAGATTGAGTTCTAGCCTGCCTCTCTCTGAGTCCTTCTCAACGCTGGAGATTGAGTTCTAGCAATGCTCTGCCTCTCTGAGTCCTTCTCAACGCTTGGAGATTGAGTTCTAGCGCCTGCCTCTGAGTCCTTCTCAGCGCTGAGATTGAATTCTAGCGCTCTGCCTCTGAGTCCTTCTCAGCGCTGGAGATTGAGATCTAGCGCCCTGCCTCTCTGAGTCGTTCTCAGCGCTGGAGATTGAGTTCCAGCTGCCTGAGTCCTCTCAGTGCTGGAGATTGAGTTCCAGCGCCTGCCTCTCCCAGTCCTTCTCAGCTGAGATTTGAGTACACAGCGCTATTCTGCCCTCTCAGTCCTTCTGAAGGACACTGGCGATTGAGTTCTACCACAGGACCTGTCTCTGAGTCCTTCTCAGTGCTGGAGATTGAGTTGAAGCGCCTGCCTCTCTCTGAGTCCTTCTCAGCTGGGAGATTGAGTTCACAGGCGCCTGCCTCTCTGAGTCCTTCTCAGCGCTTTTACTGGAGATTGAGTTCTAGCGCTCTGCCTCTAATTGAGTCCTTCTCAGTGCTGGAGATTGAGTTCTAGCGCTCTGCCTGTCTGAGTCCTTCTCAAAATGCTGGAGATTGAGTTCTAGCGCCTGCCTCTCTGAGTCCTTCTCAGCTGGAGATTGAGTTCCAGCGCCTTTCTCTCTGAGTCCTTCTCAGCGCTGGAGATTGAGATCCAGCGCCTGCCTCTGAGTCCTTCTCAGCGGAGCTTGGAGATTGAGTTCTAGCGCACTCTGCCCTCAGTCCTTCTCAGTGCTGAGATTGAGCTCTGGGAAATGCGCTTTGCTCTCTGAGTTTTTCTCATGGTGCTGCAGATTGAGTTCACAGCGCCTGCCTCTCTGAGTCCTTCTCAGCCCTGGAGATTGAGTTCCAGCGCTCTGCCTCTGAGTCGTTCTCAGTGCTGGAGATTGAGTTCAAAAACTAAAAAAGCATTCATTGCCTCACTGGAGTCCTTCTCAGTGATGGAGATTGAGTTCTCTGCGCTCTGCCTCCATTGAGTCCTTCTCAGTGATGGAGATTGAGTTCTGGTCTGCTCTGCCTCACTGAGTCCTTCTCAGTGATGGAGATTGAGTTTCAGAGCAGCTGCCTCATTGAGTCCTTCTCAGTGATGGATTTGAGTTCTAGCATCCTCTGTCTCTGAGTCCTTCTCAGGTGCTGAGATTGAGTTCCAGCGCACTGCCTCTGTGGGAGTCCTTCTCAGTGCTGAGATTGAGTTCCTAGCGCCTGCCTCTCTGAGTCCTTCTCAGTGATGGAGATTGATTTTCTAGCGCTCTGCCTCTCTGAGTCCTTCTCAGTGATGGAGATTGAGTTCTAACAAGAAATTACACAAATGCAAACTGTCTCTAATGAGTCCTTCCTCATGAGCGGCTTGAGATTGAGTTCCAGCGCCTGCCTACCTGAATAGGAGTCCTTTTCAGTGCTGGAGATTGAGTTCTAGCGTGTCTTTACCTCTCTGAATCCTTCTCTGTGCTTGAGATTGATGTTTCTAGCTCTGCCTACCTCTGAGTCCGATTCTCAGTGCTGGAGATTGAGTTCTAGCCGCCTGGCCTCTGAGTCATTTCTACAGTGCTGGAGATTGAGTTCTAGCGTTTTGGAACCCTCTGAGTCCTTCTCAGTGCAAAACGATTGAGTTCTGAAAGCGCTCCACCTGAGTCCTTCTCAGCGCTTGGAGATTGAGTTCCAGTTTGCCTGCCACTACTGGAGTCCTTCTCATGGCGCTGGAGATTGAGTTCTAGCGCCTGCCTCAGTCCTTCTCAGTGCTGGAGATTGAGCTCAAAGCGCTTTGCCTCCTCTGAGTCGTTCTCAGTGCTGCAGATTGAGTTCCAAACAGAGCGAGCCTGCCTCTCTGAGTCCTTCTCAGCATTGGAGATTGAGTTCCAGTTTCTGCTGCCTCTCTGAGTCGTTCTATTGTGCTGGAGATTGAGTTATTAGCGCCTGCCTCTGAGTTCAACAAGGATGTTTTAGTATTTTGATAAAAAATATCTAAAAACAACAATCAATCAAAAATAAGGAGTAATTTTATCTCAGGACATTAAATTTACATTTGGGTATTTACAAAACCTGATGTGTGATACAAATGATCTTAGGTCTTTCTCAAGCTCTGAATATTTTTAAAGATTTATGTACAAACATTGCAACATATTTGAGGCCTAATTCCTTTTTGAGGTGCAGGCACCTTTATCCAAGGCATCCATAAGACCCTTGCAGGGACCAACAGCACCAATTAGGCGGCAAGTCGACAAAACTCCTTCATCGTGCCAAGAATGACAAGAAACCAGGGTTTAAAACAAATGAATGATAAACAAACTAAAAAAGAAACAACATTCATTTATTACATTCTGGAAAAAAATGATATTCAGACTTTGTTTAATAAAGTTGTTTCCCTTTCTGCCTGTTCACTCTGTCTCTTTCCATTGTTTTCAAATGTACAATCATCTGGGGGAAAAAACGTTCTTCCCATGGTCTGACACCTCAATGACAAAAGCATTACATCACAGCCAGCCAATGAACTTCATCATTACATTTAGGTTGCTTTTTCAGGAGCAGCCGCAATATAATCAAACAACACTAATTTGCCTTCAGTTGAGGCTTCCACTTATGTGTGTGTGTGCGGTCATCCACATGTGTTTTTATTAAATTTCAAAATAAACAGGTGCTGTTATTATCTTCTTATTAAATTATGAACACAGAAAACAAGCTGTAAAAGTATGAGTGACAGTGAAGCGTTTTGTTAATAATCAGAGGTTTGCTAGTTATATTCCTGGATATTAATAGTTAAGACATTTTATAATAATAATAATAATGATCTTTATTTTATAAAGCTCCTAAATGCACGCATATCAAAGCGTAGAAACACAAAAACCACAGAGAACCATCTATACATGCAGCATATTAAGAGTATACATAATATAACAAGAAATTACACAAATGAAAAACCAAACCATGATCAAAATGTCTGAACGTACCAATCATTCCCCGGGGCGCATGACGGCTCTCTGCGGCTCTGAGTGGAGGAGGCTGAAGTAGAGATATTGCAGTGATTGTAAACAAATGAATAGACTGTCAGTTACCTGAATAGTTTTTCAGTTGATATCTGCTGTAATATTGTGAGCTGTGTGTGTGTGTCGGGGTTTACAGTCTACTTCAATTATATTCATCTGTGTTTTTTTCTTTCATGTTTTCAAAGTGCAAAACTTTAAAAAGATACAACTGCAAAAAGAGAAAAGGAAACCGATTATCAAGTGTAATAAAACTCTAAGATGTTGGTTTTTTTGTAATGATTTGTCAATGGAAATTACAGAGGCATCGATACAGTACTGTATGTATTAACAAGCGTTAAATAAAAAAAAAGCATTCTTGTTGTGTTAGTTTTGAACAAGTGTGGTTATGTACATGTTCACATGTTCACAAACGATTATAGATATATGCTACTTGAAAGAAAAAGCACACCACCACAGAAAGCCAATTCTTACATTCGTGCATAACATGATCATTCATATAAAGTAATCACCATAGTTTTGTTCTATCAGTACAGCGTAATACCACATTATATTTTAATGGTAAGGTTGTGGAAAAAGATCACTGACTCTCTCTCTCTGATCACAATGTTAAAATGCCTGCAAGCTTTTCCCTCGTGTGACGACATAGTCATGTGACAGACATGGACCAATCAAAACGCGAGACTGTTGTGCGGTTCCATCCCAGAGACCGGGTGTGCGTCATCATCCGGGAACTCAATAAATGGGACTGACTACGTTCAAACAGAGCGCAGCGTTTCTCAAACAGCGAGATAAACACCGAGCCGGGTGACGAGGAGGGTTATTGTGTATTATTATTTGTGTGTTTAGTTAAACGATATTACATACCCGTTTGTAGGCGTGGACGATACTAATTCAGAAGTTACAGTATTATTCATTTGAATTGAAGGTTATTTGTTCCACAGTGGTTAAGAGGGAGGGTGAGACGCATGTACTTTGTTTGTTAAATGAACAGGCGTGGCGTCATCAACAACACTGAGTCAATTTAAAATATAAATAATTTAATCAATAAAAAATAAGGTACCGATGTTTTTATGTTTAATATTAATGACAAATGTTTGAGGTATTTACATTTTTTGAGGGCAGGGCCAACCACCGCTATATATATATATGTTTAGCAGACACCTTATCCAAGGCAACTTACAGAGACTCTGTTGGGGTGTGTGTGAACTATCCATAAACAGCGTCTCACCAAAATGGAACACAAAGGAGGTTATTAATAGTTAATAGGGTCCGCAAAGGGAGTTATTTTCACATGTTTTTACTGTTAGATTTAGTTTGGCTATAACTCTTTTAACTATAAAGGTTACAGGTATATGGGCATACATGAAATGAATGCGCACACACTAGAATTCCATAGCGGACATAAATTGAATAGCCTGAGACGCACCCTGCTCAATACATACAGATAACAAAACAGGAAAAAAAGGAGAGGTGATTTTAGAAAACACATTTATTGTTTGTAAAAAGATGTTTAGCATGGCCAGCTCAAATCTGGCATTGCTGCAATGAAACTTCAACATGTAGGGACATGGACATTTATTTTGGAACAAATTGGACTCAAAATAAAGTAATTATGTCCATATATAAAAAAGGGACAAAAAAAAGCAACCAATAAAAAAGATTAATTGAAAATGTGCAAAAAAAAAAAAAACATTCAAATGGTTTGTCCGAGGCACCCTGATTATGTGGCACAAACTGTGGGGCTGCTCACTGTGGAAGAATAGCCAGCAAGGTGGCAACCAGGACAACATAACCCTAAACAGCTCGGCATCTGCCTACATGGGAAGAAACATGGGAGATATATATATATGTGTGTGTGTATATATATATGTGTGTGTGTGTGTGTGTGTGTGTGTGTGTGTGTGTGTGTGTGTGTGTGTGTGTGTGTGTGTGTGTGGGCAACAGTGTGCAGTGTAAAGTAGTTGAGGGCTCTGGACTCTTGACCGAGGGTTGTGGTTTCAATCCCCAGTGGGAGACACTGCTGTTGTACCCTTGAGCAAGGTACTTTACCTAGATTGCTCCAGTAAAAACTGTATAAATGGGTAATTGTATGTAAAATAATGTGATAGCTGTATAATGTGAAATAATGTATAATGTGATATCTTGTAACAACTGTAAATCGCCCTGGATAAGAGCGTCTGCTAATAAATAAATAATAATCACGTGTATATGTGTGTATATATATATATATATATATATATATATATATATATATATATATATATATATATATATATATATTATAATTTATTATATTGTATGTATGTGTGTGAAAATAGGTCCTTGTGCCTTGATGTTGCCATTTCATTTATAATGATTTTGGGTGTTTAAAAACATCGCAGCTTAAGACTCTTACATCTCTCTTTGTATTTCATTACTGACAGTTTATCAATTTCCAAAAACTTGAGGTCATGCTGTTTTTACTAAACATTTTAAAACTTAATACATAAACAATTACCAGAACACACAGGATCGTGAAATATAGGGCCATTACAATGAACTTGCAGAGTTAGTGCGGAGCTGCGTGCAAAGTTGAGAAATGGACTAGCTAGTACGGTACTATCTGGGGATCATCCCAGCTGCGTACTAAGTTAATACCAATTGCAAACAGGAAAACAAGCGGATCAAAGTTGTGAAACTAGCTGATCCCCAGCTTTAGGACGGTACTGAGGATCAAGCATTGTTGTTGTTCCCAAACAGGATCTGAAGGGGCTCTGAATCATTCTTTCATTCATTCATTATCAGAACCGCTTCATCCTTTTAAAAGGAGCCAGACACTGCAGAAAGGCGGGTGGCTCTGAATCAGATTTATTTAAAAGTGGTTTCTGTGAAGTGGTATGGTTTTATATTGCTAATGCTGCTTTAGTATTGACTTCAATATAATGCATACTGTATGTTTTCTAGGTTTGAAAGTGCTGTTGAAAAAGTTACTGAAGTTTATTGTAGTTTAATTAGAATAAAAAAATAATAATCAGGAACCTTTTGCGACTTTTGCCCCTAGAAGGATGTTATTAGAATAATCGTAACTGATAATCGATTATCAAATTGACTTGTAAAAGTGATAATGTCTCATCACTAATCCATGCCTCCGATATGATCGCTAGTCATTCACAATACAGATGCAGCTTCAAATAGCAGAAAAAAAAAAAAAATGAATCTCTGTCAACTTTCCCCTGTGTAGTCAGTCTATATCAAAAAGTGTTCTCTTTAGGAGGTATTCCTATATGCAGAGATTACTGGGTATGTTCCAAATCTGAAACAAATGTTAGAACATGTTGCTCGAAAGAAATCTGCAATAAATAATATATGGAATGGATACATTAATAAACATTTCAACAGATAAAATCCTCTGGTATTATGAAGTCATTACAAGAAATTGTATGTCCCTTCATTAGTAAAAGCCACCCCTGCTATTAAGGACAGATGTTGTCGGCCCTTGAATGGCCTTCATAACCCTGTATTTAAATAACACATGCATTTGTTTTTCAGCAGCTACTAAACAGAATCCAGCGTGCTGCCATGGACAGTGTGAAGATGGAATCTGTCCAAATTAAAGAGGAGTTCCCTGAACTTGAACTGGTCCCCATTAGAGTGGGAGTTCTCTGGGCTGGTTCCCTCCCCATTAAACAGGAGCTCTGTGGTGCAATTTGACAGCAGTCAGCCAGAGGTCTCTGAGATTAATGCTGAGCACAATGACCTGGAGATCCCCCAGACAGAAGAACCCCTTCCTGTTAAACAAGAAAAGGTGCTGGAAACTGTCTGTATTAAACAGGAGCCCCCTGAAGTAGAGTTTGAGCACATGGAACCAGGGAAGGAAGAATCGGAGGACTTCAAACCAAACATCCCTGAGCTGGAGCCTGTACGCCTGCGGGAGTGTAGCGTGGTGCTGGAGAGAATCTGCGTGAGAGAGCAAGGCGCTGGGGAGGAAGGCTCTCCCAACAGCATGCAAGGAGGTGGAAAGGAAGACGGGCGCTCCCATTCAGAATGCAGTCTAGCAGGTGAGTGACTCCCAGTAGCTGTGACATTGTCATTCTAGATTGCGTGATATCCACAGTGTGTTTGAGAGGGAGGGAAGGAGCATGTAGGTTACATTACTAGTTGTTTGTTTTTGCTGTACCACTCCAACCAGTTCAAGATAGGACTCAATACTGGTGAACTTCAGATACAGATAGAATGTAGTCATTGCTCTGGGAGTTGGGGGAATTATACCAAGGGGGAGAAACACTAAAGTACTGTATATATCATTATAAATGTTCAGTGTAACAGTATATGGATATTTTTGTAAATGCGTAAAGTAATGCTATTGAAAAATCTATAATTGTAGCATGTGTTAGAGGAAATAGACCTGAAACATTACAGGAGGTCTTGGAAGGCAGATCTTGATCCCAGGGCTCGGTTTCACCAGCATCAGTCTTTACTGACTCTGCTTTTACACATAAAGTAAAGGCTTTGTTTATTTGGTTTTTTAAAGCTGTTGTAACCTATTGCAATCCCCCACAGCTGAAATTCACATGTTTTAATACACTCCACCATGTGCCGTAAGCCAGGGATGGAAATAAGACTCCAATTGCATAGCAGATTCACCTGTTCCAGGTTTTAAAATGAGCCTGATTAGCCCCAATGTATAGGTAACAAGTATAGTAAAACCAGGAAGGGATCAAACTGCTGTGCAAAGGGGGGCTTATTTCCATCCCTACCTAAGCCTACAAGCAGCCCCTCTTACTTTCTTTCCTGTTCATATTTTCCAGGTTCCAGTCCAGCAGTTAAAGCGAGGGCGGGCGCTGGAGAATATCCTGACTGTGGGAAAGGTTTCACCCAGTTAGAGCATTTTAAAACACACCAGCAAACTCACACAGGAGAAAAACCGTATCGCTGCTCTGACTGTGGGAAGAGTTTCAGTCAGTCCGGACACCTTGTTTCACACCAGCGGATTCACACAGGAGAGAAACCGTATTGCTGCTCCGACTGTGGGAAGAGTTTCCGTAGGTCAGGAGACATGAAAGCACACCAGCGAATTCACACAGGAGAGAAACCGTATTCCTGCTCTGACTGTGGGAAGAGTTTTACTTGGTCAAGCAACCTTGTTTCACACCAGCGAATTCACACAGGAGAGAAACCGTATCGCTGCTCTGACTGTGGGAAGAGTTTCGGTCGGTCAGACAGACTTGTTTCACACCAGCGAATTCACACAGGAGAGAAACCGTATCGCTGCTCTGACTGTGGGAAGAGTTTCAGTGACTCAGGAAACATGAAAAAACACCAGCAAATTCACACAGGAGAGAAACCGTATCGCTGCTCTGACTGTGGAAAGAGTTTCATTTGGTCAAGCAACCTTGTTTCACACCAGAGAATTCACAGGGGAGAGAAACCATATCACTGCTCTGACAGAAGAATTTCAGTCGGTCAGACGGACTTGTTACACACCAGCGAATTCACACAGGAGATCAACCGTATCGCTGCTCTGACTGTGGGAAGAGTTTCCGTTTTTAAACAAGGCCTTCATAAACACAAGCAAATTCACAGAAGAGAGAAACCTTGAAGACTATGTTATTTGGGACTGCTCTATCATGAAGAAAAAAATGTTAACCTTGCATCATGAATTTGAAACAAAAACACTTTGGAAATTTGAGAACTTGGTGATTTTTCACAAGTGCCCAGCCATTTAACGTAGAGATATCAAAAACACAAGACAAGCTTCAAGAAACAATTGTGGCAACCTTGCCCAGCACCAAGCAACTGGGCACAACTGTAAAACCGATGAGGGCCAAGGTCGCCCCAATTTCACAATTTACACATTTCTCATTTTAAATTCAGAAACCAACTATCAAAGAGGTGGGGGCCAAGGTTGCCCTAATTTCACAATTAACACATTTCTCATTTTTAATTCAGAAACCAGTTGTTTCTACTAACTTGGTTTGTGTTTTTCATGCATTTGATCTGCTTTTACTGTCTCTGAAAAACACAAGCCAAGTTAGTAGAAACAATTGATTTCTGAATTAAAAATGAGAAATGTGTTAAAGAAATTAATTGATTAATTACAACACAATAGTAAGCAATGCTAAAACACCTATGTCTAACTTGTATTTAAATTAGCAAAATGTACTTTTTAAAGGTTGTTGTATCAAATTGAGTTCTATCGCTCCCTGCCTCTCTGTGTCGTTGTCAGTGCTGGAGCCTTCATCATGTGATGCAGCACCCAGGCAGACTCTGCATTCAGAGGATATAGAGGACTGCTGGGGAAAGAGCCTTTTGGGTAGTGAAAAACATGAAAATAAAAAGTCACAACTAATCATGCATTTTTTAAATGATCTAATGTTCAATAAATTTTATTTTTTAGATGTGTGTATTATTTTTATTTGTCATGATTTGTGTGTTTTAATGCTGCACAGAATTCCTGTTTAGCAAGATACTGGTTAATCTTCCCTTCTAGTTCCAGCTAGCACACAGCTCTCCTGGGTATTGCAACACTTCAGCATGTTTAGAGCTCGAATGCAGTACAGGGAGCTCCTCTTTAACTATCTGAGTCCCCAGCCACAACAACCACATGCAGAGCGCAGGCTGCTGTTAATATAAGCTTATCCTCACCGCTCATTGGTCGGGCTAGAGTAGGTGATTTGCATAAATTTCCACCACTCGCACAGCAGAGCGAGCCCGCAGGGGGCGGTGCACACACACACACACACACACACAGGAAAACAACAGGCAGCAGCTCATACACAGACGTTAGATGTAATTTTTTGTTCGTTTGAACATTTTTTAATTAATTTTAACAATAAAAAGTGAGCTGAGGAAACAGAATGTGAAATCGCTGCACTATATGTAGGAAGAGTTTCAGTCGGTCAGGACACCTTGTTTCACACCAGCGAACCCACACAGGAGAGAAACAGTATTGCTGCTCTGACTGTGGGAAGAGTTTCAGTCGGTCACACAGCCTTGTTTCACACCAGCGAACCCACACAGGAGAGAAACCGTATCGCTGCTCTGACTGTGGGAAGAGTTTCCGTCTTAAACAAGGCCTTCAAAATCACCAGCGAATTCACAGAAGAGAGAAACCTTAAAGACTATGTTAATTGGGACTGTTCTATCGTGAAAAAAAAAATGTTAACCTTGCATTATGAATTTGAAACAAAAACACTTTGGAAATGTGAAAAAACTTCAAGTTCTCAAAAGTGCCCAGCCATTTAAAGTAGAGATATCAAAAACACAAGACAAGTTTCATGAAACCTTTGGGGCAACCTTGCTCAGCAGAAAGCAAACAGACACAACTGTAAAACCGATGAGGTCCAAGGTTGCCCCAGTTGTTTCTTCTAACTTGTATCAAAAACACAAGTTAACTTGGAAGAAACAATTGAGGCAACCTTGGCCAGCACCAAGTAAACAGGCACAACTATCAAAGAGGTGGGGGCCAAGGTTGCACCAATTTCACAACTAACACATTTCTCAGTTTTAATTCAGAAATCAATTTGTCGCAGGTGACGCTGAACTAGTTATTCCATATAGTAAAACATTAGACTCCATTGCATGGAGGATCTCAGTAAGCTACAGTAAATGGTTCATCAATTGAATCAGATTCAGTTGTATTGTGTCTACCAACTGATGATGTGAGGCAGAACAGTAACTGGATACCAGAAAATATGAATAACAGTGAGTTTTGGCCTCCTTCAGTGTTCTGGATGGAAGGCGTACCTCGCAAAGTGACTCTGTGCGAACAAAAGGAAATATAAAGAAATAATATTTACAGCTAAACGTGTCCAAGTATCTTATAGGAATGAAGTCAGGCCATGGAAATCCACACCTGTGATGGAGAAACATTGGATCAAGGGACTTTGTGTGGAAACAACTAAGAGCGAAACCTGGTACAGAAGCTGAATCCTGCTGAGAACATATAGATATGCTGAATGTGTACAAGGCAATTTCAAATATGGAATGTATTATAAAATGAAGTGTCAAAGATATTAGGAAGGATAAAGAAAGAGTATCCTTGTACCACCAGTGGATGGCTCTCTTGCTCCATGAAATAGGTCAGTCTACATATGGTTCTAATTAAACATTTAGCAATCTGAGAATTTTTAAAATATATATATAATGAACGATTTACCACTTGTATATCTTATCTTCAGAAAGCATGACGCTTGATAAAAAGTACCATTCCGGCAAAAAGTGAAAGTTAATAACACCGACAAATTTATGTTTTCCAAAAACAAGATAAGAAAAGAATTCTATACAACAATAAATTAACATTAAAACTGAACAGCTAAGGTCTTAAGAAAAAATCCTGTCTCGGCTCGATTTTGTATGAACAAAGTGAAGGGTCACGCCTAGTTGAATGCAGTTATACTGGCCTATATTTGGATTTAAATCCTAAAAGGGATTCACCAAAATAATATTATAGCAATTGATAAACAGAGGTAAATTAATTGAAAGATTATCTTATAATGAAACAGGTTCAGTGCTAATTGAAACTGTTTATAGTTCATAACAGTTATTTCATAAGATTAATAATATGTTTTAAGTATTTGCTATAATGAGAAAACATATTATTTAAAACTGACAAGTATTATTGCTTGTTCGACTTTGCTGTAGTGATAAGAAGATGAAAACCTGGAGCAGTATTCGATTTACTTAAATGGGAAAATGGTACAAGTTTATTCTTCTTTCCATTGAACAATAAGACTTCTAGACATTATGATATCCATTGAAGTATAGAAGTTAAAAGGTGTTGTGTTATGTTTTTGTGTTAAGTTTGTAATAATATACTATAATGTACCTTGTTATTAATCCACTATACTATTGTCTAATGATGTTAGATGGATTCCTTATAATGTGGTGATTTGAAACTGCTACAGTGAAACCAGGGCCTCTCTTCTTATCTAGAAAGAAGGAATGTCCTTGGGTTCCACTTCAGCAGAGCTGCAAGCCTCATAGAGATGAAGTGTTAAGTTAGTGGTTTAGTACTGATAAGTAAATGTCTTAAAATAATATGCACAACTCATGGCTTAATGGACAGGTCATATATCTAATAAAGTGCTTTGCACAGACTCTGACCTTGGAAAAAAAACAAGAGACTGTGGAAACTGCTAGCAGTAACATATTCCCAGAGAGGTACAGGTCAGAGCCTGGTCAGTGCATCTCTTAAGGGATAAATAATTGTAATGAAAACTATTACCACTTAAACTTAGTGAAACTAAATGACTTGAATATTGTATGAGACAAACTTTTGTCAAATACTGTGTTAGACAATGGTATATGGAATCAAAACTGACTCATTAACAACATGATGAAACAATATGAAGTTAAAAGAAACACATACCTTTAATTTAGCATAATATAATCACTTAGAAGATGATGTCACATATTAAGAACATCTCTCATATATAACACATATAAAATTAGTGTTTTGCATGCAGTAGTGTTTTTATATTATATTATAAACCAAGATCCTGGAAACCTTGGATCACTTAGCTTTTCAGATAAAAGAGGGGCTCGGAGGAAAGCAAAGAAATGAGATCATAGGTTTGGAGTTAGACAAGAAATGAGATATTGAATTTATTGAGTACATGACACCTATTAATTCTGAAAAGTTAGTCCGGATCTTTTGAAAACTATTATTTGTAAAATGGATAAGAACTGTCCCACCTGATTAATGATTGATTTAATTGAGGCGTCCCATGTATTCCAATGAGACGAAAAACCTATTTAACTCCAGAGTAATTTCAATGGAGTACCACACTCATCCCAGACAGGGCAAGGTGGTCCATCTTTTGCAAGCCTACACAATTGAGCTGATTGAATTCAGTTTCATTTCCCTGGTGAAGACAGCCATATCTTTTACAATATATATTAAAGGGTAAGCATTAAGCGATTATTATTATTATTTTATCTCACATGTATTGCATGTATTGCCATAAGGGACTCACGCTATGTTTTAGAAATAAGAGAGAGTTTTGTTGAATGTGCTGAAATAGACCATTGGGTACTTTAGATGACGTGTTCTTGGCCTGCTTGTCGACCTTGATTAACACATATATACATGTATTAAAGTGTTAACGTTGATATCTGTTAAGACACTGGACTGCCCAGTGTGTCTGTCAGCTGGGGATACGACGTAGCCTGTAGCTACTCTATCCAATATTTAACCGTTAATAAACCGAACGAGTACTGATCATACTCCGATTCGTAAAAAACTTTAAATACATGAGTCTGTCAATTTCTTGAGTTCTATATTAGTCATCTGGATATACTGCGGGTCCAGAGCACGAACTGTATCCCACTAGGAGTAATACCATCTCTGTCCTCCTAACGTCTCCCCTGAGATAAGAGTGTGTGCTGAGCAAATAAAAAGAGTACGTAAAGAAATCTGAACACGCGGATTTCGTGACAAATTGTTTCTACTAACTGGGCTTGTGTTTTTCATGCATTTGATCCGCTTTTACTGTGTCTGAAAAACACAAGCCAAGTTAGTAGAAACAATTGATTTCTGAATTAAAAATGAGAAATGTGTTAATTGTGAAATTAATTGATTAATTATACAACACAATAGTAAGCAATGCTAAAACAACACCTATGTCTAACTTGTATTTAAATGAGCAAAATGTACTTTTTAAAGGTTGTTGTATCAAATTGAGTTCTATCGCTCTGCCTCTCTGAGTCGTTGTCAGTGCTGGAGCCTTCATCATGTGACGCAGCACCCAGGCAGACTCTGCATTCAGAGGATATAGAGGACTGCTGGGAAAGAGCCTTTTAGGTAGTGAAAAAAAACATGAAAATAAAAAGTCACAACTAATCATGCATTTTTTAAAATGATCCAATGTGCAATAAATTTTATTTTTTAGATGTGTTTATTATTTTTATTTGTCATGATTTGTGTATTTTAATGCTGCACAGAATTCCTGTTGATTTTTAAGATACTGGTTAATCTTCCCCTCTAGTTCCAGCTATCACACAGCTCTCCTGGGTATTGCAACACTTCAGCATGTTTAGAGCTCGAATGCAGTACAGGGAGCTCCTCTTTAACTCTCTGAGTCCCCAGCCACAACAACCACATGCAGAGCGCAGGCTTCTCTTAATATAAGCTTATCCTCACCGCTCATTGGTCGGGCTGGAGTAGGTGATTTGCATAACTTTCCACCACTCGCACAGCAGAGCGAGCCCGCAGGGGGCGGTGCACACACACACACACACACACACACACACACACACACACACACACACACACACACACACACACACACACACACACAGGAAAACAACAGGCAGCAGCTCATACACAGACGTTAGATGTAATTTTTAGTTTGTTTGAAAATGTTTAATTAATTTTAGCAATAAAAAGTGAGCTGAGGAAACACTCTGAAACCAGCAAGCTATTTTATTAGCTGCAAGTGCAGCATTTCTGCTTCTGTGCTTGTGGCAGCATTTACAAGTGCTGGAACCAGGCAGCAGCAGAGACGGAGAAGGGAGTGACGTCACATCCGCAGACTGAAGTCCGAACGGGGCTGGCCACAAACAACACAAGGAGAACACGTGTAAGAAAGCATCCGGGGACACAAGAGACAAGCAAACACAACACACGTGTGCAACCGCACACACACACAAAACAACAACACAATAAACAACAAACAATTAAAAAATAAATTGTACAAGTCCCGCAAGGGCTGATGGGAATCCAGTCCTTTGCTACTAACAACCAAATGAGCAAGATGGGCTGAATGGCCTCCTCTCGTTTGTAAACTTTCTTATGTTCTTATGTTCTACTTCAACCATTTACGTTTGAACAACTAAAGTAAACTTGAATGTTCAACTAACTTAAAATGGACGAGTGTTATGAATGCAATTTGAATTTGTAAGTGTATGTAACTTGATTAAATTCATTTAGAATGACTTTGGGGGTTACAGTGTGTGTGTGTGTGTGTGTGTATGTATATATATATATATATATATATATATATATATATATATATATATATATATATATATTGGTTAATTTGTGCCAGGGCTGGTTGGGGCTCAGCCCGGCACCTGTGGTCTTGACGAGGCATAGCGCCGGCACCTCTTCAGCTATGAGATTTAAACATGTCATAAAATGTTTTGCTTTCAAATGCGTTGTCTTCCAATTCTCAACAGAGTTCCATCCATTCTGCACGTTCTTGCGTGCGGTAAACAGAGACAGCGCTGTTACGTTACCATTTCAGCTGCGTGCTATAAACATGACACTGGCTGTGATAGAAGGGCTGCAACACCCTTGTGTCGTTTGTTAAACACAAATAAGCTTACTTGATTTGAAAAACGTCTTGAACGATTAAAGCAAATTCCACACTACTGGGTTTGATTGAATGAGTCGCCCACAACAAGCTTCAATATGAAAGCTGAACATTAATTTCAATAAACACGTTTTTAATGAAAAACAAATTGTAGCCTACTTCACTATAGTAAAAACTGGCTTCTGTTATTTTTAATTTACCACTGCTTCCCATTATACCACTGCTTAATAACAGGAAGAACATTTTATTAAGGGTTAGTGTTGAACTTAAACGCGTTGGTGCTGCCTGTCTCCCTATCCCCACGCAGGAACATTACCCTGCTAACCTCCCCTATTCAGCCATCAGCGGAGATGATTCAACCACGAACAGCGACATGGATGAGAATAGGAAAGTGTAGGAGGCTGACGTAGAGGATGAAGACATGGATATTGCAGAGTGATTGTATATAATGAATAGACTGTCAGTTACCTGAATAGGTTTTTCACGATATCTGGTGTAATATTGTGAGCTGTGTGTGTGTGTCGGGTTTACAATCTACTTCAATTATATTCATCTGTGTTTTTTTTTCTTTCATGTTTCCAAAGTGCAAAACAAAAACTACAACTGCAAAAGAGAAAAGGGAACCGATTATCTAGTGTAATAAAACTCTAAGATGTTATTTTTGTAATGATTTATCAATGGAAATTACAGAGGCATCGATACAGTACTGTATGAATTACAGCCGTTAAATAAAAAAAGCATGTGAGCTGTTTGTTGTTGTGTTAGTTTTGAATGGACGCTGCGCCTCTATGGAGCTTGATGGAGCAGCTGAGACTCAGCTTAAAAGCATAAAAGGAAGGTTTTATCATAATATCCATAAAGAGGTGAATAACAGTTGGGTGAACAAAGAGTTGTGAAGGAAAGAGGAAAGAGCGTTGGATAGGTTAAGGATTGGGCAGAGTTCTTTAAATGAACATCTTTTAAGACTGGGGAAACATGAAGATGGAAAGTGTGAAAAATGTAAAGAAGCTGAAACAGTGAGACATTATTTATTAAAATGTGAGAAATAGGAGGAGCAGAGAAGGAAAATGGAGAGGAGGCTGAGAGAAATGGAGGTACATGAAGTCAATATAAAGAACTTGCTAGGGAAAGAGGAAAGGAGACTGAATAGAGAAAGGATACTGACGAAATATATACAGGAAACAGGAAAAGAAGGGAAGATAATAAATAAAGATGACAGAAAAATAAAGTAAAACAAAGTCAGACAAAGGACTACAGATGGAGGCCGCTAATCATCTTAAATAATAGATGGAATGCGTCCTATAGATTAACCAGAAGAAGAGACTCCGCTTCGGAGCATGCGCACAAACTCCATCCGGGAACGCGGCGCTGCTGGCGTTTCAAACACACAGCAGGAGGTAAACACGGAGCCCTGCGGAGGATTTTATATTTGTTTGTTTAGTTAAACGATATTACATACCCGTTTGTAAGGCATGGACGATACAAAAAGGTAAGTTACAGTATTATTCATTTGAATTGAAGGTTATTTGTTTGTGACGCGCGCGCGCGAGACTCTTTGTTTGTTAAATGAACAGGCGTGACGTCATCAACAACACCGAGTCCATTTAAAATATAACAATTTAGTCAATCAAAAATAAGGTACCGACGTTTTTATGTTTAATATTAATGACAACGT
This sequence comes from Huso huso, assembly GCA_036884735.1. Classification (NCBI taxonomy): domain Eukaryota; kingdom Metazoa; phylum Chordata; class Actinopteri; order Acipenseriformes; family Acipenseridae; genus Huso; species Huso huso. Next base: position 1,321,204 of record CM072699.1, on the reverse strand, counting down.
GTTTGAGGCTTAGTGTGTTAGCTGGGTATTTACATTGAGGGGCAGGCGAACTACCGCTGTACCATAGTGTGTGTACAACACTGATCAACGAGGGACGCGTAAACTGACTATATATATATATATATATATATATATATTTATATATAATATAGTTTATCCAAGGCAACTTACAGAGACTATAGGGTGTGTGTGAACTATGCATAAACAGCGTCTCACCCGAAATACGGAGCACAAGGAGGTTAATAATAGGGTCCGAGTTATTTTCGCATGTTTTCTTACTGTTGTTAGATTTGTGGGTATAACTCTATAAAGGTTAGAGGTACATCATGTCATATACGTGAAAATCAGGTACATGAAATGAATGCGCACACACTAGGGTTCCATTAAAAAAAAAAAACTAAGTACCCTGAGACTCACCCTGTTCAATTCAGATTCACAAGAAACACAGAAAAACGAGAGGTGATTTTTAGGAAAAACAAAACAACAAAAAAAACATTTATTCTTTGTGAAAAAAAAAAGAAATGTTTTAACATGGCCAGCTCAAATCTGGCATGAATACATTTTTTTTTTTTTTTTTTTTTTTTTTTTTAATTGGACTCAAAATAAAGCAATTATGTCCATATATACAAAACGGACAGAAAAGCAACCAAAAAAAAAAAGATTAATTGAAAATGTGCAAAAGAAAAAAAAACAACATTCAAATGGTTTGTCCGAGGCACCCTGATTATGTGGCACACGATGGGGCTGCTCACTGTGGCTTGAATAGCCAGCAAGGTGGCAACCAGGACAACATAACCCTAAACAGCTCCCGGCATCTGAGCCACAAACACAGGAAGTTACAAAAATAGGTCCTCGTGTCTTTGATGTTGCCATTTATCTTATTTTGTAAAGATTGTGTGTGAAAATGTTTGTTTACTGCACTGAGGCAGGTCTGTCTTCAGCAGCAACATTCCAGAACACTCCCATTCAAGACTCTCCTGAAACGAGCATCTACCAGAAACACACAAGCAGGGCTGGCTCTCATAGTGCCTGAGTAAAAAAGAGTTAAAAGGCCAGGTGGGATATTGAACATCAGACAGACCCTAAAAGGATTTCAGTGACTTGCTCAGAGCCACACAGCGAGTCGGTGAGTGAGCCTGGATTCGAACCAGGGACCTCCTGGTTACAAGTCCTTTCCTTTAACCAGCAGACCACACAGCCCCCTAGAGAAACAGTGTGAGTAGAAGGAGGGGGGTTGACATCTTCTATGCATATAAACAAGCAATTGTGCTACAGTTGTACATCAGCAAAAAAACAAAGACCACAACAATCGCAGAGCAAAAAGTCAAAGTAAACTCATCACAGCCGTCACCAGTCAGCAGTCCAAAACAAGGGCAACAAAACGCAAATATATAGTCTAGCGAAGTGCGTGGTTTTGTTTTTTTAACAGTGTGAACGTGTCAATTATAGTTATCAAATGTAGCTTCAAGACGCCGGCTGTCAAATTTGTATACCGATCACAGTAATGTTACGAAGAAACGGCAAACGGATGGACAGAATTTAATTAATTAAAAAATATAAATCTAGGTTAATGTATCCAGTGCACTATTTTATGTCAACAAGAATACTTTAAATGTTTGAACTGGCACGGTAGCACGGTGTTATTTACTAATGTCATGACCAAGTATAACTAACGTTGGCCACACAGTGTCAGTCTTATTAAATCCACAATTTATTTTTTGAACCATCAATGACAGGCTATATCAAAACAAAATTTTTCGCGATTGTGTAACTTAAAAACTACCGCGTGGATTTTCACGAATAGTAAATGATCAGCCAGATGCTGCAAATGCGTAACTGTTTGTGAGCAATTTATTTTGTGATTTTTGTGTTAGGAAACAAACCCTCAAACATTTGGTAATATAAATTATCATGCACATTATGTTATCGTACATATTAGTATTACACTTGCATGCTTATGTTTTAAAGTGTATATAAACTAAATTCAGTAGATGCAGAGTAATATCTTGGCTGTAAATGTTTAAAAGAGGTACAATTTCATTCATTGCTACATCAAGTCCTGAAAATAATGAAATGGATAGTGTCAGGATCCACAAGACATAAGTGACCTGAGCAATTCAGATTAACTGACCCACAGAGAATGATTAAAGTGATTTAATCCCCACTAACTTACTCTTTGTGGTGGAGCCTGACGGCGCAGGCGTAACATTTGAGTTAGCGGAAATTTAAATAACTTGCGAAATATTCAATTTTTCCGGTTCCAAAAAGGGCACTCCTAGTCAATGAGTACTATCTGCCTGTCGGATGTGGTGTTTAAACACGCAGCCGCTTTTTTGAGTGCAAAAAACTGACTAATTTGTCCAAACTAAAAAGTACCGCACGGATTTTCATGAAACTTGGACAAAAAAGAATCTCCATCACACGGACATGGAGCATATGAAATGCCGTCCCAATCCGTTTTGAAAACATACCCAGCCATTCTTCCCCTCGCTAAGAGAACACCACTCGGGAAGCAAGCAAAGTGTTCTTATAGCGGAAGTGTTCTCTAAGACGGAGTCAGCCACGAGACACAATAGGAATCAATCAGTAAATAAATACATATGTATTACTTGTTATAAAGCACGTGCATCAGCTTATGAAGTTAACTGAATAAGTAAAAGAAAAGCAATTGATAAACTATAATAATAAAGTAACAGACAAACTAACGTTACTGAACTGTCAAACTAAATAAACCCAGCACCCTACCACACACACGTTACAAAATGCAGCAGCAACATACAAGACATGCACATTATTTAACAGAATGGTGAAGCAACTCACCAGAACGGGGAACACCAGACTGCTCTGCGACTTGTGTCTGATTTCAGGTTTTTTTCAAGAGCTCAAACAGTTTCCAACTTCTTATAGCAAGAGAAACTGAGGCGCATTTCGCCATTTGATCACATGGTATTTTGTAGCAATGAGCTACACTGATAGGACGGTGGTTCTGTACAGATTGAATAAACCAGTCAGTGTGCCTCAAGACACACTCGCGATGGCAAGTCATATTTTAAAAGATTGAATTGACCATTTTAATTTAAGTTTGATGACGATGAGTTATCAGGTTACACAGTAGAAATTGTTATCGGTGCCAACAAGGTGTTCTTTTAAGTGAAGTTCCTGTTCCTTTAGCCAGAGCATTTCCAATGGAGAAAATCTGTTTCACCACAAGGTGTTAGGCGAAGTGTTCTCTTAGGAGGTGTTCCTGTATGCAGAGACTAGTGTATGTATGTTGCAGATCTGAAACAAATGTTAGAACATGTTACTCGAAAGAAATCCGCAGTAAATAATATATGGAATGGATACATTATGTAAACATTTCAACAGATAAAATCCTCTGGTATTATGAATTTATCAGAAATTCTGTATTTCTTCAATAGTAAAGCCACCCCTGCTATTAAGGACAGATCTTGTCAACCCCATGAATAGCCTTCATAACCCTGTATTTAAATAAATACATACTTTTTTTATTTTTTCCAGCAGCTACTAAACAGAGTCCCGTGTTCTGCCATGGACAGTGTGAAGATGGAATGTGTCCAGATTAAAGAGGAGTTCCCTGAACTTCAACTGGTCCCCATTAGAGTGGAGTTCTCTGGGCTGGCTTCCTCCCATTAAACAGGAGCTCTGTGAGATGCAATGTGACAGCAGTCAGCCAGAGGTCTCTGAGATTAAAGCTGAGCACAATGAATTGGAGATCCCCCAGACAGAAGAACCCCTTCCTGTTAAACAAGAAGAGGTGCTGGAAACTGTCCATTAAACAGGAGCCCCTGAAGTAGAGTTTGACCACATGGAACCAGTGAAGGAAGAATCCGAGGACTTTAAACCAAACATCCCTGAGCTGGAGCCTGTATGCCATGGGAGTGTAGCGTGGTGCTGGAGAGAATCTGCGTGAGAGAGCAAGGCGCTGGAGAGGAAGGCTCTCCCAACAGCACGCAAGGAGGTGGAAAGGAAGACGGGCGCTCCCATTCAGAATGCTGTCTAGCAGGTGAGTGACTCCCAGTAGCTGTGACATTGTCATTCTAGATTGTGTGATATCCACAGTGTGGTTGAGAGGGAGGGAGGGAGCATGTAGGTTACATTACTAGCTGTTTGTTTTTCCTGTACCACTCCAACCAGTTCAAGATAGGACTCAATACTGGTGAACTTAAGATACAGATATAATGTTGCCATTGCTCTGGGAGGGAGGGGGGGATTATACCAAGGGGGAGAAACACTAAAGTACTGTATATATCATTATAAATGTTCAGTGTAACAATATATGGATATTTTTGTAAATGTGTAATGTAATGTTATAGAAAAATATATAATTGTAGTGTGTGATGGAGGAAATAGACCTGAAACATTACAGGAGGTCTTGGAAGGCAGATTTTGATCCCAGGGCTCGGTTTCACCAGCATCAGTCTTTACTGACTGCTTTTACACATAAAGTAAAGGCTTTGTTTATTTGTTTTTTTTAAAGCTGTTGTAACCTATTGCAAGCCCCCACAGCTGAAATTCACATGTTTTAATCAAATCCACCACCTGCCCTAAGTGAGGGATGGAAATAAGACTCTATTGCATAGCAGATTCACCTATTCCAGGTTTTAAAATGAGCCTGATTAGCCCCAATGTATAGGTAACAAGCACAGGTGTGTCTTATTAAACTGCTAGTAAAACCAGGAAGGGATCAAACTGCTATGCAAAGGGAGGCTTATTTCCATCCCTGCCTAAGCCAACAAGCAGTCCCTCTTACTTTCTTTCCTTTTCATTTTTTCCAGGTTCCAGTCCAGCAGCTAAAGCGAGGTCGGGCGGTAGAGAATATCCTGACTGGGAAAGGTTTCACCCAGTTAGAGCATTTTAAAACACACCAGCGAACTCACACAGGAGAGAAACCGTACCACTGCTCTGACTGTGGGAAGAGTTTCAGTAGGTCAGGAGACATGAAAGCACACCAGCGAATTCACACAGGAGAGAAACCGTATTCCTGCACTCGCTGTGGGAAGAGTTTCAGTCAGTCAAACAACCTTGTTTCACACCAGCGAATTCACACAGGAGAAAAACCGTATTCCTGCTCTGACTGTGGGAAGAGTTTCAGTCAGTCAAACAACCTTGTTTCACACCAGCGAATTCACAGAGGAGAGAAACTGTATCGCTGCTCTGATTGTGGGAAGAGTTTCAGTCGGGCAGGAACCCTGAAAGCACACCAGCAAATTCACACAGGAGGGAAAACATATTGTTGCTCTGACTGTGGAAAGAGTTTCAGTCATTCAACCAGCCTTGTTTTCCACCAGCGAATTCACACAGGAGAGAAACCATATAGCTGCTCTGACTGTGGAAAGAGTTTCAGTCACTCAGCAAACATGAAAAAACACCAGCGAATTCACACAGGAGATCAACCGTATCGCTGCTCTAACTGTGGGAAGAGTTTCAGTCAGTCAGCCAGCCTTAAAACACACCAGCGAATTCACACAGGAGAGAAACCGTATCACTGCCCCGACTGTGGGAAGAGTTTCAGTTATTCAGGAAACCTGAAAACACACCAGCGAATTCACACAGGAGAGAAACAGTACCACTGCTTTGACTGTGGGAAGAGTTTCGCCTTAAACAAGGCCTTCAAAAAACACCAGCGAATTCACACAGGAGAGAAACCGTGACGCTGCTCTGACTGTGGGAAGAGTTTTAGTCGGTTAGACAACCTTGTTTCACACCAGCGAATTCACTCTGGAGAGGATCCGTAGACGCTGCTCTGACTGTGGGAAGAGTTTCAGTTTTTAAACAAGGCCTTCAGAAACACCAGCAAATTCACAGAGGAGAGAAACCTTAACCTTTAGCGGTCCATTTATTCAGCGCGTCTCAGCAGCGTCGGGTCCAATTATTTTCACGCCGCAGTTTATTTTAAACCGCTGTTTAAAAGTATTTTTTTCACAGTAAAACAGGTTTAAAAGGCTCTGCATATCAACAGGACACTCAGTACTGCATCTCCAGCCCCGCCCCACCCCTTGTTGACTATATTTTTCACATACGTCTTAATAATAGTACATACCGATAAATCATCTCCTGATCACTTGTTTTATTATAATTTATTTTATTACTATAACATCTAAAAAAAGCTCTGCAAATGTCTGTGATATTCTTTGAGCGCTGGATGCAGAAGCAGCTATCTTGTTTGTGTATGTCCGTGTTATCTATGTGGTGTCGGGGCGATCTGTATTCATGAGATATGCCCTTTTGTCCTATCGGTCTCACTCAGCCATTGAATGGTTTTCTCGGCTTTTTCCGGAGAAAAAACGACTAGAGACCTGTATTTTACGTTTAAGGGGAAATTGCGATGTCGGACCAGGTCTGACATAGGACCGCAAAGGGTTAAAGACTGTTCTGTCATGAGGAAAAAAAATGTTAACCTTGCATTATGAATCTCAAACAAAAACACTTTGGAAATGTGAAATGCCAAGTTATCAAAAGTGCCCTGCCATTTAAAGTAGAGATATCAAAAACACAAGACAAGTTTCAAGAAACAACTGAGGCAACCTTGGCCAGCACCAAGCAAACAGGCACAACTATCAAAGAGGTGGGGGCCAAGGTTGTTTATTTCTAACTAACACATTTCTCAGTTTTAATTCAGAATCAATTGTTTCTAACTTGGCTTGTGTTTTCAGACACAGTAAAAGCAGATCAAATGCATGAAAAACACAAGCCAAGTTAGTAGAAACAATTGATTTTTGAATTAAAACTGAGAAATGTGTTAATTGTGAAATTAATTTGTAAAGGAGGGATGAAAAGAAAACCAGAAGCCCAAATATACTGTAATGCAATGTAAGGTCTCTCTGAGAATTATTATCATTATTATTATTATTATTATTATTATTATTATTATTATTATTATTATTTAAAAGAAAAATAATCTTCCAACTGAATGTGCATTTAAAAAAATGTGTGTCGGGTTTACAGTCTACTTCAATTATATTCATCAGTTTTTTTCGTTAATGTTTCCAAAGTGCACAACAAAAACTACAACTGCAAAAGAGAAAAGAGAACCGATTATCAAGTGTAATAAAACTCTAAGATGTTATTTTTGTAATGATTTATCAATGGAAATTACAGAGGCATTGATACAGTACTGTATGAATTACAACCGTTAAAAAAAAAAAGGATGTGAACTCTTTCTTGTTGTGTTAGTTTTGAACAGTGTGATTATGTACATGTTAAGAACATTAGAAAGTTTACAAACGAGAGGAGGTCATTCAGCCCATCTTATTCGTTTGGTTGTTAGTAGCTTATTGATCCCAGAATCTCATGAAGCAGCTTCTTGAAGGATCCCAGGTGTCAGCTTCAACAACATTACTGAGGAGTTGGTTCCAGACCATCACAATTCTGTGTAAAAAGTGCCTCTTATTTTCTGTTCTGAATGCCCTTTATCTAATCTCCATTTGTGACCCCTGGTCCTTATTTCTTTTTCAGGTCAAAGAAGTCCCTGGGTTGACATTGTCTATACCTTTTAGGATTTTGAATGTTTAAATCAGATCGCCACATAGTCTTCTTTGTTCAAGACTGAATTGATTCAATTCTTTTAGCCTGTCTGCATACAACATGCCTTTTAAACCCGGGATAATTCTGGTTGCTCCTGGCTGGCCTCCCTGCCTCTGCTACCCGTCCGCCTCCAGCTCATCCAAAACTCTGCTGCTCGCCTTGTCTTTTCCTTCCTCGTTTCTCCCACGCCACACCGCTGCTCTGTTCTCTGCACTGGCTCCCTATCGCTGCTCGCATCCAATTCAAAACTCTTGTACTCACCTATCGCTGCCTTGACCTTTCTGCTCCCTCCTATCTCCAGACTATAATTTCTCCCACACACCTCCGCCTCCTCCACCACCGGAAAATTATCTGTACCCCACTCCGCCCCCTCTTCCAGAGCCCCCTCCTTCTCCTCCCTTGCCCTCAGTAGTGGAATGACCTACCCACGGATATCAGGACTGCTCAGTCCCTGGCCACCTTCCAGTGCCTCCTCAAGACACACCTGTTCAGACAGCATCTGTAAACCTCACAACTCTCCACTATACTGGACTAGATGACACCCAGTTGTTCCAGTACTTGCATCATCTTGTACTTGCACTGAACTGCTCCATACCTCACCGTATTCTACCACTGCTCTTAACTCTAATTACTTCCTGTATCTTGTGTTTGATTTTACTCATACAGGTATCTGTATTCACGTTTTTTGTAATTGCTCTAATTTGAAACCGTTCTCATCCTCTTATCATACTTAATATGTGCTCTTAATGGACTTTACTCGTAAGAGCAATTATTTTTACTATGTTAACTGCTCTTAGTTGAAATCGCTCTTAAATGTAATTATTTACCGCATTCGTTATTTTGCTCTTAATTGAATTTGATCTTATTTGCTACTGATTCTACTGTACTTTGTAACTGCTCTTATCTGTAATGTGATATTCTGTAATAATAATAAAGTGCTGTATGTACGACAGCTGTTAAATACAAAAAGCATGTGAGCTCTTTCTTGTAGTGTTAGTTTTTTTAGCAGTGTGGTTGTGTGCATGTTCAGAGTTGTCATGTATACCCGCTCCCCCGGGAATGGACGCTCTGTCTGTGTGGAGCAGCTGAGACTCTGCTTAGGAGCACGCGCACAAAATCCATCCGGGAACCCGACCTGCTGAAGACTAAGCCGTGTACAGTGTGTTTTGTTTAAACGATATTGCATACCAGTTTGTAAGGCGTGGACGATAAAAAACAATAATGTATAAATATATAAAGTTGAGTTACGTTATGTTATTAGTTAAAGTGTAGTTGTTTGAGACGCATTGGGTGTTGCAGACTCTTTGTTGAATGAACAGGCATGACGCCATCAACAAGACCGAGTCAATGTGAAATATAACAATTAAACTAAAAGGCGCCGGGAAATCAATACACAATCAGGTAACGATGATTTTATGTTTAATATTATTGATTAGCTACTGGAGGCCGAGTTATTTTATGAGGTGCTGGCAAACTACCGATATACTATAGGGTGTACACTGATAAACGAGAGACGCGTAAATTAACTGTAATTATTTCTAATATTTTATTTTTATATATATATATATATATATATATATATATATATATATATATATATATATATATATATATCAATTCAAACACTGTCTCGTTTTCAATCACTCGACAACACCCACAGTACAGAAATGTTCATTAATGATCAACAAAATGAGAATACGCTAAAAAAGTAAAAAAGATGTAAAGCTGGTACATTCGTATCTCAGAGAAACTGGAGAGGAACGGGAAATTAAAACAAGGTAAAGGCAATCATCCAAATAAAGCTGCAGCTCTAACGGATAACGACACAGAACGTCTGTACAGCATTGAAATTGGGAGACTCAAATGCTTGCAAGTCCTTCTCCCGCATTATGAAAATAAATAATTTTCTGCCTAAGGTCTTCAGATAGCGCTTTACTTGTTCCCATATTGACTTATTGGTAATGACAGCAATCATCCTATGCCTAACGGTTTTATACTCTCTTAAGATTGTTCCCTTACGATCCAGTATTTATAGACTTTTCTAGGATTAGGTTCTGCATTATCATATTGAAATTTCTAGCACCTTGTAGACAATGCTGTCATAGCATCAAAGGGTATGAATCTATTTCTTGTAACTTTATTTTTCATTTTGTAGCAGAAGCTAAACTTCTGCTACAAAATACTTAATAATAATAATAATAATAATAATAATAATAATAACAAAAGATTTTTCCTAAAATGCTGTTTGAGAAATGTCTAGAAATTATACATTTCCATTGGGGTCTCTCTCTGTGTAATATTATATATATATATATATATATATATATATATATATATATATATACACACACACACACACACACACACTACATTTACTAAGAAAGCAGGGAAGCACCCATTCAAATCTGGTACGTTATGCTGTTAAGTTTTTGGTATACATACCACGTTCTGATGATGTATCACTTTCTAACGCTACACTGGCTCTGTGGTCCAGATCACGGCTTCTATCAAAGTGAAAAACAATGTCCACAAACCTGAACACTGAGACGGAGATAGCCACCAGACACAATATGAATCAATACATAAACACATACATATTTATTACTTGTCAAGACTCGCCTGCATCAGCATATGAAATGAAACAAGTAAAAGAAAAACAATAGGCAGGTGTATGTTAATAAACTATAATAATAAAGTAACAGACAAACTAACATTAATAAACTGTCAAACTAACTTAACACAGCACCCCAACACACATGCAGCAGCAATTTAGAAGTCATGCATATTATTTAACAGAATGGTGAAGCACCTCACCAGGACGGGAAACACCAAATTGCTCGGTGACTTATTCAGGTTTTTTTCAAGAGCTAGATCAACAACTTTCTGCAGCAAGAGAATCAACGGGGGGCTTTCGAGTGGCGCATCCAGTAAAGGCGCTCTGTGTGGAGTGCAGGATGTGCTCTATAGTCTGGACGTCGCGAGTTCGAGTCCAGGCTATTCCTTTGCTGACCGAGGACGGGAGCTTCCAGGGGGCAGTGCTCAACTGGCCGAGCGTCGCCCGGGGAGGTCGGGTTAGGTCAGGGTGTCCTCGGCTCATCGTGCACCAGCGACCCCTGTGGTCTGGCCTGTAAGCTACCCAGAGCTGTGTTGTCCTCCGACGCTGTAGCTCTGGGTGGCTGCATGGTGAATCTGCAGTGTGAAACAAAGCGGTCGGCAGACGGCACACGCTTCAGAGGACAGCGTGTGTTCGTCATAGCCCTCCTGAGTCAGCGCAGGGGTGGTAGCGGTGAGCTGAGCCTAAAAATAATTGGCCATTCCAAATTGGGGAGAAAATAGAAAAAATAACTGGCAACGCCTAAATTTTATGAAAAAAAAGAGAATCAACGGTGCATTGCTGTTTGTTTACATACCAGTTTGTAGTGATGAGGTTCACTCGTGGAAATCAGAATACAGAACAATACAATGATATGACAGTGGTTCTGGAAAGATTTAATAAACCAATCAGTGTGCCTCACAACACTCTTAACGAAGTCGCTTTTGAAAAGACTGAATACGCCATTTGAATTTAAGTTTGATGATGATGAGTAGCAGGTTACCAAACAGCAGTGTATCCGTTGTGAACTAATCGCTATCGGTGACAACAAGGTGTTCTTTTAAGTGAAGATCCTGTTCCTTTAGCCAGAGCATTTCCAATGGAGAAAATCTGCTTCATCACAAGAGCGTTCCCTTAGGAGGTGTTCCTTTATGCAGAGACTGCTGTATGTATGCATTTTATGTGTAAACGAAACTTGCAAATGTGAAACAAATATTACAACAGGTTGCACAAATGAATAATATAGGAAGTGGATGAATTGTGTAAACCTTCTCACCAGATAAACTCCTCCTGGTATTATAAACTTATTATAAGAAATTCTGTCCCTTCAATAGTAAAGCCACCCCTGCTGTTAAGGCCAGATTGCGTTTGTCCCTTGAATGGCCTTCATAACACTGTATTTAAATAAATGCTTTTCTTTTCCAGCAGCTACTAAACAGAATCCCGTGTGCTGCCATGGACAGTGTGGAGATGGAATCTGTCAAGATTAAAGAGGAGTTCCTGAAGTAGAGTTTGACCACATGGAACCAGGGAAGGAAGAATCAAGGACTTCAAACCAAACATCACTGAGCTGGAGCCTGTACGCCTGGAGTGTAGCGTGGTGCTGGAGAGAATCTGCGTGAGAGAGCAAGGCGCTGGAGAGGAAGGCTCTCCCAACAGCATGCAAGGAGGTGGAAAGGAAGACGGGCGATCACATTCAGAATGCAGTCTAGCAGGTGAGTGACTCCCAGTAGCTGTGACATTGTCATTCTAGATTGCGTGATATCCACAGTGTGGTTGAGAGGGAGGAGGAGCATGTAGGTTACATTACTAGCTATTTGTTTTTCCTGTACCACCAACCAGTTCAAGATAGGACTCTCTACTAGTGAACTTCAGATACAGATATAATGTAGTCATTGCTCTGGGAGGGGGGATTATACCAAGGGGGAGAAACACTAAAGTACTGTATATATCATTATAAATGTTCAGTGGAAAAATATATGGATATTATTGTAAATGTGTAATGTAATGTTATTGAAAAATATATAATTGTAGTGTGTGTTAGAGGAAATAGACCTGAAACATTACAGGAGAACTCTGAAGTCAGATTTTCATCCCAGGGCTCGGTTTCACCAGCATCAGTCTTTACAGACTCTGCTTTTACACAAAGTGAAGGCTTTAAGTTTAACTTTGCATTTTTAAGCTGTTGTAACCCAATGCAAGCCCACAGCTGAAATTCACATGCTTGAGTCCACTCCACCACCTAGCCACATGCCCCAAGCCTACAAGCAGTCCCTCTTACTTTCTTTCCTGTTCATATTTTCCAGTTTTCAGTCCAGCAGCTAAAGCGAGGGCGGGCGCTGGAGAATATCCTGACTGTGGGAAAGGTTTCACCCAGTTAGGGCATTTTAAAGTGGACCAGCGAACTGACACAGGAGAGAGACCATATTGCTGCTCTGACTGTGGGAAGAGTTTCAGTCAGTCAAGAGACCTGAAAACACACCAGCGAATTCACACAGGAGAGAAACCTTATCTCTGCTCTGACTGTGGAAAGAGTTTCAGTCAGTTAGGCAACCTTGTTTCACACCAGCTAATTCACACAGGAGAGAAACCGTATTGCTGCTCTGACTGTGGGAAGAGTTTCCGTCATTCAAGCAACCTGAAAAAACACCAGCAAATTCACACAGGAGAGAAACCCGTTTGCTGCTCTGACTGTGGGAAGAGTTTCAATCACTTGGCATACCTGAGAAAACACCAGCAAATTCACACAGGAGAGAAAACATTTCACTGCTGTTACTGTGAGAAGAGTTTCCGTGTTAAACGAGTCCTTCAAAAACACCAGCGAATTCACACAGGAGAGAAACCGTATTGCTGCTCTGACTGTGGGAAGAGATTCAGTCAGTCCGGAAACCTGAAAAGACATCAGCAAATTCACAGATGAGAGAAACCTTAGACTGTGTTCAATGGGACTTTTCATTCATGAGGAAAAAACATTAACCTTGCATTATGAATCCCTGTGTGATTACTGTTTTGTGTATCACTCTTAAGAGCATGTATTTTAAATGGTAAAAATGAACTTCAACTCTCTTGCACTGTGATTGTGTCAGAAAGTGGGCGGAGACGCGGACACGTCACAAGAGGCTTCTCTGCTGTCAGTTTAACTCAGGCTGTCAATGCAGTCAGTGCCTGGGAGCGGGAATATGCAGAAAGGAAACTATTCTGCACCTCATCTGATGGACAAGTCAGGAGAAATTGATAACTCAGTGTGGGGAATGAGTTTCAGGGCTTAGCATTTAAACTGCATAGACTTGAAAATAAATACATTGATGGGAACGAGTATCCCGACCCTGGTATGTAGCATCCCAGAGACAAGACTGCACCGTCCTTACTGGAAAACCGCCTGGAGGGTTTGACTTGTAAATTCATCACGATTCTAAAACTAATGAGAAATGATAGTGTCCCATGGCTGTATTATGACATGAATGGCTGAATATTGCGTGGCGTGTAGCTTTGCAATGTGCATTGTCCATTCTTGTATTTGTGCTGCTCTTGTAAACTGCCCTGAGTAATAGCAGTGTAGCAAGAATGTGTACGGATCTTAGGTACAGAAAGTCAAATTGTGTAATCTGAGTTCTAATGAGACCTGACTGTTCAATTAAACCTTGTGTGTGCTGATTGAATGATTTGATTAATATACAACAGGATACTAAACCATGCTAAAGAAAGAACAGAATACTGCACCGCTCTGTATCACCAGGATGTGTAAGCAATGTGCATTTCAATACCTTCCTGCATTGCTTGCTGTTCTCCAAGTTTAATAAAGTATTAGTATTAAACTCTTGCATTGAGTGTATCGTTCTGCATGAACCCATTCCAGAAACTCGCAGTAGTGAGCCACATAAGAGGGAAAATAACGTCCTTCCGTATCTCTTGTATTTGATTTTACTCATACAGGTATCCGTATTCATGTGTGTTTTTTCGTGTAATTACTCTGTTTTGAAATCATTCTCATGCATTTATCACACTCATTATGTGCTCTTAATGGACTTTACTCGTATAAGCAAATATTTTTACTATAAAAGTTAACTGTTCTTAGTCAAACTCGTTCTTAAATGTAATTATTTACTGTATTCGTTACACCACCCACTCGAGATATCGCGGGTGTCAGGGTCCAATACAAATCCGCTGTATATCGAGAGACCCACAGAAAAACAAACAGGCTGATAGATTACTGTACCACCGCTCCCTCGTTTTACCGGGGCGTCAGGGTCCAGTGTAAATCCTCTACGCAACCTGCTTTTTCTTTTCATATCAAAAGCAACTCACTGTTTTAATTCATACTACGGAGGGTAATTGCTTCTCATCAACTTCAGTCTCCAATTAATTTCACGAGTCTTCGTCTACTTTTTCAAACGCACAAACCCGCTGCACTGAAAGGATCCGTTCAAAGAGGCTTGTTGCTAGGGAGCTGACGTCACTGCCTTGTGACGTTTGCTAGTGCATTGCTGCCGCGTGCAAGGGCGCTGGAAGTCGGGGTGCGGCAGCATGGATTCCATCATATACAGGGGTTCAGTTTTGTTCAATGGCTTTCAGCACTCCAACTATAGAAATTGTTCCAGTGCCACTGTCCACGCGTGACAGTTAAAATAAAAACCGCTTCAGCAAATAGATATTTAATTTGCTTTGTGTTATTGTGCAATACGTGTGTATATGAGAACTTTTTAAAGCATTGGAACGATTAGGAAACAATTAAAATATGTATATAAACAGCTTTGATTTATCAGTCATCTATTTAATTTTTAATGCTGCGCTGGGATTAGGTAAAAGCAGCCCCCTTACAATATCCTTAATCATGTAATGCCCGTTTGCCAACTATTTTTAAAATCAGCGTCCTAATTGAAAGTTGCTCTTAAGCAGTACACTGTATGTGTGTAGCAGCACAAGACACATGTGCCAGGCACGGAATCTACTTATATAAAGTAGCTCCCCTCATTACTTTTCTGGGGGCATTATAATGTTAAAATAATAATTGTTTCAGAAACTAGGGTAAGTAGTTTTCTTTAACTCGTTTCACAACCTATTAAGTTTAGTGCTGTATTTCAATTCGTTACAGAGTTTCAAACTAGCGTTCTCAGGCAATCCAACCGATACGTTGTTTCAAATCTGCCGATAACGTCTTTCAACCGCGGAAAGAAATCAAGTACCGGTACATTGTTTCAAGTTTACCCTGCAGTTAACTGCAATACAGATTCACATAGTATACACACACGCACACGCACGCACGCACGCACGCACGCACGCACACAAAGCCAAGGTAGGACTAGAAGCTGAAAGGAATGTCCTTTCGGTGCAGCAGTACTGCCAGTGAGAAGCCTGGCTATAGATGTAGTATTTATTTTTTGCGTGCGAGTTCAGAGTGGTTGCAAAGCATTTCCTCTGCTTCGGAACAGTTCATAATTCTGGCAGACCGTTCTATTTTCCCTTGTGAAACATGAACACTCCAACACCATAGCTCAATTAAACGAGGATCTGTATTTGCATTATAAACAGAGACAGTCCGATTATCGAACGTGCAAACTATAACCGACAAATAAAAGACAAAAGCAAAACATGAAAACAAAAGAAAATGCATGGATAAATGAAAGCTAATTTAAATAAGCAGAATGTTACGCTTAGTTATAATCAGCAACAATGTAGCAAACTAAAGCAACGACAAAGCAAAGTGTTACTTTGAAATGTCTTTAATAAAAACGTGTATTTTGGTTTTTATGTGACTGCTGTTGTTGATATTGCTGTCGTGGATTCCTCACAAAAGGTACATTGCTAAGTCATTTATTACATTATCAGTTAGAAGTGTACTACATTATCAGGCAGCTCAGAGTTATTATTATTATTTATTTCTTAGCAGACGCCCTTATCCAGGGCGACTTATAATTGTTACAAGATATCACATTATTTTTTACATACAATTACCCATTTATACAGTTGGGTTTTTACTGGAGCAATCTAGGTAAAGTACCTTGCTCAAGGGTACAGCAGCAGTGTCCCCCACCTGGGATTGAACCAACGACCCTCCGGTCAAGAGTCCAGAGCCCTAACCACTACGCCACACTGCTGCTATTACATTATTAGTGAAAAAGTATTACATTGTCGGGCAGAAATTTCTATGACATTATCAGTTGAGTTATTACATGCTTGAGGATTATTACATCAGTGGGAGAGTATTACATCACTGGTTGTGATAGTCATAGTTCAGATTAATTCTTCATAATCAGCTGCATGTAGATCTACAGCAAACCCTGCCGCGAGGATGCTGAATCTCGAACTGGTCAGCCGCTTGCAGTTGTTTAAAATGTATTTTGTTTATCGCTGAAGCAACTGACCGGATTCGAGATTCAATATTCTGACTGCAGGGGTTGTGGTTAATCCATTGAGAAAAAGCACACCGAGCACTCACAACCCTACAACACGTTCATAAATAAAAAAACACCGTCATTAAGATTCAGGTTAGAATAATAATAATAAAAAAAACATGCATAGATAAAAACAAAGCAAACAAAGACAAGCATTTTAAAAAACAATATATTTTTCAATTTAAAAACACGATTAAAAAATGTGAAGTGACACACGGGCTCGATCGTTGAGAGAATTATCATTTGCAGCACAGGATGGGAAAGTCTTCATTTTCCAAGTGTCACGTGATAGGGGTGCGGCGCCTACAGTAATGACGTATGACAGACTCTTGGGCGCATGCCCACAAAATCCATCCGGGAACGCTGGCCTTTAAAAAAAACAAAACTTCGTTTTTCAAACAGCAGGAGATAAAGACTGAGTCGCGCATTGCGTTTTTTTTTTTTAAACGATATCGCATAAAAGGTTGTAAGGCGTGTACGATAAAAATAAGGTAAGTGCCATTATTATGATGTTATGAATTAAAGGTTAGTTGTTTTTGACTCGTGTGTGTGGCAGACTCTTTGTTTGCTAAATCAGTGAACTCGGCGTGGCGGCATCGACAAGACCGATTCCATTTAAAATGTACAAACTAAAAGACACCGAGGAAATCAATTATATTTAATATTATTGTCACATGCTGGAGACCGATTATATTTTGCGGTGCTGGCAAACTACTGAGACAGGGCCTCCTAGGTAGGGCCCTGCCAAATTCACGGTGCGTTTTTGTAAATTTCACGGTCATATAAACATTTTTCACGGTTTCAGCTGTTTAATTCTTAAGTTTCACGGCGATATAACAAAGTATTAAGATGTAGTTAAAAACGGCAAAATATAAACAAAGCCCTGAAGTTAACAAAAGCATGTGACTAACACAGTAGAAACGCTGAAAGGAAACTGCAAAATCCAGAGGATCTCTGTCTGCGTTT
This sequence comes from Huso huso, assembly GCA_036884735.1. NCBI lineage: Eukaryota > Metazoa > Chordata > Actinopteri > Acipenseriformes > Acipenseridae > Huso > Huso huso. Next base: position 1,303,708 of record CM072699.1, on the reverse strand, counting down.
GATATTTAATAAGAATAAAACACTGTTGTGGGTTTAAACGTAATTGTATGCAGTAGTAACTCAAACTGTTTTGAAATGCTGTTTTTCTTCATCCCTTGTCTCTGCGGTGTAAATACCTGTCTGTATTTAGACACGGCTCTCTCTGCATCCACAGATCTTGTTGGAATTGACAGACAGCGCCGAGCTAGGGACGAGTCTGTAGCTGGACAATATATCCAGAGGCTACAAAATATAAACGTGAAGTAGCTGAAACTACTGACATTTCATTACTTTGTTTATTTTTTTGTCCTGCGGTGCTTTTAATGTATTTTCTGCTGCTACTACTACTTGGTATATATTTGGCTAACACGTTATTTTACATGGTCCGCTGCAGCGCTGTGTGATTTATTTTGGACACTCATTTTAAAATGCGCTTATTTGCCTCGACTGACGGTACTACCAGTTGAGATCGCTGATCTATACACACTGGATAGCGCATGACGCTGTCAGGCTATGGCAGGTGTTGAAGTCACTTTGACATACAATTACCCATTTATACAGATGGGTTTTTACTGGAGCAATCTAGGTAAAGTACCTTGCTCAAGGGTACAGCAGCAGTGTCCCCCACCTGGGATTGAACCCACGACCCTCCGGTCAAGAGTCCAGAGCCTTAACCACTACTCCACACCGCTGCCCCATTAATATCTACATCTACATCCCCTTGAACTTTTTTCACATTTTGTTGTGTCAGTGCCTCAGAGTTTCATGCATTTAAATGAGGATTTTTTTCCACTTATCTACACACCATACTCCACACTGTTAAGGGGAACCTTTTTGTTCCTTAGCCACTCCAGTGTAGATTTGGCTGTGTGCTTTGGGTCGTTGTCATGCTGAAAGGTGAACTTCCGTCCCAGTTTCAGCTTTCTTGCAGAGGGCAGCAGGTTTTCCTCAAGGACTTCTCTGCTCCATTAATTTTCCCTTCTATCCTGACAAGTGCCCCAGTCCCTGCCGATGAGAAACATCCCCATAACATGATGCTGCCACCACCATGCTTCACAGTAGGGATGGTGTTCTTTGGGTGATGTGCTGTGTTGGGTTTGTGTCAATCATAATGCTTTGCATTTAGGACAAAAAGTTCCATTTTAGTCATTTTCATTAAAATGCATGAAACTCTGAGGCACTGACACAACAAAATGTGAAAAAAGTTCAAGGGGGTGTAGACTTTCTATAGGTACTGTAATATATATATAAATTATTTGTAGTCAAAGTATACATACCCAATGGAAAGTGTTGCAAAAAACATTTGCTGAAATAAATAATTGTGGACATGTATTTCTTGCAACTTTTTTTTTCTCCCTCATCTACAAAAGCAAAACTTTTGCTACAAAGTCTTGGACATTTTGCACATTTCTTTGGGGGGTGGTGGGGATTGCACAAAATAAATCCACAATAACCACAATATCTAATGGATAAATAGTGTAAACCTTTTCACCGGATAAACTCCTCCTGGTACTACTTATAAGAAATTCTGTCCCTTCAATAGTAGAGCCACACCTGCTATTGAGGCCAGATTGCGTTTGTCCCTTGAATGCCCTTCATAACACTGTATTTAAATAAATAAATGCTTTTCTTTTCCAGCAGCTACTAAACAGAATCCCGTGTGCTGCCATGGACAGTGTGAAGATGGAATCTGTCGAGATTAAAGAGGACATCCCTGAAGTAGAGTTTGACCACATGGAACCAGGGAAGGAAGAATCCGAGGACTTCAAACCAAACATCCTTGAGCTGGAGCCTGTACGCCTGCGGGAGTGTAGCGTGGTGCTGGTGAGAATCTGCGTGAGAGAGCAAGGCGCTGGAGAGGAAGGCTCTCCCAACAGCATGCAAGGAGGTGGAAAGGAAGACGGCGCTCCCATTCAGAATGCAGTCTAGCAGGTGAGTGACTCCCAGTAGCTGTGACATTGTCATTCAAGATTGCGTGATATCCACAGTGTGTTTGAGAGGGAGGGAGGGAGCATGTAGGTTACATTACTATTTGTTTTTCATGTACCACTCCAACCAGTTCAAGATGGGACTCGCTACTGGTGAACTTCAGATAAAGATGTAATGTTGCCATTGCTCTGAGATGTTCAGTGTAAAAATATAATATGGATATTATTGTAAATGTGTAATGCTATTGAAAGATATAATTGCAGCGTGTGTTAGAGGAAATAGACCTGAAACATTAAAGGAGAACTTTGAAGGCAAATTTTGATCCCAGGGCTTGGTTTCTCTGTGCTTGTCTTTAATCTGGTGTACCCCAGTGCAAGACCCCACAGCTGAAATTCACATGCTTTAATCCACTCCACCACCCAGCCACATGCCCTAAGCCTACAAGCAGTCCCTCTTACTTTCTTTCCTGTTCATATTTTCCAGGTTCCAGTCCAGCAGCTAAAGCGAGGGCGGGCGGTGGAGAATATCCTCACTGTGGGAAAGGGTTCACCCAGCTAGAGCATTTTAAAATGCACCAGCGAACTGACACAGGAGAGAGACTATATTGCTGCTCTGACTGTGGGAAGAGTTTCAGTCTGTCAGGAAACCTGAAAAGACACCAGCAAATTCACACAGGAGAGAAACCGTATCACTGCTCTGACTGTGGGATGAGTTTCATTCACTCAGGAAACCTGAAAACACACCAGCGTACTCACACAGGAGAGAAAAGTTATCTCTGCTCTTACTGTGGGAAGAGTTTCAGGCAGCCAGGAACCCTGAAAGGACACCAGCGAACTCACACAGGAGAGAAACCATATCGCTGCTCTGAATGTGGAAAGTGTTTCAGTCAGTCAAGCAACCTTGTTTCACACCAGAGAATTCACACAGGAGAGAAAACCGATCACTGCTCTGACTGTGGGAAGAGTTTCAGTCATCCGAACCACCTTGTAGCACATCTGAATTCACACAGGAGAGAAACCGTTTCGGCTGCTCTTACTGTGGGAAGAGATTCAATCACTCAAACAATCTGAAAAAACACCAGCGAATTCACACAGGAGAGAAACCATTTCGCTGCTCTTACTGTGGGAAGAGATTCTGTGTTAAACGAGGCCTTCAAATACACCAGCTAATTCATACAGGAGAGAACCGTATTCCTGCTCTGACTGTGGGAAAAGTTTCAGTCAGGCTGGAAACCTGAAAAGACACCAGCAAATTCACAGAGCAGAGAAACCTTAAAGACTATGTTCAATGGGACCTTTCACTCATGAGGAAAAAAACGTTAGCCTTGCATTATGAATCCCTGTGTAATTGGTGTTTTGTGTATCATTCTTAAGAGCATGTATTTTAAATGGTAAAAATGCGCTTCAGCTCTCTTGCACTGTGATTGTCAGAAAGTGGGCGGAGACGCGGACACGTCACAAGAGGCTTCTCTGCTGTCAGTTTAACTCAGGCTGTCAATGCAGTCAGTGCCTGGGAGCGGGAATATGCAGAAAGGAAACTATTCTGCACCTCATCTGATGGACGAGTGAGGAGAAATTGATAACTCAGTGTGGGGAATGAGTTTCAGGGTTTAGCATTTAAACTGCATAGACTTGAAAATAAATACATTGATGGGAACGAGTATCCCGACCCCGGTATGTAGCATCCCAGAGACAAGACTGCACCGTCCTTACTGGACAACCGCCTGGAGGGTTTGTCTTGTACATTCATCACGATTCTAAAACTAATGAAAAATGATCCCAAAGCTATATTATGACATGACTTGCGTGATGTGTAGCTTTGCAATGTGCATTGTCCATGCTTGTATTTGTGCTGCTCTTGTAAACTGCCCTGAGTAATAGCAGTGTAGCAAGCATGTGTACGGATCTTAGGTACAGAAAGTCAAATTGTGTAACCTGAGTTCTAATGAGACTTGACTGTACAATTAAACCTGGTGTGTGCTGATTAACAATTTATACAACAAAATAGTAAACAATGCGAAAAACACCTTTGTCTAAATTGTATTCAAATGAGCAAAATGTGTGTTTTTTTTTTTTTTAAGCCCATTGTATCAAATTGAGTTCTCATGCTCTGCCTCTTTGGGTGAGCCTTCATCATGGTGACATGTAGCACTCGGACAGACTCTGCAGGCAGAGGATATAGAGGAGGGGCTTGCAAAGTGCCTTTTGGGTAGAGAAAAAAATATATATATATATATATATATATATGTCACAACTAGTATTTATAGATCTTTTTTTTCTTTCATGGTTTGTGTGTCTGATGTACAGAATTCCTGTTGTTTTCCAAGATACTGGTTAATGTTCTCTCTAGTTCCAGTTAGCACACAGCTCCTGGGTATTGCAACACTTGAGCAAGTTAAGAGCGAGGATGCAGTGCTTTTAATCCTGCAGTAAACCCAGGGGAAGAAGATGGAAACCAGTATTTCTCTCTCTACATATAATTGGTGTAAAATAAAACATTTTAATTTTAAAGTACAGAAATATTTATTAACTACCCACTTGCTGAGCTGCTGCGTAAGCACATGGGGGTTTTTTTAATATCATTTTTTGTTTTGTTTTTGTTACTGGTATAAAGTGAAAAAAAAATAACATTAAATTCTTCAGTTTCCAAAGAGTGAATTTACAAGCACAGTGGGTTCCACATTCAACTCAAATGGTGTCTAACAGAGGACTAGGAAAGAAGAGGCTCCCTCCCTCAAAGAGAAAGAAAGAGCGCCCCCTCCAGTCTATAGCACATGTAAAGCAAGGAGACGGATTCCATGCGCGCACAGCTGCTTCACTGCGGAATGCAACCTTGTCATGTGACAGAGTCAGGTGACAGTCATTTAAGCACGTGTCGTCCTTTCAAAGAACAAAAAATCAACAAATGCTAGAATTTAAAAACATGCACTAGTTGACAATGCGGTGAAGATAAAAAAAAGTAAGTTGAATTTTGTATTTCAGTTTAGTTTTTTTGCGGCGCTCGGGTGTGCCAGACCCAGAGTTTGTTTGTAAAATGAACACGACATGGCATCAACAAGACCGATTCAATTTCCTTTGAACTCAGACCTGTGTGACAAACAGCCTCTGCCTGCTGCTGTATTACTGTGAGCCGCGGTGTTTTCAGCTCGGTCAATGCTTTCTGTACCAGCACAGGTATGTGATGCTATCGCTATAGCTGTACTTACAGTTACACCATAGGCTTTTCAGCACGATAGATTTTTTTATATAATTGGTGTTTCTGTATGGTATAGGCATTTTGTACTAGCACAGGCATGGGCCGTTTTTAGGAGTTTTCATTGGGAGGGGGGGCAGGCAGCTGGGGTGGCAACGAGTTAGTTAGGGGCTTTACCGCAGACATTTCTGCGTTGAATTTGACCAATATTACTAAATGAATAAAACATTCACATTTTCTTAACATATATACAGTATTTACACATTTTACACAGTATTGGTATACTTAGGCCTTCACATGCTTTGCATCATGGCAATGGGTGCTTCTGTTTCTATGGCTTCTTGCAAAAATATCAATTTACCCCAGTGCACCAAAGGACTTTGCCAGTACAACTGTAAAATAAAAGACTGAAAATGCAGTATGTCATAAAAAACGTTGTAAGAAATAGGAAACTGATAAACAATATTAGTGAGGGCTGCAGGGACCCAGAAGAAATCAGAACCAGCCTCGGAGTGTGCAGATGTAACAGCGAGGTTTGTTGTACAGAATTCTGGAGAGAAGTAAAGCAGGCGGTCCTGACCCAGAATCACAAGTTACAACTTTATATACCAGAGCACAGACAAGAGAATGATCAGAGGAGTAAACCTGTTTGATGTACATGCAGCAGAACATGTACTCGTTTCTCAAAGGAACCAGAAATGACAAACGGTAGTGTGGGAAGCTGTGGCCGTTGTCTTTGTTACTGTTACTGCTCTGGGGGAAGATCGTTGTCTCTTTTATTGAGGCACCTAACTGTTACAAACAGTTGGGGGAAGGTTGTTGTCTCTGTTACAACTAGCCAAACGCTGACTCACCTATTTCCACTGTACATAATGCACACATTATTGAGCCTAATACCACTGTATATTAGAATACATTATAATTCATTTGACCCCTACAATGTCAAATACATGTTTATTGGTATAGCTCAGAATAGAATAATTTGAATGAACAGAGTCGTGTCACTCTGGGTTGCAGTGAGATTGAGAGAACTGCGCCTCGGACAATGCATTCACTTTAGTTTTGTAGATTCCAAAACATACCTTTGCATTGTCATTTGTGACCCCTCCTCCCTATATTCTGTGTACGTGGCAAGTTTCCAAGCCTCACAAAGACGTTACTTCACCAACACCACACAGGCAGGCAAGGTGCCTCACATTCCTTTGAATCTGTTATCTCTGAGATTCTCCCATCCCCCATGCAACAGGCATAGCAGATAAGAGGCCCCTTCTCTCTTTACATTCCTGAGCTCAAGTACCACTGTAAAGGTGTGTTCACACCGGACGTGACGCGCAGGCCGCCTCCTTGCACGTCGCTCTGCAGTCGCTGTAGATCACTGTTCACACCGAATGCAGCAGGGGAAAGTCAGTGAGCGGTCTATTATGTCACAGGTGTGTTTACACTAGCCAGCTGGAAGGGAAAAGAAGACACACAGCTAGTAAAATAAATAAAGTAATGAGGAGATAAACATTTTTATATATATATATATATATATATATATATATATATATATATATATATATATATTTATAAACCCTAATTTTAACCCCCCCCACAATTACCCACAATATCAGACAATTGTGTTGTTTAAAATAAAATAAAATCATATTGCTTTAAAAATTGAGATATTTTCTTTCTTTGTGAGTTTTGTCTGGTTTGTTGGGTAAAGGCATCATTATACACTGATATTATTGAGCATTAAAAATACACATGATTAAAAAATACAACTACTGCCATCCCATCATATCAAACTTTTTTTTTTTTGGGGGACTGTAAACGTGGCAACAATCAGTGGTACTGTGCATCTGACAACACAATACCTGGAACGATGAACAGCAAACAAAAAAAGAGAATTGCGATCGCCCTGCTCTACCGGAGAAAGAAAGAAAATGTAAGATCGCTGTGGGTCCATGACAACAATAATCATAAGAAAGAAAACTAATAATTGCAGGGAACTGATATGTAGAAGTACAGGTAAGTATGTAGATGTACAGGTAAGTAGGAAAGTAAAGTGAACAAAACCGTATCGCTGCTCTCGCTGTAGGAAGAGTTTCAGTAGGTCAGGAGACATGAAAACACACCAGCAAATTCACACAGGAGAGAAACAATATCGCTGCTCTGACTGTGGGAAGAGTTTCAGTCTTTCAAAAATCCTGAAAGAACACCAGCGAATTCACATATAAATTCACACCTTCAATGGGACTTTTAACTCCTGAGGAAAAAAACGTTAAACTTGTAATTAGTGTTTTGTGTATCACTCTTAAGAGCATGCATTTTAAATGGTCAAAATGTGCTTCAGCTCTCTTGCACTGTGATTGTGTCAGAAAGTGGGCGGAGACGCGGACACGTCACAAGAGGCTTCTCTGCTGTCAGTTTAACTCAGGCTGTCAATGCAGTCAGTGCCTGGGAGCGGGAATATGCAGAAAGGAAACTATTCTGCACCTCATCTGATGGACGAGTCAGGAGAAATTGATAACTCAGTGTGGGGAAATGAGTTTCAAGGTTTAGCATTTAAACTGCATAGACTTGAAAATAAATACATTGATGGGAACGAGTATCCCGACCCGTATGTATGTAGCATCCCAGAAACAAGACTGCACCGTCCTTACTGGACAACCGCCTGGAGGGTTTGTCTTGTAAATTCATCACGATTCTAAAACTAATGAGAAATGATAGTGTCCCATGGCTGTATTATGACATAAATGAGCGCCATCATCTGAAAATATCTCCAGTGGAAGCTGTCTAATTTCATAATTCACCTTTCCTCTAACCCAAATCACTTATGTGGCCCCTGCCATTTAGCACATCATTTGATTCTGAGGAGGGTAGCAGCAGCATTACTTTGTCTCCAGGTCGAAAGGTTTGAATTTGTGCATTTGGTATTGTAATGCTGCTGTTGCCAGTGCTGAGCCGATTTGAGGTTGTCCTGGGCCAAACGACCGACCAAATCCAGGCGATCACGGAGTAGGAGCACATGCTGCACTACATTTTTGGACAAGCCTTTGTGCTGCTCCCACCCCAAAGTGGGGGGACCAATAATTGTGTTACAGGCTGTCCTGTGCCCATGGCTAGATTTACCCAATACAGTAATTGCCCCTTGATACTGAAGTGTGGAAATACTAGCGCCACAAGCCATCAACATCCTTACCTTCAATAGACGGACCTGCCCACAAGCGTGCACTAGTGACGGGTCATTATGTTGGCCCCACACTATGTCCACGCTTGAGTACCACATGTCGTATATTGAGAGGGACCGGATTAGCATCTGCCCTGGATGGCCCAGTAACCTCACCTCTCGGTCACACTCATGTTCCAACTCCCTTTGACTGGTGTTTGTTACCATTCAAGCATTCTCCCACCAAACACCAGCCATGTCTCATTAATGCTCCCTCCCATTTTCTTATCCGTCTCTCTTTGTTCGTTTTTCTAGGACGAAAAAGGGGGGAAACATTTCAGTTTGGAAGGGAAAAACATCACCAATTATTTCCCTTTCTTTTTTTCTGCCACGTTGCGGTCGGGACTGCCATTGATTTCAACATAGTTATAGTTATAGTTTGGCCAGTCTCAGCCCAGAATAACTGGGTGTGGTAGCCTTTCCGCCACCCCCACTACCAGGTGACATTTTATCGGTCCGACCGATAAATATGCTTTTAGTGTGGGGTATGCCGCCGTGTCTCCATGGATACAGGAGATGGCCACCTGACCTTGTGGCCGCCACAACACACTGCCCAAGAGAGCTGTTCTAATTAAGGTTTGCTCACATCCTGTGTCCACTAATGCGTGGGTTTTCACATTCCCTAAAACCACATCAATCATACAAGGCCCCTCACGACCATTTTCCCCGCGCTTACCTATCTCATGTGCCCAACTACACGCGCCACGCCACTCCATGGCAGCGTGGCATGACCTGGCCAGATGTCCCTGTTGGTTACACCTACAACGTGTTGGGGGAACAGAGGAACATTGGTTAGATATCTCCCATTGCTGGTATGGCAATGGGGCAGGGGCAGCACCTCTACCCCAGCTGGGGGTCAACCTTGGTCTCCATGAAGGGGAGGCAAGGTGGCCCATTGAGGTCGGCAGTCTCAGAGGTCTGGATCCCAGTGCCAGTGCTGGTGGGAAAGATAGAGGAGGAGGTGCTCGGCTGCTCCGGTGAACGGGAGCCGGAAGTATCCCTGTCTGGGCGGAGACCAGGGAGTCTTCAGTCCTTGGCCAGTTTGACGGCTTTATCCAGGGTGTCGTGGTTGTGGCGCCGTATCCAGGCTTGGGTTTCGGCGCCGACCACATGGCAAAACTGCTCCACTACCACTGCCTCCCCATTTGCAGATTGGTTTTTTGGCGGGGTCAGCCAGTGCACCATGTGGTCACACAACCTTTCCACAACCACCTGGGGCGTGTATCCGGGGATCTTCAGTACTCCCTGAACCGTACCCAGTGAGTCTCCACGGTGATGTTAAGATGACAGAGAATGGCCAGCTTCACCAGGTCGTAATTGCCGTGGTCCGTATCGCTCAGTGCCTGGCAGGCTGCCTGACCCTCCCCGATCAGGCAGGGTCACAGCTGGCTCGCCCAGAACTCCCGCAGCCATGACGCGGTGGTGGCTAGCCGCTGAAATGTGACGAGGTACGCCTCTGGGTCATCCTCCGCCGTCATCTTCAGTGCCCAAGCTTTCGGAGCCGTCATTGTGGGTGCTGCTGTAGGGTGTGGCGTCAGTGCCATCCCTTCCTTCTCAAGGAGTGCAATGTATTTCCTACTCTCCTGTGCCTCCCGTCTAGTATCCAGCGCCTCCAGCAGCTCTGCCAGTGCGTTGCGGTCCATGATCCCACCACGTGTGGCAAAGTGGTAAGTGGTAAGTGCAGGTGCAGTGCAGAAATCCAACAAGAAACGAGAGACAAACAAATTACGGGTGAAAAAGGTTTCTGTTTATTTTAATCCAGGGGTCTGTTGACCAAACAGAAACAAACAAAGATGGCTGGCAATCCACAACGATGTGTATCGCACACTAAATGATGATGATGGGTTGCTGTCCCGTTTACAATAAAAAATTATCCCCCCAAGAACAATAATCCCAATGCAAATACCCAAACACAAACACCGTCACCTCTCCCAGTGAGTGCTGTAGTGCTGGTTGTGAATTTACAATGTTATTTAGTGAACAGTCAGTGCGTTGTTGTCCGGGTTTTGTGCTGGCCGTGGGTGACAGCTCTGGATCATGTTTAGCCGCCTAGTCTCAATACACAAGACAAACAAGACGATATAGACAGACTGACAAAAACAAACAAAACACTCACGTTCTTTTTAACACAGAATACCGGTCCTTTCAGTTCATTTGCATAACCACAACAAAGTAACAGATTGCATCGCTCTGTCCCCTACTTACACCGTCACTCATGACCCCATTGGTAAACCATTGCAGCTGCTCCTCCAATCCGTGGCTGCCACATCATTTCCCTTCCGGGTCGATGAGTTAATGTGCTCAAACCTCCGCCCTGATTTTCTAAATAGTAACAGACTTCTTTTAACCCTAGGACCCCGAAATGTCCAGCCAAGCAGTCCAGGGTCCTCTGTTCCTGTTACTTAGCGCCCTCACAGGTCGGGAGGGAGATTTACCACCAAGAATCATTGTCTTTCAGTCACAAGGGGGCTGAGCCATTAAGCCTGGTTAAAGCGTAGGGAGATGGCAATCTGGCTGTGATCTTGCCCCTGGGGAACGGGAGATACAGATCACAGCACAAAGGAATGTCCACTAGAAAGGGCATCAGATGATTCTTAATGGTTAGGTTTAGGGTTAGGTATTAGGTTTGGGTTCGGTTTTAGGGCTGGGATTGCTCAAAGTTAGGGTTGGGGCTGGGTTAGGGTCAGAGTTGGTTGATGTTGGAGAGGTGACGAGCTCAGGAAGTGAAAGGTGGGAGTGAATGGCAAATGCCCTCGAATCATCTGATGCCTTCAGGACACTTTCTATGGGGTATTCCTTTCTGCTGCCTACAGACCAGGGAGGTAAATATGTTTCAAATGACATTGTGACGCACTACTGAGTGGTAATGATTGTTATTTAGTGTGTTTTTAGTGGATCTCATTTAATGAGATATTTTCTGAATTGTTTAATCGAGAGTTAAACCTGCTTTCTATCCTGTACAGTGCACTTGTTCTATGCTGTGAAGCTTACCGATTTACAGGATTAAAACTTGAACCTGATGTTGTGAAAACCACAATAAACAAATATTTAGATTAATTCACTTTTTTCTACTTATATAGATAGACTCATTTCATGTCTATGTAGGTACTGTAGATTGTATAAAAAACACACACACACACACACTGTTGAATTTTCATCCCGTGACTTCACACACCATTTCCCCTGTCCTCTGTGATTCTGAACAAATTTACCGTGACTGCTCCATGATTTTCAGTACAAATTTCCATGACAACATTCCAGCCTTACTTATTAGTTATTAAAATAGTAATCATAAAAAAGTCACTCTCCCCCGTCTTAAATATCGAGGTTGGCTGGTCATAAATATCGAAAGGAATTTACCACAGAATGAATCTCACGTCTACTGTGAACACTGCCAGACAGACTCCTCTGTGAATCCTGCCGGACAGACTCCTCTGTGAATCCTGCCAGACAGACTCCTCTGTGAATCCTGCCGGACAGACCCCTCTGTGAATCCTGCCAGACAGACTTCTCTGTGAATCCTGCCGGACAGACTCCTCTGTGAATCCTGCCAGACAGACTTCTCTGTGAATCCTGCCGGACAGACTCCTCTGTGAATCCTGCCGGACAGACTCCTCTGTGAATCCTGCCGGACAGACTCCTCTGTGAATCCTGCCAGACAGACTCCTCTGTGAATCCTGCCGGACAGACTCCTCTGTGAATCCTGCCGGACAGACTCCTCTGTGAATCCTGCCAGACAGACTCCTCTGTGAATCCTGCCAGACAGACTCCTGTGAATCCTTCCAGACAATCCTGCCGGACAGACTCCTCTGTGAATCCTGCCAGACAGACTCCTCTGTGAATCCTGCCAGACAGACTCCTCTGTGAATCCTGCCAGACAGACTCCTCTGTGAATCCTGCCGGACAGACTCCTCTGTGAATCCTGCCGGACAGACTCCTCTGTGAATTCTGCGGACAGACCTCTGTGAATCCGGACAGACTCCTCTGTGAATCCTGCCGGACAGACTCCTCTGTGAAACATGCTGGTCATGACTGTATCACTCACACAGGCATAAAGAAACACCAGCAATACGCACAATCTGACACTCCTCATTACTGTGTGTTTGTGCAAATGGGTTTTGAGGTTTAACTCGCTTTGAATAATTACTGGATACTACACAGCATTTTGTGTTTTGAGTAGTAAACATGTAAATAAAAAACATGATGTTAAATCTTTCTTGGTCTTGTTATTTTGTTAGTTACTTTTATAAAGTTTGGAGGTTGAATATTTCACTCCAGGTTCGCTAGCACTTATGAGATCCTAAAACACTCTTCATTACTAACATTTAAATCCAGAATAAATAGAATTCCAAAGAAGAAATAAATTCAATTCATTTTAAAATGTGTGGGTGGTATGAGAGAGCTGGTGGGCTCTTACTGTAGATTTTGACAGATTTTAAGGTTGTAGATTGAGATTTTTATAGTAACACTTACAGATTAGGTGCTAAAGGTTTGTTATTTATGAGTCTAAACTCGATTTTAAAACAACACATACTAATAATAATAATGCATCTGCTAAATGACTAATTCATAATAAAATAATATTAATTCAAATGCAATTCAAATTACAGGCTTACAAAAAACGCAAAACAAACACATATATACAATATATAGAAAATAATTCTAAATAAAGGAAAATAGAACATAAGAACATAAGAACAACAGAAAGTTTACAAACGAGAGGAGGACATTCAGCCCATCTTGCTCGTTTGGTTGTTAGTAGCTTATTGATCCCAGAATCTCATCAAGCAGCTTCTTGAAGGATCCCAGGGTGTCAGCTTATACATTGTCATTGTCTCATATTAAAATACTAAACTATTAATTGTGCCTTGTTGTGCCACTTCAAGTTTTAAACAAATCATTAAACTCCTTTATGTTTTTAAAGGTGCAGGTCACACTGCCTCGTAGCCGTTAGCCCCCAACTTGGCAGCAACACGATCCTCGCAGTGAAGGCAAGGAGCAGTCCATTGCTCAGTGGAGGAGGATACTGTTGAGCAGCAGCTCCCTAAAGGGTATTGGATCAGGGTGGTGGTTTGAGAAATGATGCAGGTACACTTCTGACTGCAGATTTGTCAGACGTCATGCTGACTGTACAAAAATACAAAACAAAACTACAACTGCAAAAGAGAAAAGAGAACCAATTATCTAGTGTAATAAAACTGTAAGATGTTATTTTGTAATGATTTATCAATGGAAATTACAGTTGTATTGATACAGTACGGTATGCATGTATTACAGATGTTATATAGAAAACCCTCCCTGGATCCCTCATCCCTCCAGAAATACCATCCTGTCTCCCATTCCTCTCTAAAACCCTCGAGTGAGCGGTACATCGCCAGCTCTCTGCTTTCCTGTCAACACATTCTCTGCTCGACCCCCTCCAATCTGATTTTCGTTCGGCACACTCCACTGAAACTGCTCTTCTCTCAGTCACTAACTCTCTGCTCTCTGCCCGTGCCGCCTCCCTCTCCTCTGTAATTCTGCTGTCCTCCCTCGCTGACCTGGGACTCTCCAGCACTGCTCTTGCCTGGTTCTCCTCCTACCTAGTTTAATAATAGTAGACGCACACCGGGTGTAAGGGCGTGACTTACCCTCTGCCTCTTGCTCTCTGTCAACAGGTGTCGAAGGCTCAGTCCTGGGGTACCTCCTGTTTTCTCTCTACACCCACTCACTGGGTCCCCTAATCTCCTCCCATGGCTTCTCGTATCACCTCTATGCTTTTGATGCCCAGATCTTCCTCTCCTTTCCCCCTCTGACTTTGACATTTCCATCTCCTCAGACCTTTTCTTCCCCTCTTCCTCCCCCATCGCTGATCTCTCTATCTCTATTCCTCTTGAATCCCCCACCCTCTCTCCCTCCTCATCCACCAAGAACCTCTGTGTAAAAACCCTCAACCCCGCCATCTCCTACTCTCAGCACATCTCTACACTGGCACGCTCCTGTCGCTTCTTCCAAAGCAACATATGCAGAATTCACCCCTTCCTCACAGATTACTCCACACAGCTCCTAGTTCAGGCCCTGGTACTGTCCCGCCTTCACTACTGCAACTCCCTCCTGGCCGGCCTCCCTGCCTCTGCTATCCGTCCGCTCCAGCTCATCCAAAACTCTGCTGCTCGCCTTGTCTTTTCCCTTCCTCGTTTCTCCCACGCTGCTCTGCTCTGTATACTGGATCCCTATCGCTGCTCGCATCCGATTCAAAACTCTTGTACTCACCTATCGTTGCCTTGACCTTTCTGCTCCCTCCTATCTCCAGACTATCATTTCCCCCTACACCCTCTCTAGCCCTCTCCTACAGATTAGCTGTACCCCACTCCGCTCCCCCTCTTCCAGAGCCTGCTCCTTCTCCTCCCTTGCCCCTCAGTGGTGTAACGACCTGCCCACGGATATCAGGACTGCTCAGTCCCTGACCACCTTCCAGTGCCTCTTCAAGACACACCTGTTCAGACAGCATCTGTAAACCTCACAGCTCTCCACTATACTGGACTAGATGGCACCCAATTGTTCCAGTACCTGCATCAGCTTGTACTTGCACTGAACTGCTCCATACCTCGCTGTGTTCTACTACTGCTCTTAACTCTAACTACCGCCTGTATCTTGTACTTGATTAAATGAATGGCAGAATAAATGGGACAAAGAAAAAAAGGATAGGACGTTTTATAAGGCTGAAAGTAAGGTTAAAATAAGGGGAGGGTGGTATGGGTGGAATAGGAAGGAGGAAGCAGCATTAATAAGGCTTCTTACAGAGCATTCAGCTTTAAAGGAACACCTGTATAGACCTGGAGAGCATGAGAATGGGTTATGTGTGGAGTGGAATGTAATGGAAACAGTGGAGCATCTGATGGTTGAATGTGTTAGATATAGGAAGGTGAGAGAAGATATGTGGAAAGAATGAAGGGATTGCAATATTTCCAATATATATATATATTTTTTTAAATGGTATAGGCGAAGGAAGAAAAACAAAAAGGTATTATTGGATGTATTGCAAAATATATTAGGAAACTGGAAGATTAAATATTTAACATACAGAGATTTTTAAAAGTGTTCACAACAGTTTTAATAGCCAAATCTGAACAGTAGGAGGCGACAATAACAAAACAGAAGAGACTCTGCTTAGGCGCATGCGCACAAATTTCATCCGAGAACACCGGCCTGCTGGAGTTTCAAACACACAGCTTCGTTTCTCAAACAGTTTTTTTTTTTTTTTTTAAATTAAACGATATCGTATACCAGTTTGTAAGACGTGGACGATAAAAAAAGTGAGTTAAGTGATGTTATTAATTGAAGGTTATTTGTTTGTGACGCACGGGTGTTGCAGACTCTTTGTTTGTTAAATGAACAGGCATGACGTCAACAACAAGACCGAGTCCATTTAAAATATAACAATTAAATTAAAAGGCGCATGGGAAAAATCAATCAAAAATCAGGTACCGATGTTTTTATGTTTAATATTATTGCAAACATACTGGAGTTATTTTTGAGGTACTACCGATATACTGGGTGTACTCTGATAAACGAGAGCCGAGTAAACTAACACTAATTATATATATATATATATATATATATATATATATATATATATTATATATATATATATATATATATATATATATATATATGCAGGAGTGGTCTTAACGGTGGGGCATGGGAACACGGATGTTGTGACGAGTTCAGCAGATTCTGGTGACGCGTGTTCCCGGAGTCACACGTTGCAAAGCGTGCTGCAGGGAAGTCTGAAAGGCGTTTCTGTTACAAATGCCACCATCAGCACTGCTTCAGAAATTCAGATTGATTGATAGCATGTGTCTATATACAGCAGTGTATTCATTTAAAATAGAAGATAGTTGACAATGAAACGTTCCTGACATGGTATTATTGATCCGCCACACATGCGCCGTGTAACGAATCACATTGTGTGTTTTGGCGTTTTTAAATAATTTGTAAATTGTGCAAATTGATGAAAACTGATTGTATATAGTTTGCACTTATTTAGAGTTTCAAAATTAAGTGTTAAACCTTGAATGGTAGAAGTTTTTTTTTCCGATGACAGGGTTCTGTGGACGGTACAGTCATCGATATTTTTTCAAAGGATTATATTTTGTGTGCCCAATCAATCGATTGTGTGTGTTTATATATATATATATGTATACACACATACACACACACATATCTAATACTTAAAACTAAACTTAACACATACACACACATATATATATATATATATATATGTGTCTATATATATATATATATATATATATATATGTATATATTAGATATATGTATGTGTGTGTGTTCAGTTTAGTTTTAAGTTGAGTTAAGTTTTTGGTACACATTCTGATGATGTACCACTTTCTAACATTACTCTGGCTCTATAGTCCAGATCACGGCTTCTATCAAAGTGAAAAACAACGTCCACAAACTTGAACACTGAGACGGAGATAGCCACCAGACACAATATGAATCAATACATAAATACATACATATTTATTACTTGTCATGACTTCTCCTGCATCAGCATATGAAATGAAATAAGAAAAAGAAAAGCAATAGGCAGGTGTATGTTAATAAACTATAATAATAAAGTAACAGACAAACTAACATTAATAAACTGTCAAACTAAATTAACACAGCACCCTACCACACACACATTACAAAATACAGCAGCAACATACAAGACATGCACATTATTTAACAGAATGGTGAAGCAACTCACCACAACGGGGGAAAAGTAGATTGCTCTCCGACTTATTCAGGTTTTTTCAAGAGCTAGATCAACAACTTTCTGCAGCAAGAGAATCAACGGTGCATGCATGTTTGTTTGCATGCCAGTTTGTAGTGATGAGGTGCACTCGTGGAAATCAGAATACAGAACAATACAATGATATGACAGTGGTTCTGGAAAGATTTAATAAACCAATCAGTGTGCCTCACAACACTCTAACGAAGTCGCTTTTGAAAAGACTGAATACGCCATTTGAATTTAAGTTTGATGATGATGAGTAGCAGGTTACCAAACAGCAGTGTATCCGCTGTGAACTAATCGCTATCGGTGACAACAAGGTGTTCTTTTAAGTGAAGATCCTGTTCCTTTAGCCAGAGCATTTCCAATGGAGAAAATCTGCTTCATCACAAGAGTGTTCCCTTAGGAGGTGTTCCTTTATGCAGAGACTGCTGTATGTATGCATTTTATGTGTAAACGAAACTTGCAAATGTGAAACAAATATTACAACAGGTTGCACAAATGAATAATATAGGAAGTGGATGAATTGTGTAAACCTTCTCACCAGATAAACTCCTCCTGGTATTATAAACTTATTATAAGAAATTCTGTCCCTTCAATAGTAAAGCCACCCCTGCTGTTAAGGCCAGATTGCGTTTGTCCCTTGAATGGCCTTCATAACACTGTATTTAAATAAATGCTTTTCTTTTCCAGCAGCTACTAAACAGAATCCCGTGTGCTGCCATGGACAGTGTGGAGATGGAATCTGTCAAGATTAAAGAGGAGTTCCCTGAAGTAGAGTTTGACCACATGGAACCAGGGAAGGAAGAATCCAAGGACTTCAAACCAAACATCACTGAGCTGGAGCCTGTACGCCTGCGGGAGTGTAGCGTGGTGCTGGAGAGAATCTGCGTGAGAGAGCAAGGCGCTGGAGAGGAAGGCTCTCCCAACAGCATGCAAGGAGGTGGAAAGGAAGACGGGCGATCACATTCAGAATGCAGTCTAGCAGGTGAGTGACTCCCAGTAGCTGTGACATTGTCATTCTAGATTGCGTGATATCCACAGTGTGGTTGAGAGGGAGGGAGGGAGCATGTAGGTTACATTACTAGCTATTTGTTTTTCCTGTACCACCCTAACCAGTTCAAGATAGGACTCTCTACTAGTGAACTTCAGATACAGATATAATGTAGTCATTGCTCTGGGAGGGAGGGGGGGGGGAGGGGGGGGGGGGATTATACCAAGGGGAGAAACACTAAAGTACTGTATATATCATTATAAATGTTCAGTGGAAAAATATATGGATATTATTGTAAATGTGTAATGTAATGTTATTGAAAAATATATAATTGTAGTGTGTGTTAGAGGAAATAGACCTGAAACATCACAGGAGAACTCTGAAGTCAGATTTTGATCCCAGGCCTCGGTTTCACCAGCATCAGTCTTTACAGACTCTGCTTTTACACAAAGTGAAGGCTTTAAGTTTAACTTTGCATTTTTAAGCTGTTGTAACCCAATGCAAGCCCACAGCTGAAATTCACATGCTTGAGTCCACTCCACCACCTAGCCACATGCCCCAAGCCTACAAGCAGTCCCTCTTACTTTCTTTTCCTGTTCATATTTTCCAGTTTTCAGTCCAGCAGCTAAAGCGAGGGCGGGCGCTGGAGAATATCCTGACTGTGGGAAAGGTTTCACCCAGTTAGGGCATTTTAAAGTGGACCAGCGAACTGACACAGGAGAGAGACCATATTGCTGCTCTGACTGTGGGAAGAGTTTCAGTCAGTCAAGAGACCTGAAAACACACCAGCGAATTCACACAGGAGAGAAACCGTATCTCTGCTCTGACTGTGGAAAGAGTTTCAGTCAGTTAGGCAACCTTGTTTCACACCAGCTAATTCACACAGGAGAGAAACCGTATTGCTGCTCTGACTGTGGGAAGAGTTTCCGTCATTCAAGCAACCTGAAAAACACCAGCAAATTCACACAGGGGAGAAACCCGTTTGCTGCTCTGACTGTGGGAAGAGTTTCAATCACTTGGCATACCTGAGAAAACACCAGCAAATTCACACAGGAGAGAAACCGTATCGCTGCTCTGACTGTGGGAAGAGTTTCAGTCAGTCAAGCAACCTTATTTCACACCTGCGAATTCACAGAGGCGAGAAACCGTATCGCTGCTCTGACTGTGGGAAGAGTTTCAGTCATTCAAACCACCTTGTTTCACACCAGCTAATTCACACAGGAGAGAAACCGTATCTCTGCTCTTACTGTGGGAAGAGTTTCAATCACTCGAACAATCTGAAAAAACACCAGCGAATTCACACAGGAGAGAAACCGTTTTGCTGCTCTGACTGTGGGAAGAGTTTCTGTGTTAAACGAGTCCTTCAAAAACACCAGCGAATTCACACAGGAGAGAAACCGTATCACTGCTCTGACTGTGGGAAGAGATTCAGTCAGTCCGGAAACCTGAAAAGACACCAGCAAATTCACAGATGAGAGAAACCTTAGACTGTGTTCAATGGGACTTTTCATTCATGAGGAAAACAACATTAACCTTGCATTATGAGTCCCTGTGTAATTCGTGTTTTGTGTATCACTCTGAACAGCATGCATTTTAAATGGTAAAAATGCTCTTCAACTCTCTTGCACTGTGATTGTGTCAGAAAGTGGGCGGAGACGCGGACACGTCACAAGAGGCTTTCTGCTGTCAGTTTAACTCAGGCTGTCAATGCAGTCAGTGCCTGGGGCGGGGAATATGCAGAAAGGAAACTATTCTGCACCTCATCTGATGGACGAAGTCAGAGAAATTGATAACTCAGTGTGGGGAATGAGTTTCAGGGTTTAGCATTTAAACTGCATAGACTTGAAAATAAATACATTGATGGGAACGAGTATCCCGACCCCGGTATGTAGCATCCCAGAGACAAGACTGCACCGTCCTTACTGGAAAACCGCCTGGAGGGTTTGACTTGTAAATTCATCACGATTCTAAAACTAATGAGAAATGATAGTGTCCCATGGCTGTATTATGACATGAATGGCTGAATATTGCGTGGCGTGTAGCTTTGCAATGTGCATTGTCCATGCTTGTATTTGTGCTGCTCTTGTAAACTGACCTGAGTAATAGCAGTGTAGCAAGAATGTGTACGGATCTTAGGTACAGAAAGTCAAATTGTGTAATCTGAGTTCTAATGAGACCTGACTGTTCAATTAAACCTGGTGTGTGCTGATTAATGACTGATTAATATACAACAGGATACTAAACCATGCTAAAGAAAGAACAGAATACTGCACCGCTCTGTATCACCAGGATGTGTAAGCAATGTGCATTTCAATACCTTCCTGCATTGCTTGCTGTTCTCCAAGTTTAATAAAGTATTAGTATTAAACTCTTGCATTGAGTGTATCGTTCTGCATGAACCCATTCCAGAAACTCGCAGTAGTGAGCCACATAAGAGGGAAAATAACGTCCTTCCGTATCTCTTGTATTTGATTTTACTCATACAGGTATCCGTATTCATGTGTGTTTTTTCGTGTAATTACTCTGTTTTGAAATCATTCTTATGCATTTATCACACTCATTATGTGCTCTTAATGGACTTTACCGTATAAGCAAATATTTTTACTATAAAAGTTAACTGTTCTTAGTCAAACTCGTTCTTAAATGTAATTATTTACTGTATTCGTTACACCACCCACTCGATATATCGCGGGTGTCAGGGTCCAATACAACCGCTGTATATCGAGAGACCCACAGAAAACAAACAGGTTGACAGATACTGTACCACCGCTCCTCGTTTTACCGGGCGCCAGGGTCCAGTGTAAATCCTCTCACGCAACCTGCTTTTTCTTTTCATATCACTGTTTTAATTCATACTACGGAGGGTAATTGCTTCTCATCAACTTCAGTCTCCAATTAATTTCACGAGTCTTCGTCTATTTTTTCAAACGCACAAACCCGCTGCACTGAAAGGATCCGTTCAAAGAGGCTTGTTGCTAGGGAGCTGACGTCACTGCCTTGTGACGTTTGCTAGTGCATTGCTGCCGCGTGCAAGGGCGCTGGAAGTCGGGCGCAGCATGGATTCCATCATATACAGGGTTCCGTTTTGTTCAATGGCTTTCAGCACTCCAACTATAGAAATTGTTCCAGTGCCACTGTCCACGTGACAGTTAAAATAAAAACCGCTTCAGCAAATAGATATTTAATTTGCTTTGTGTTATTGTGCAATACGTGTGTATATAAGAACTTTTAAAGCATTGGAACGATTAGGAAACAATTAAAATATGTATATAAACAGCTTTGATTTATCAGTCATCTATTTAATTTTAATGCTGCGCTGGGATTAGGTAAAAGCCCCCCTTACAATATCCTTAATCATGTAATGCCCGTTTGCCAACTATTTTTAAAATCAGCGCCCTAATTGAAAGTTGCTCTTAAGCAGTACACTGTATGTGTGTAGCAGCACAAGACACAAACACATTGTGCCAGGCACGGAATCTACTTATATAAAGTAGCTCCCCTCATTACTTTTCTGGGGGCATTATAATGTTAAAATAATAATTGTTTCAGAAACTAGGGTAAGTAGTTTTCTTTAACTCGTTTCACAACCTATTAAGTTTAGTGCTGTATTTCAATTCGTTACAGAGTTTCAAACTAGCGTTCTCAGGCAATCCAACCGATGCGTTGTTTCAAATCTGCCGATAACGTCTTTCAACCGCGGAAAGAAATCAAGTACCGGTACATTGTTTCAAGTTTACCCTGCAGTTAACTGCAATACAGATTCACATAGTATACACACACGCACACGCACGCACGCACGCACCCACGCACGCACACAAAAGCCAAGGTAGGACTAGAAGCTGAAAGGAAAGTCCTTTTGATGCAGCAGTACTGCCAGTGAGAAGCCTGGCTATAGATGTAGTATTTATTTTTTGCGTGCGAGTTCAGAGTGGTTGCAAAGCATTTCCTCTGCTTCGGAACAGTTCAGAATTCTGGCAGACCGTTCTATTTTCCCTTGTGAAACATGAACACTCCAACACCATAGCTCAATTAAACGAGGATCTGTATTTGCATTATAACAGAGAGATTATTGAACGTGCAAACTATACCCGACAAATAAAAGACAAAAGCAAAACATGAAAACAAAAGAAAATGCATGGATAAATGAAAGCTAATTTAAATAAGCAGAATGTTACGCTTAGTTATAATCAGCAACAATGTAGCAAACTAAAGCAACGACAAAGCAAAGTGTTACTTTGAAATGTCTTTAATCAAAACGTATTTTGGTTTTTATGTGACTGCTGTTGTTGATATTGCTGTCGTGGATTCCTCACAAAAGGTACATTGCTAAGTCATTTATTACATTATCAGTTAGAAGTGTACTACATTATCAGGCAGCTCAGAGTTATTATTATTATTTATTTCTTAGCAGACGCCCTTATCCAGGGCGACTTATAATTGTTACAAGATATCACATTATTTTTACATACAATTACCCATTTATACAGTTGGGTTTTTACTGGAGCAATCTAGGTAAAGTATCTTGCTCAAGGGTACAGCAGCAGTGTCCCCCACCTGGGATTGAACCCACGACCCTCGGGTCAAGAGTCCAGAGCCCTAACCACTACTCCACACTGCTGCTATTACATTATTAGTGAAAAAGTATTACATTGTCGGGCAGAAATTTCTATGACATCATCAGTTGAGTTATTACATGCTTGAGGATTATTACATCAGTGGGAGAGTATTACATCACTGGTTGTTACAATCATAGTTCTGATGAATTCTTCATAATCAGCTGCATGTAGATCTACAGCAAACCCTGCCGCGAGGATGCTGAATCTCGAATCCGGTCAGCCGCTTGCAGCTGTTTAAAATGTATTTTGTTTAACGCTGAAGAAACTGACCGGATTCGAGATTCAATATTCTGACTGCAGGGGTTGTGGTTAATCCATTGAGAAAAAGCACACCGAGCACTCACAACCCTACAACACATTCATAAATAAAAAAACACCGTCATTAAGATTCAGGTTAGAATAATAATAATAAAAAAAACATGCATAGATAAAAACAAAGCAAACAAAAACAAGCATTTTAAAAAACAATATATTTTTCAATTTAAAAACACGATTAAAAAATCTGAAGAGACACACGGGCTCGATCGTTGAGAGAATTATCATTTGCAGCACAGGATGGGAAAGTCTTCATTTTCCAAGTGTCACGTGATAGGGGTGCAGCGCCTACAGTAATGACGTATGACAGACTCTTGGGCGCATGCCCACAAAATCCATCCGGGAACGCTGGCCTTTAAAAAAACAAAACTTCGTTTCTCAAACAGCAGGAGATAAAGACTGAGTCGCGCATTGCGGGTTTTTTAAACGACATCGCATACCAGTTTGTAAGGCGTGTACGATAAAAATTAAGGTAAGTGCCATTATTATGATGTTATGAATTAAAGGTTAGTTGTTTTTGACTCGTGTGTGTGGCAGACGCTTTGTTTGCTAAATGAATTCGGCGTGGCGGCATCGACAAGACCGATTCAATTTAAAATGTACAAACTAAAAGACACCGGGGAAATCAATACAAAATCCGGTGACGGTGTTTTTATATTTAATATTATTGTCACATGCTGGAGACCGATTATATTTTGCGGTGCTGGCAAACTACAGAGACAGGGCCTCCTAGGTAGGGCCCTGCCAAATTCACGGTGCGTTTTTGTAAATTTCACGGTCATGTAAACCTTTTTCACGGTTTCAGCTGTTTAATTCTTAAGTTTCACGGCGATATAATAAAGTATTAAGATGTAGTTAAAAACGGCAAAATATAAACAAAGCCCTGAAGTTAACAAAAGCATGTGACTAACACAGTAGAAACGCTGAAAGGAAACTGCAAAATCCAGAGGATCTCTCTGTTGTGGTTGTAAACGTAATTGTAGGAGGCTGTGTGGTCCAGTGGTTAAAGAAACGAGCTTGTAACCAGGAGGTCCCCGGTTCAAATCCCACTTCAGCCACTGACTCATTGTGTGACCCTGAGCAAGTCACTTAACCTCCTTGTGCTCCGTCTTTCAGTTGAGACGTAGTTGTAAATGGCTCTGCAGCTGATGCATAGTTCACACACCCTAGTCTCTGTAAGTTGTCTTGGATAAAGGCGTCTGCTAAATAAACAAATAATAATAAAGTAGTAACTCAAACTATTTTGAAATGCTGTTTTTCTTTATCCCTTGTCTCTGCGGTGTAAATACCTGTCTGTATTTAGACACGGCTCTCTGTGCATCCACGGATCTTGTTGGAATTGACAGCCAGCGCCGAGCTAGGGACGAGTCTGTAGCTGGACAATATATCCAGAGGCTACAAAATATAAACGTGAAGTAGCTGAAACTACTGACATTTCATTACTTTTATTTTTTTGTCCTGCGGTGCTTTTAATGTATTTTCTGCTCCTCCTACTACTTGGTATATATTTGGCTAACACGTTATTTTACGTGGTCCGCTGCAGCGCTGTGTGATTTATTTTGGACACTCGTTTTAAAATGCGCTTATTTGCCTCGCCTGACGGTACTACCAGTTGAGATCGCTGATCTATACACACTGGATAGCGCATGACGCTGTCAGGCTGTGGCAGGTGTTGAAGTCACTTTGACATACAATTCCCCATTTATACAGATGGGTTTTTACTGGAGCAATCTAGGTAAAGTACCTTGCTCAAGGGTACAGCAGCAGTGTCCTCCACCTGGGATTGAACCCACAACCCTCCGGTCCAGAGCCCTAACCACTACTCCACACTGCTGCCCCATTAATATCTACATCTACATCCCCTTGAACTTTTTTCACATTTTGTTGTGTCGGTGCCTCACAGTTTCATGCATTTAAATGAGGATTTTTTCCACTTATCTACACACCATACTCCACACTGTTAAGGGGAACCTTTTTGTTCCTTAGCCACTCCAGTGTAGCTCTGGCTGTGTGCTTTGGGTCATTGTCATGCTGAAAGGTGAACTTCCGTCCCAGTTTCAGCTTTCTTGCAGAGGGCAGCAGGTTTTCCACAAGGACTTCTCTGTACTTTGCTCCATTCATTTTCCCTCCTATCCTGACAAGTGCCCCAGTCCCTGCCGATGAGAAACATCCCCATAACATGATGCTGCCACCACCATGCTTCACAGTAGGGATGGTGTTCTTTGGGTGATGTGCTGTGTTGGGTTTGCCAATCATAATGCTTTGCATTTAGGACAAAAAGTTCCATTTTAGTTTCGTCACACCACAAAACTTTTTGCCACATGGCTACAGAATCTCTTAATTTTTTTTTTTTTTTTGAAAAAAAAAATCCTTATTAAAAATGCATGAAACTCTGAGGGACTGACGCAACAAAATGTGAAAAAAGTTCAGGGGTGTAGACTTTCTATAGGTACTGTGTGTGTGTGTGTGTGTGTGTGTGTATATATATATATATATATATATATATATAATTAAGGGTCTACTTAAATCGCGATAAATTTACGTATTTTTCACGGGTATGTTGCGGAATAAAATTAGGATTTTGCTGACATTTCGCGGACCTGTTTAAACATTAAATAAACCTAAGTAGACAGTATTTCAGAGCAGTATAAAAGCCTAAAAATAGTGGTACTTGCTTCCTTACTAATACAGAGTGCTGTCATTTGTTAAAGGCGAGTATGCAGCATCCCCCAGCAGTTGACTTGTCTATACATTGAGACTGCACGTCTGCATCCACTGAATTGGTTGGAATAAGGCAAAGCCCAAAAACTCGGTTACACAAGGGCATCTGGCATACTTCAATAAAGTCAATGTATGCAGTACGCTCGTTGTCATGTTATTTGTCCCATCCAATAATTTATTTTATTAGTACCGAGTCAAAACAAAGAAGACGTGGCTATTCGGGTCTAAAATTCCAACTGTGAGCAGCAGGTTGAAGCGAGGTGGCTGTGCTGGATCGTTTTAGTACTGATTTAACTTGCAGACAGGAATACTTCTTGTCTGCGCTGACTTTCCAGTTTGGTTTCTGAAAGCTGTTTATTTTACGTTCTGTTCAGCAGCCTCTGAAGTAGCATTTTGTTTAATGTGTGATTCTGAAGCTAAATAGCGATCGATCGTATTTTCTCCAAATACACATTAAGATATGGAAAACAATTACCTCCATCTGCATGTACAGTTTCTCTGGGAAATATCTTGAAACGATCATCATCCGAAATATACTTTGCTTTTTTTTGTCGTTCATTTCTACTGTTTTACCTCCAATGCTGAAAACTAGATTTAAGCAACCTAAATCAAAACAATGCAGCACCAACCTTGTCCCGCCCCCTCCTGCACAGTACAAGTCAGATAAAAGCAGTAAAGACGCACTGATAGGCTGATTAAAACTTTGTCATTTGAATAGTAAACAAGAACGTTAACTGCTTTGGAGAATTTGTTTGTGTAAATGTTATTTGTGGATGTTTTTTGTTTGTTTGTTTTTTGCTTCAGTGCAATGCACACGGGACGGTGAAGGAATAAAAACGGACTATCTAAACAAGGAAGATACGTAGTTTGCGTCGCTTGCGTTGTGCAGTAGTTCATTTAAACGCGGTTTCTTCTTTTTTCTTCCTCTCCGTACTTGTTTGTATGCATTGTCCCCTAAGAGTTGAACTGCGGTGATCCCTCAATTTCACGATTTCCGCGAAATCGCGATTTAGGTAGGTCCCTAATATATATATATATATATATATATATATATATATATATATATAAAAATAAATTTGTTGTAGTCAAAGTATACATACCCAATGGAAAGTTTTGCAAAAAAACATATGCTGAAAAAAATAATTGTGGACATGTATTTTTGCAACTTTTTTTTTTTTCCCTCCTCTAGAAAAGCAAAACTTTTTTGCTACAAAGTCTTGGACATTTTGCACATTTCTTTGGGGGGTGGTGGGGATTGCACAAAATAAATCCACAATAACCACAATATCTAATGGATAAATTGTGTAAACCTTTTCACCGGATAAACTCCTCCTGGTACTTCTTATAAGAAATTCTGTCCCTTCAATAGTAGAGCCACACCTGTTATTGAGGCCAGATTGCGTTTGTCCCTTGAATGCCATTCATAACACTGTATTTAAATAAATGCTTTTCTTTTCCAGCAGCTACTAAACAGAATCCCGTGTGCTGCCATGGACAGTGTGAAGATGGAATCTGTCGAGATTAAAGAGGACATCCCTGAAGTAGAGTTTGACTACATGGAACCAGGGAAGGAAGAACCGAGGACTTCAAACCAAACATCCTTGAGCTGGAGCCTGTACGCCTGCGGGGAGTGTAGCGGGTGCTGGAGAGAATCTGTGAGAGAGCAAGGCGCTGGAGAGGAAGGCTCTCCCAACAGCACGCAAGGAGGTGGAAAGGAAGACGGGCGCTCCCATTCAGAATGTAGTCTAGCAGGTGAGTGACTCCCAGTAGCTGTGACATTGTAATTCTCGATTGCGTGATATCCACAGTGTGGTTGAGAGGGAGGGAGCATGTAGGTTACATTACTAACTATTTGTTTTTCATGTACCACTCCAACCAGTTCAAGATAGGACTCACTACTGGTGAACTTCAGATAAAGATGTAATGTTGCCATTGCTCTGAGATGTTCAGTGTAAAAATATAATATGGATATTATTGTAAATGTGTAATGCTATTGAAATATATAATTGCAGCGTGTGTTAGAGGAAATAGACCTGAAACATTAAAGGAGAACTTTGAAGGCAAATTTTGATCCCAGGGCTTGGTTTCTCTGTGCTTGTCTTTAATCTGGTGTACCCCAGTGCAAGACCCCACAGCTGAAATTCACGTGCTTTAATCCACTCCACCACCCAGCCACATGCCCTAAGCCTACAAGCAGTCCCTCTTACTTTCTTTCCCCTCAATATTTTCCAGGTTCCAGTCCAGCAGCTAAAGCGAGGGCGGGCGGTGGAGAATATCCTGACTGTGGGAAAGGGTTCACCCAGCTAGAGCATTTTAAAATGCACCAGCAAACTCACACAGGAGAGAGACCGTATCCCTGCTCTGACTGTGGGATGAGTTTCAGTATGTCAGGAAACCTGAAAAGACACCAGCAAATTCACACAGGAGAGAAAAGGTATCTCTGCTCTTACTGTGGGAAGAGTTTCAGGCAGCCAGGAACCCTGAAAGGACACCAGCTAAACTCACAGGAGAGAAACCGTGACGCTGCTCTGAATGTGGAAAGTGTTTCAGTCTGTCAAGCAACCTTGTTTCACACCAGAGAATTCACACAGGAGAGAAACCGTATCACTGCTCTGACTGTGGGAAGAGTTTCAGTCATCCGAACCACCT
Organism: Huso huso; assembly: GCA_036884735.1. Lineage (NCBI taxonomy): Eukaryota > Metazoa > Chordata > Actinopteri > Acipenseriformes > Acipenseridae > Huso > Huso huso. The sequence continues at coordinate 1,275,323 of CM072699.1, read as the reverse complement.
TGTAGCACATCTGCGAATTCACACAGGAGAGAAACCGTTTCGCTGCTCTTACTGTGGGAAGAGATTCAATCACTCAAACAATCTGAAAAAACACCAGCGAATTCACACAGGAGAGAAACTATTTCGCTGCTCTTACTGTGGGAAGAGATTCTGTGTTAAACGAGGCCTTCAAATACACCAGCTAATTCACACAGGAGAGAAACCGTATTCCTGCTCTGACTGTGGGAAAAGTTTCAGTCAGGCTGGAAACCTGAAAAGACACCAGCAAATTCACAGAGCAGAGAAACCTTAAAGACTATGTTCAATGGGACCTTTCACTCATGAGGAAAAAAACGTTAGCCTTGCATTATGAATCCCTGTGTAATTGCTGTTTTGTGTATCACTCTTAAGAGCACGCATTTTAAATGGTCAAAATGCTCTTCAGCTCTCTTGCACTGTGATTGTGTCAGAAAGTGGACGGAGACGCGGACACGTCACAAGAGGCTTCTCTGCTGTCAGTTTAACTCAGGCTGTCAATGCAGTCAGTGCCTGGGAGCGGGAATATGCAGAAAGGAAACTATTCTGCACCTCATCTGATGGACGAGTCAGGAGAAATTGATAACTCAGTGTGGGGAATGAGTTTCAGGGTTTAGCATTTAAACTGCATAGACTTGAAAATAAATACATTGATGTGAACGAGTATCCCGACCCCGGTATGTAGCATCCCAGAGACAAGACTGCACCATCCTTACTGGACAACCGCCTGGAGGGTTTGACTTGTAAATTCATCATGATTCTACAACTAATGAAAAATGATCCCAAAGCTATATTATGACATGACTTGCACGACGTGTAGCTTTGCAATGTGCATTGTCCATGCTTGTATTTGTGCTGCTCTTGTAAACTGCCCTGAGTAATAGCAGTGTAGCAAGCATGTGTACGGATCTTAGGTACAGAAAGTCAAATTGTGTAACCTGAGTTCTAATGCGACTTGACTGTACAATTAAACCTGGTGTGTGCTGATTAATTATACAACAAAATAGTAAGCAATGCGAAAAACACCTTTGTCTAAATTGTATTCAAATGAGCAAAATGTGTGTGGTTTTTTTTTTTTTTTTTTTTTTTAAGCCCATTGTATCAAATAGAGTTCTCATGCTCTGCCTCTTTGGGTGAGCCTTCATCATGGTGACATGTAGCACTCGGACAGACTCTGCAGGCAGAGGATATAGAGGAGGGGCTTGCAAAGTGCCTTTTGGGTAGAGAAAAAAAAAATATATATATATATAAGTCACAACTAGTATTTATAGATCTTTTTTTTTTTCATGGTTTGTGTGTCTGATGTACAGAATTCCTGTTGTTTTCCAAGATACTGGTTAATGTTCTCTCTAGTTCCAGTTAGCACACAGCTCCTGGGTATTGCAACACTTGAGCAAGTTAATGGCGAGGATGCAGTGCTTTTAATCCTGCAGTAAACTCCAGGGGAAGAAGATGGAAACCAGTATTTCTCTCTCTACATATAGTTGGTGTAAAATAAAACTTTTTAATTTTAAAATACAGAAATATTTATTAACTACCCACTTGCTGAGCTGCTACGTAAGCACATGGGGTTTTTTAATATCATTTTTTGTTTTGTTTTTGTTACTGGTATAAAGTGAAAAAAAAAAAAATTAAATTCTTCAGTTTCCAAAGAGTGAATTTACAAGCACAGTGGGTTCCACATTCAACTCAAATGGTGTCTAACAGAGCACTAGGAAAGAAGAGGCTCCCTCCCTCAAAGAGAAAGAAAGAGCGCCCCCTCCAGTCTATAGCAGATGTAAAGCAAGGAGACGGATTCCATGCGCCGCACAGCTGTTTTCATCATGGAATGCAACCTTGTCATGTGACAGAGTCAGGTGACAGTCATTTAAGCACGTGTCGTCCTTTCAAAAGAACAAAAATCAACAAATGCTAGAATTTAAAAACATGCACTAGTTGACAATGCAGTGAAGATAAAAAAAGTAAGTTGAATTTTGTATTTCAGTTTAGTTTTTTTGCGACGCTCGGATGTGGCAGACCCAGACTTTGTTTATAAAATGAACACGGCATGGCGGCATCAACAAGACCGATTCAATTTCCTTTGAACTCGGACCTGTGTGACAAACAGCCTCTGCCTGCTGCTGTATTACTGTTAGCCGAGGTGTTTTCAACTCGGTCAATGCTTTCTGTACCAGCACAGGTATGTGATGCTATCGCTATAACTATACTTACAGTTACACCATAGGCTTTTCAGCACGATAGATTTTTTTTATATAATTGGTGTTTCTGTATGGTATAGGCATTTTGTACTAGCACAGGCATGGGCCGTTTTTAGGAGTTTTCATTGGGAGGGGGGGCAGGCAGCTGGGGTGGCAACGAGTTAGTTAGGGGCTTTACCCCAGACATTTCTGCGTTGAATTTGACCAATATTACTAAATGAATAGAACTTTCACATTTTCTTAACATATATACAGTATTTACACATTTTTACACAGTATTGGTATACTTAGGCCTTCACATGCTTTGCAGTGTGGCAATGGGTGCTTCTGTTTCTATGGCTTCTTGCAAAAATATCAATTTACCCCAGTGCACCAAAGGACTTTGCCAGTACAACTAAAATAAAAGGCTGAAAATGCAGTATGTCATAAAAAACGTTGTAAGAAATAGGAAACTGATAAACAATATTAGTGATGGCTGCAGGGACCCAGAAGAAATCAGAACCAGCCTCGCAGTGTGTAGATGTAACAGCGAGGTTTGTTGTACAGAATTCTGGAGAGAAGTAAAGCAGGCGGTCCTGACCCAGAATCACAAGTTACAACTTTATATACCAGCGCACAGACAAGAGAATGATCAGAGGAGTAAACCTGTTTGATGTACATGCAGCAGAACATGTACGCATTTCTCAGAGGAACCAGAAATGACAAACGGTAGTGTGGGAAGCTGTGGCCGTTGTCTTTGTTACTGTTACTGCTCTGGGGGAAGATCGTTGTCTCTTTTATTGAGGCACACAACTGTTACAAACAGTTGGGGGAAGATCCTTGTCTCTGTTACAACTAGCCAAACTCTGACTCACCTATTTCCACTGTACATAATGCACACATTATTGAGCCTAATTCCACTGTATATTAGAATACATTATAATTCATTTGACCCCTACAATGTCAAATACATGTTTATTGGTATAGCTCAGAATAGAATAATTTGAATGAACAGAGTCGTGTCACTGGGTTGCAGTGAGATTGAGAGAACTGCGCCTCGGACAATGCATTCACTTCAGTTTTGTAGATTCCAAAACACACCTTTGCATTGTCATTTGTGACCCCTCCTCCCTATATTCTGTGTACGTGGCAAGTTTCCAAGCCTCACAAAGACATTACTTCACCAACACCACACAGGCAGGCAAGGCGCCTCACATTCCTTTGAATCTGTTATCTCTGAGATTCTCCCATCCCCCCCATGCAACAGGCATAGCAGATAAGAGGCCCCTTCTCTCTTTACATTCCTGAGCTCAAATACCACTGTAAAGGGGTGTTCACACCGGACGTGACACGCAGGCCGCCTCCTTGCACGTCGCTCTGCAGTCGCCGTAGATCACTGTTCACACCGAACACAGCAGGGGAAAGTCAGTGAGCGGTCTATTACGTCACAGGTGTGTTTACACTAGCCAGCTGGAAGGGAAAAGAAGACACACAGCTTAGTAAAATAAATAAATAAATAAAGTGATGAGGAGATAAACATTATATATACAGCTCTGGAAAAAATTAAGAGACCACTGCAAAATTATCAGTTTCTCTGGTTTTACTATTTATAGGTATGTGTTTGGGTAAAATGAACATTTTTGTTTTATTCTATAAACTACTGACAACATTTCTCCCAAATTCCAAATAAAAATATTGTCATTTAGAGCATTTATTTGCAGAAAATGACAACTGGTCAAAATAACAAAAAAGATGCAGTGTTGTCAGACCTCGAATAATGCAAAGAAAATAAGTTCATATTCATTTTAAACAACACAATACTAATGTTTTTTATTATTATTATTATTATTATTATTTATTTCTTAGCAGACATCCTTATCCAGGTCGACTTACAATCGTAAGCAAATACATTTCAAGTGTTACAATACAAGTCATACAATAAGAGCAAGAAATACAATAATTTTTTCAAGTGTGACAAACCACAATTCAATAATACAGCAGATAATAGTGAAAGTTACATCAGGATATGATTAAATAGTGATAGTTACATCAGGATATGATTAAGTACAAAATACTACAGGTTAAACACTTGGCAGATTACAGTTTTAACTTAGGAAGAGTTCTGAAATCAATATTTGGTGGAATAACCCTGATTTTCAAGCACAGCTTTCATGCGTCTTGGCATGCTCTCCACCAGTCTTTCACATTGATGTTGGGTGACTTTATGCCACTCCTGGTAAAAATTCAAGCAGCTCGGCTTTGTTTGATGGCTTGTGACCATCCATCTTCCTCTTGATCACATTCAGAGGTTTTCAGTGGGGTTCAGGTCTGGAGATTGGGCTGGCCATGACAGGGGTCTTGATCTGGTGGTCCTCCATCCACACCTTGGTTGACCTGGCTGTGTGGCATGGAGCATTGTCCTGCTGGAAAAACCAATCCTCAGAGTTGGGGAACATTGTCAGAGCAGAAGGAAGCAAGTTTTCTTCCAGGACAACCTTGTACTTGGCTTGATTCATGCCAAAGCTGCCTGATTCCAGCCTTGCTGAAGCACCCCCAGATCATCACCGATCCTCCACCATATTTCACAGTGGGTGCGAGACACTGTGGCTTGTAGGCCTCTCCAGGTCTCCGTCTAACCATTAGATGACCAGGTGTTGGGCAAAGCTGAAAATTGGACTCATCTGGGGGTGCTTCAGCAAGGCTGGAATCGGGCAGATTTGTCTTTGTGAAGGACGCATGAATCAAGCCAAGTACAAAACCCCATGAACCCCATTGAAAACCTCTGGAATGTGATCAAGAGGAAGATGGACGGTCACAAGCCATCAAACAAAGCCGAGCTGCTTGAATTTTTGCGCCAGGAGTGGCATAAAGTCACCCAACATCAATGTGAAAGACTGGTGGAGAGCATGCCAAGACGCATGAAAGCTGTGCTTGAAAATCAGGGTTATTCCACCAAATATTGATTTCTGAACTCTTCCTAAGTTAAACATTAGTATTGTGTTGTTTAAAATGAATATGAACTTATTTTCTTTGCATTATTCGAGGTCTGACAACACTGCATCTTTTTTTTGTTATTTTGACCAGTTGTCATTTTCTGCAAATAAATGCTCTAAATGACAAATTTTTTATTTGGAATTTGGGAGAAATGTTGTCAGTAGTTTATAGAATAAAACAAAATGTTCATTTTACCCAAACACATACCTATAAATAGTAAAACCAGAGAAACTGATAATTTTGCAGTGGTCTCTTAATTTTTTCCAGAGTTGTCTGTATATATATATATATATATATATATATAAACCCTAATTTTAACCCCCAACACACACCATCATAATCCCCCACAATTACCCACAATATCAGACAATCGTGTTGTTTAAAATAAAATAAAATCATATTGCTTTAAAAATTGAGATATTTTCTTTGTGAGTTTTGTCTGGTTTTGGGTAAAGGCATCATTATACACTGATATTATTGAGCATTATCGTATACACATGACTAAAAAATGCAACTACTGCCATCCCATCATATCATCATGGGGGGACTGTAAACGTGGCAACAATCAGTGGTACTGTGCATCTGACAACACAATACCTGGAACGATGAACAGCAAACAAAAAAAAGAGAATTGCGATCGCCCTGCTCTACCGGAGAAAGAAAAAGAATGTAAGATCGCTGTGGGTCCAGGAGATCCTCAAGAAAAGTAAAAGGCACGGCGAATATCATCGGCTGATACAGGAGCTCTGGTTTCCCCTGATTGTTTGCTGGTAGTTTACGTCACAGCGTGGCAAAAGTTGAAAATATTTCATCTAGCTTGAATGCCTGACCGTCTTCATTGAAAACCATTGCTTGTGCCGCGCCATGTCTGGTGTGAACGCCCCTTAATGGTCACTCTGCACATCTGAGAAGCAGCTACACTGTCCTCCCTGAGGAGATACTACTGGCTCTATTCATATAACTAAATAAGTCAGCAAGAGTGACAGACAGGAAAAGCAGGGATGTCAGAGGTGTCGATTTCACAAACAGCCGCTTTATTTGTTGTGAACAATAATGTCAACAAATGAAATATCAACAAAAAACGAAATACAGATGAATATAGAACCAATAAAGAAAGGAAAAAAGAAGAAAGGTTGAAAGCAGTAAAAACAATAATCATAAGAAAGAAAACTAATAATTACAGGGAACAGGTATGTAGAAGTACAGGTAAGTATGTAGAAGTACAGGTAAGTATGTAGAAGTACGGGTAAGTATACAGAAGTACAGGTAAGTATGTAGAAGTACAGGTAAGTATGTAGAAGTACAGGTAAGTATACAGAAGTACAGGTAAGTATGTAGAAGTACAGGTAAGTATGTAGAAGTACAGGTAAGTTGGAAAGTAAAGTGAACAAAACCATATCGCTGCTCTCGCTGTGGGAAGAGTTTCAGTAGGTCAGGAGACATGAAAACACACCAGCAAATTCACACAGGAGAGAAACCGTATTCCTGCTCTGACTGTGGGAAAAGTTTCAGTCAGGCTGGAAACCTGAAAAACACACCAGCGAATTCACACAGGAGAGAAACCTTAAAGAGAAACCTTCAATGGGACTTTTCACTCATGTGGAAAACAACGTTAACCTTGCATTATGAATCCCTGTGTGATTACTGTTTTGTGTATCACTCTTAAGAGCATGTATTTTAAATGGTCAAAATGCTCTTCAGCTCTCTTGCACTGTGATTGTGTCAGAAAGTTGGCGGAGATGCGGACACGTCACAAGAGGCTTCTCTGCTGTCAGTTTAACTCAGGCTGTCAATGCAGTCAGTGCCTGGGAGCGGGAATATGCAGAAAGGAAACTATTCTGCACCTCATCTGATGGACGAGTCAGGAGAAATTGATAACTCAGTGTGGGGAATGAGTTTCAGGGTTTAGCATTTAAACTGCATAGACTTGAAAATAAATACATTGATGGGAACGAAGTATCCCGACCCGGTATGTAGCATCCCAGAGACAAGACTGCACCGTCCTTACTGGACAACCGCCTGGAGGGTTTGTCTTGTAAATTCATCACGATTCTAAAACTAATGAAAACTGATAGTGTCCCATGCCTGTGTTATGACAGAAACGAGCGCCATCATTTGAAAATATCTCCAGTGGAAGCTGTCTAATTTCATAATTCACCTTTCCTATAATCCAAATCACTTCATATGGCCCCTGCCATTTAGCACATCATTTCGATTCTGAGGAGGGAAGCAGCAGCATTACTTTGTCTCCTGGTGAAAAGGTTTGAATTTGTGCATTTGGTATTGTAGTGCTGCTGTTGCCAGTGCTGAGCTTGAGGTTGTCCTGGGCCAAACGACCGACCAAATCCAGACGATCTCTAAGTAGGAGCACATGCTGCACTACATTTTTGGACGAGCCTTTGTGCTGCTCCCTCCCCAAAGTGGGGGAACCAATAATTGTTTTACAGGCTGTCCTGTGCCCGTGGCAGGGTTTACCCTATACAGTAATTGCCCCTTGATACTGAAGTGTGGAAATACTAGCGCCCCAGTGCCATCAACATCCTTACCTTCAACAGACCGGACCTGTCCCCAAGCGTGCACTAGTGACGGGTCATTATGTTGGCCCCACACTATGTCCGCGCTTGAGTGCCACATGTCCGGTATATTGAGAGGGGCCGGAGTAGCATCTGCCCTGGATGGCCCAGTAACCTCACCCTCTTGGTCACACTGCGTTCCAACTCCCTTTGACTGGTGTTTGTTACCATTCAAGCATTCTCCCACCAAACACCAGCCATGTCTCATTAATGCTCCCTCCCATTTTCTTATCCATCTCTCTTTGTTCGTTTTTCTAGGACGAAAAAGGGGGGAAAACTTTTCAGTTTGGAAGGGAAAAACATCACCAATTATTTCCCTTTCTTTTTTTCTGCCACGTTTACGTGTGCGGTCGGGACTGCCATTGATTTCAACATAGTTATAGTTATAGTTTGGCCAGTCTCAGCCCAAAATAACTGGGTGTGGTAGCCTTTCCGCCACCCCCACTACCAGGTGACATTTTATCGGTCCGACCGATAAATATGCTTTTAGTGTGGGGTATGCCGCCGTGTCTCCATGGATACAGGAGATGGCCACCTGACCTTGTGGCCGCCACGACACACTGCCCAAGAGAGCTGTTCTAATTAAGGTTTGCTCACATCCTGTGTTCACTAATGCATGGGTTTTCACATTCCCTAAAACCACATCAATCATACAAGGCCCCTCCCGACCATTTTCCCCGCGCTTACCTATCTCATGTGCCCAACTAAACGCGGCCACGTCACACTCCATGGCAGCGTGGCATGACCTGGCCAGATGTCCCTGTTGGTTACACCTACAACGTGTTGGGGGGACAGAGGGAACATTGGTTAGATATCTCTCCCGTTGCTGGTATGGCAATGGGGCAGGGGCAGCACCTCTACCCCAGCTGGGGGTCAACCTTGGTCTCCATGAAGGGGAGGCAAGGTGTCCCATTGGGGTCGGCAGTCTCAGAGGTCTGGATCCCAGTGCCAGTGCTGGTGGGAGAGATAGAGGAAGAGGTGCTCGGCTGCTCCGGTGGACGGGAGCCAGAAGTATCCCTGTCTGGGCGGAGACCAGGGAGTCTTCAGTCCTTGGCCAGTTTGACGGCTTTATCCAGGGTGTCGTGGTTGTGGAGCTGTATCCAGGCTTGGGTTTCGGCGTCGACCACATGGCAAAACTGCTCCACTACCACTGCCTCCCCCATTTGCAGATTGGTTTTCTTGGCAGGGGTCAGCCAGTGCACCATGTGGTCACACAACCTTTCCACAACCACCCTGGGGCGTGTATCCGGGGATCTTCAGCACTCCCTGAACCGTACCCAGTGAGTCTCCACGGTGATGTTAAGATGACAGAGAATGGCCAGCTTCACCAGGTCGTAATTGTCGGCATCCACGTCGCTCAGTGCCTGGTATGCTGCCTGACCCTCCCCGATCAGGCTTGCCCAGTACTCCCGCAGCCATGACAAGGTCGTGGCTAGCCGCTCAAATATGACGAGGTACACCTCTGGGTCATCCTCCGCTGTCAGCGCCCGAGCTGTCGGAGCCATCATTGTGGGTGCTGCTGTAGGGTGTGGCGTCAGTGCCATCCCTACCTTCTCAAGGAGCACAATGTATCGCCCCTCTCTCCTACTCTCCTGTGCCTCCCGTCTAGTATCCAGCAGCTCTGCCAGTGCGTTGCGGTCCATGATCCCACCACGTGTGGCAAAGTGGTAAGTGGTAAGTGCAGGTGCAGTGCAGAAATCCAACAAGAAACGAGAGACAAACAAATTACGGGTGAAAAAGGTTTCTGTTTATTTTAATCCAGGGGTCTGTTGACCAAACAGAGACAAACAATGATGGCTGGCAATGCACAACGATGTGTATCACACAGTAAATGATGATGATGGGTTGCAGTCCCGTTTACAATGAACAATTATCCCCCCAAGAACAATAATCCCAATGCAAATACCCAAACACAAGCACGGTCACCTCTCCCAGTGAGTGCTGTAGTGCTGGTTGTGAATTTACAATGTTATTTAGTGAACAGTCAGTGTGTTGTTGTCCGGGTTTTGTGCTGGCCGTGGGCGACAGCTCCGGACCATGTTTAGCCGCCTAGTCTCAATACACAAGACAAACAAGACGATATAGACAGACTGACAAAAACAAACAAAACACTCACGTTCTTTTTAACACAGAATACCGGTCCTTTCAGTTCATTTGCATAACCACAACAAAGTAACAGATTGCATCGCTCTGTCCCCTACTTACACCGTCACTCATGACCCCTTGGTAAACGATTGCAGTCGCTACTCCAATCCGTGGCTGCCGCATCAGGACTGGGTGCAGCAGCAGCAGCAGCAGCAGGGCTAGTGTGAGTTTCTAACCCTGCTCAAACTCCTGGCTCCTGATCATTTCAATATGAATTATAGTAACAGACTTCGTTGAGGGGAGCTCTGAACCCCAGGACTGGGTGCAGCTGGATTAGAAGATGTTTATAAGCCTGGTTAAAGCCTAGGGAGATGGCAATCTGGCTGTGATCCTGCCCCTGGGGAACGGCAGATACATTATTATTATTATTATTATTATTTAATTTTTTAGCAGACGCCCTTATCCAGAGCGACTTACAATTGTTACAAGATATCACATTATACATATATCACATTATTTTTACATACAATTACCAATTTATACAGTTGGGTTTTTACTGGAGCAATCTAGGTAAAGTACCTTGCTCAAGGGTACAACAGCAGTGCCCCACCGGGGATTGAACCACGACCCTCCAGTCAAGAGTCCAGAGCCCTAACCACTACTCCACACTGCTGCCAGAACACAGCACAAAGGAATGTCAACTAGAAACTGTCTTCAGGGCATCAGATGATTCTTAATGGTTAGGTTTAGGGTTAGGGTTAGGTTTTAGGGATGGGGTTGCTTAAGGTTAGGGTTGGGGTTGGGTTAGGGTCAGAGTCAGAGTTGGTTGATGTTGGAGAGGTGACGAGCTGGGAAGTGAAAGGTGGGAGTGAATGGCAAATGCCCTCGAATCATCTGATGCCTTCAGGACACTTTCCAGGGGATATTCCTTTCTGCTGCCTACAGACCAGGGAGGTAAATATGTTTAAAATGACATTGTGACGCACTACTGAGTGATAATGATTGTTATTTAGAGTGTTTTTAGTGGATCTCATTTAAGGAGATATTTTCTGAATTGTTTAATCGAGGTTTAAACCTGCTTTCTATCCTGTACAGTGTACTTGTTCTATGCTGTGAAGCTTACCGATCTACAGGATTAAAACTTGAACCTGATGTTGTGAAAACCACAATAAACAAATATTTAGATTAATTCGCTTTTTTCTACTTGTATAGATAGACTCATTTCATGTCTATGTAGGTACTGTAGATTGTATAAAAAAACACACACACACTGTTGAATTTTCATCCCGTAACTTCACACACCATTTCCCCTGTCCTCTGTGATTCTGAACAAATTTACTGTGACTGCTCCATGATTTTCAGTACAAATTTCCATGACAACATTCCAGCCTTACTTATTAGTTATTAAAATAGTAATCATAAAAAAGTCACTCTCCTCCATCTTAAAGATCGAGGTTGGCTGGTCAGAAATATCGAGAGGAATTTACCACAGAATGAATCTCACGTCTACTGTGAATCCTGCCAGACAGACTCCTCTGTGAATCCTGCCGGACAGACTCCTCTGTGAATCCTGCCAGACAGATTCCTCTGTGAATCCTTCCAGACAGACTCCTCTGTGAATCCTTCCAGACAGACTTCTCTGTGAATCCTGCCAGACAGACTTCTCTGTGAATCCTGCCAGACAGACTCCTCTGTGAATCCTGCCAGACAGACTCCTCTGTGAATCCTGCCAGACAGATTCCTCTGTGAATCCTTCCAGACAGACTTCTCTGTGAATCCTGCCAGACAGACTCCTCTGAATCCTGCCAGACAGATTCCTCTGTGAATCCTGCCAGACAGACTCCTCTGTGAATCCTGCCAGACAGACTCCTCTGTGAATCCTGCCAGACAGACTCCTGTGAATCCTTCCAGACAGACTCCTCTGTGAATCCTGCCGGACAGACAGAATCCTGCTGGACAGACTCCTCTGTGAATCCTGCCGGACAGACTCCTCTGTGAATCCTGCCGGACAGACTCCTCTGTGAACCCTGCCGGACAGACTCCTTTGTGAATCCTGCCGGACAGACTCCTCTGTGAATCCTGCCGGACAGACTTCTCTGTGAATCCTGCCGGACAGACTCCTCTGTGAATCCTGCCGGACAGACTCCTCTGTGAATCCTGCCAGACAGATTCCTCTGTGAATCCTTCCAGACAGACTCCTCTGTGAATCCTTCCAGACAGACTTCTCTGTGAATCCTGCCAGACAGACTTCTCTGTGAATCCTGCCAGACAGACTCCTCTGTGAATCCTGCCAGACAGACTCCTCTGTGAATCCTGCCAGACAGACAGAATCCTTCCAGACAGACTTCTCTGTGAATCCTGCCAGACAGACTCCTCTGTGAATCCTGCCAGACAGATTCCTCTGTGAATCCTGCCAGACAGACTCCTCTGTGAATCCTGCCAGACAGACTCCTCTGAGAATCCTGCCAGACAGACTCCTGTGAATCCTTCCAGACAGACTCCTCTGTGAATCCTGCCGGACAGACTCCTCTGTGAATCCTGCTGGACAGACTCCTCTGTGAATCCTGCCGGACAGACTCCTCTGTGAATCCTGCCGGACAGACTCCTCTGTGAACCCTGCGGACAGACTCCTTTGTGAATCCTGCCGGACAGACTCCTCTGTGAATCCTGCCGGACAGACTTCTCTGTGAATCCTGCGGACAGACTCCTCTGTGAATCCTGCCGGACAGACTCCTCTGAATCCTGCCGGACAGACTCCTCATTCTGCGGACAGACTCCTCTGTGAATCCTGCATGAAGAAACATGCTGGTCATGACTGTATCACTCACACAGGCATGAAGAAACACCAGCAATACGCACAATCTGACACTCCCCATTACTGTGTGATTGTGCAAATGGGTTTTGAGGTTTAACTCGCTTTGAATAATTACTGGATACTACACAGCATTTTGTGTTTTGAGTAGTAAACATGTAAATAAAAAACATGATGTTAAATCTTTCTTGGTCTTGTTATTTTGTTAGTTACTTTTATAAAGTTTGGAGGTTGAATATTTCAGTCCAGGTTCGCTAGCACTTATGAGATCCTAAAACACTCTTCATTACTAATATTTAAATCCAGAATAAATAGAATTCCAAATAAGAAATAAATTAAATTCATTTTAAAATGTGTGGGTGGTATGAGAGAGCTGGTGGGGTCTTACTGTAGATTTTGACAGATTTTAAGGTTGTAGATTGAGATTTTTATAGTAACACTTACAGATTAGGCGGTGAAGGTTTGTTATTTATGAGTCTAAACTCGATTTTAAAACAACACATAACTAATAATAATAATGCGTCTGCTAAATGACTAATTCATAATAAAATAATATTAATTCAAATGCAATTCAAATTACAGGCTTACAAAAACCGCAAAACTAACACATAT